>OY365816.1:26969225-27066612 GCA_959347315.1 Bimastos eiseni
ATGCCAGGCTGCAGGGAAAATGCTGATGGCCTCCAGCACAAACAAATGTCTTTTTGTCAGCGAGACAATACTGAAATCTCTTCCACTACCCCATATATCATCAATGACCATGGCTCCAGTGTATGCCTATGCAGGCATGCATTTGTGTATGCATGTATGTATGTATACATGCATACATGTGTCCATGTATGTGTGCATGTGTATGTAGCAAACAATTAATGTATTTGCATGTATGATCTTTTCTGCATGTATACGCATGTTGCATGACAATATGTATGCATGGGCCAGCACTCTCTGGACGATAGGATGCAGTGCTCGTGAATAAGCTGGGGCCCTGTGCTCAGCCTTTGAATAGTGCGTAAGAAACTCGGCGTTAACGATTAAAAAACACAAAAGGCATTCCTAAAAATTGCTTTTACCTTGCTGAACACTCACAAGAACAATACCTAAACACAGACAATGCCTAAAACACAGACAATACCTAAACACAAACAGTACTTAAACAGAGACAATAGCAATACTTAAACAGAGACAATAGCCTGGAACAATACATGACAATCAACAGCCCATTAGATCCTCTTAGAAGTGGCCTGTGATAAAACAGAGAGATACAGTTCACCAACATCCGTGGGCCTTCCGTGGGCATTAATTGGCCTTCAGTGGTACTAGAGGGGTCTCCTCTGGTCTTCAGTACCCTCTCGGAACACCTTAATAGACAGTGGTCCCCTACTTACCCGCAAGGACCGTGTATACAATATTATGCAATATTTGTCAGCTATATACCACCCCTAAGAAGCTCACACAAGCATTGAGAGACTCTTGAAAGCCGCTTATTTCCACAGTCTAAAAGCATTAAAGCATGGATGACCTTTGTGGCCTTTATCGGCTTTGGCAGCTGAAGACCAATCTGTTCCACCCCGGTTCCGTGTTGCCATGGCAACAGCAACTATGACGAGTTTATCCAAAGATGAGCTAAATAAATGCGCATACGTCATGTGCACAGTAACAGCGCCTCGATGCATTCAATTATAAGTGGTGCTATGTAAATTCGTAATTCGTAAGCACAATCAATTACCAAATTAATCACGGTCATAAAACTCTAGACTAACAAGCTGTTGTGCTTCAACTCGATTTTAACTCGGGCACCAGTCAGATGACGGAAATTTAAATTTTATCAAAGTGAAACCCTGCACCGTTCTGGCCATTCAAATCTTTACTACTGTACTGGCTAATAGGACAAAACAGAACATCATTGATTATTGCGACTAATTATACGGTTCGTTAACAGGGCCTCCTTGTTTTGTGATGGATATCATAGTTAAGGGAGTGGACAAGGATGTACTGATATACATCCTCAAATGTACTAATGCCCTTTGTAATGTTATGTAATGTAATAGACTGTGGTTTATAAATAGCTCTGCAGCACAACAACCAGATATTCCTCAGATCCTGTTTATGCATATCTCCATGATGTAACTATTTTGGCTAAGCCCATTGAAGAAACAAATATAATAAATATATTTAATTGCAAGAAACATCTGGGATACACAGCTCATTGAATTTTTAACTTGTTAAATTAATACAATATTAACTTGCAATTTTAGACAATTTATTTCAGCTTTGTTTGAGTTGATGATATTTTAACGTATAGGGGTCCTACGGTCAGCACTGGATGATATAGATGCACAATTAACTTCCATAATTGTTTACAATAACTATAACTCAAAAGTAAATTCTAAAACTGATACCACAAAGTAACCCAAACTGTTGATTCTGTATCCTTATAAATATTATTAAATTCCGTATTGACAGTACCTGGCTTGAGCTTCATCAAGACTTTGGTCTGTTATGGTCATGATTTGTTGCAGTAAATCACTAATATCCTTTCTCGAATCAACGCCATCCAAGGTATTCCTATCGTGTACCATAGCCGAAGACTGCATAGCGTAGGGTACGTGGCCCAAACCATGGCCCATCATACCGATTGTCTGCTGCGGTCCTGGACCATTCTGGTCGTACCCAACCCTCGGATTATCCATTTTGTTCTGCTATAATTTACGACCGTACAACTCGACGAACTCTGTGCGTGAGCGCAGGCACTCTCGCTACCATATATCCTAGCCGAGCGAGCCTTTGTATTATTATGTTCGGGTTCGAGCAGGTCTGATTAGGAGTTTCCAAATTCCGTTTGCACTTCGCTAATAAAACGCGCAATTTCTCTCAATTAAACATTAAGGGCCGGCCGTAAAGCAAGGCCCGCGGGTGACTAGCGAAGCAGGCGAAATAAATCACCCTAAAGCCATAAAACTGTTATCGTCCTCATAATCATCTGTCACTCAGCCATTAGACAAGATGGCGGACATTATCGTGACGTCACTTACTTGACCTGATTTTAGCAAATCGCGCTTCGGCTTTTTGCCATCCGCCCAATCACCTCTTCAAGCTGCAGCAGGCAATGTCGTATACATTAGTTATTACTTGGGTAAAAAATGATGGATTTTGTAGCGCTTAATTTGACTCTTATTTGACACCGGGGTTGACAAAACAGCCTGGCTATTGCGGACGTGATTTGATATAGCGCCTGCGTTTAAGCAGGTCTTCATGACATGGCTTTTGTGTGGAGCCAGAAATATAGAAGATTAACATTTGATTTAGAGTTGCGTCTCTTCAATGTAAAGCATGTTTATTTAGGTTCGGGTCATTACCTAGAAACCGGAATATTAATTTATAATCACCAGCCGCCTAAAATATCAATGGACCTGTGCTGCAATATCTTTAACGAATGCATTGGTTGCAAATCGCTTAGCTTAATGTAACTCGCTTCTTGCTTGCTTGTGTTCACTGACAATAATACAATTAGTATAAAACACACAGAAGCTAGTTTAGACACCGGCAATTAGGCCTAACGAAGAAGTGAATTGATTAGCTCCCTGTGTGGGACAACTCAATATAAGTTATTGGCTGTGCTCTTAGGCAGAGGCTGTGCAGACTCAGTTTTGGCAAATAGCCTAAACTTAGAGGTGGACGCATTTGCACTGGGCATAAACCCTCTAACAACGCCAACAACAGTAACAACAGCATTACCACAACCACACGTTCTTTGGTTGTGATTCGCTAGCTGGCACCACCATTCGCAGCCAATGACCGTTTAACCGCCTGAACAAAATGTCAGTTAAGAAGCAACGGCTAGTTCAAGCAGCAAGTGACAAAATGTACGACGGATCGAAGAACCAAATTTTCGAGCTTCTAATAGGGAATGCATTCGTTCATTCATTCAAAAAATGATATGACTACTCGAAAGCGTTCTCAACTCCAGCCCGGAGAACAAGGTCAGTTTTCAAATGCATCAATCGTAATCGTAATTGGGTTTGGGAAAAATGATCGATTAATTGAGTTTTACTAATCGATTAATCGATTACTAATCGATTAATTGACGCCTACTAATCGCGATTAGTAAAGTCACTAATCGCCCAAGCCTAATCGTAATCGTAATCTCAACATTTCTACATCGCCCACAAAAACGAAGTCACGGGAACCAGCTTATTCACAGGCGCTTAATTAAAACAGAAATCGATAGGCAGAAGGGTCAAAATCCAGAGTCAGGCAGGCGAATTGTAGGCGTATACCACTGTATGATATAGGGAACATGCGTAGCCTAACTCCAGAGAAAGGTCATTTCAAACTCTAAGGTCTACCACAGAGAATGTGCGGTTTTGTATGGCTGCAGTATGGGCAAATGGAACCACTCAGCAGAGCAAAGGGGGCGACTACACCGAACCGAACACTCAAAACCCTTTGACATATTCTGCTGGGTAGACTGGTGCAAGGCCAAGTTGGCATCGTGAGAGAATTCGACACTCAAAGCGCTGTCGGACAGAAAGCTAACGTAGAACAAGCCGTTCTGTAACGAAGGCATGGACATTGGACAAGAGTGCTTGCAGCTAAGGCTGTCAACGGGTGCCCGGGTACCCGCTTGAGGCTGACTAGTGACTACCCGGGTAATTAAATCGGTTTTCGGGTACCAGAAATTCCGTAAAAATGCGCGATTTTATTTTAATTAAAGCCAGAAATATTCCGTTGGTCATATTGGCTGACTGTCCGAGCAATGAAATCGAATCTCGGGTGCCCGACATTCCATAAAATGCACAATTCCCTACATTTCCTAACAAAATATGAGCGCGGTCTGTACTCTGGTACCAGCTCTGCGGTCGCCAAGTAGGTACCCAGGTCATGATTTCAATATTCTTTGACAGCCTTAGTTGCAGCTCTAGTGGTTAGCGAACGTGCAGCAGTCGGGGCTGACGAAGTTCGTAGTAACAATCACGACTTATAAGCGATGCAGAATTGGTACAAAGGTATATACATACGCTCCTTGGTCAATGGACGGATCGGGATTCAAAATTGGGAAGGGCAAAGGAAATAATGGATTCGGTGAAGTATTTGGAAATAATCAAGGAACTTCGTGCTATCATTTGCCTATTTGCGTCACAATTTAGGCCATAATTATAATAGGCTTATACTCTTAGCTCTGCAGTCTCAAGAAGTCGCTAAACATCCATCATAAAGCAGTGCTTTCTTTAGATACATTCAAAGCGTTTTCAACCCGACAATATACCTACCAACGGCGTAAAACAATTATGAAACTCCTCCAATGTCTGCACTCTGGCAGGGCCAGTCCCAAGACTAGAAAGAGAAGGAGCCTGGGTTATATCGCTATTCATGAGACAGAATTAGCCCTCTAGTCTGGGTTTAAGTCTAATCCCACTTAGAGGTAGGTTTGAGTCAGCTAATACCAGCTTAAAGGCAAAAAACAAGATGCATCGTCGCATTCAACGTCGATTTGCTCGTTGACAGGTGCTTGAGAGGCAATATAATGAACTCGCCTCTTTCACCGAAGGCCAAAATTATATTGCTTTTAATTTTTGGGTAAAATTTCTGTAAAATTTGACGAGATGCCTGCATGACGATATTGCGTACGAAATGTCGTAACCATGAACATGTAGCGTAGAGTGTATAACACAATAGGCCTACCATTTATTGGCTGGGATTGGTTTGTTCTCACAACAAGTCTACAGCGTAGCACCAGCTTATTCACGAACGCTGCGTCTAATCGGAGGGGCTGTCCTAAGTGTAGTCCCGATAATGGCCAAGGTCCGGTTTCCAGAGGGATCAGAGTAACTTTAAGGCGAGAGTTGGGAAGCGGAGGAATATCATATATTGTGCCTAAGCCACTGCTGATAGTTATAGGCAGCTTAATAGGCAATTTCCAGACAGAAACAGTTTTAATAAACGGGTAATGAAGTATGGATCGTATTGATCACAAAAATTCTTTACGCTTCTTAACGATCCTATGTTTAGCGGTATCATAGCGCATAAACACCTGTGCGCATGCGCAGTAACCCGTCATCTAATTATACGGTACTTATACCCCGACTAACTATTCCGAACGCTATGTCGCGCTCGTGAATAGCTACCACGGGTTAGTTTTAGCCAGGGTATAGCTAACCCCGAACTAAGCTCTAATACCGCATTACCTTAATTAACTGTCTTGTGAATACCGCCCCATGCTGGAGTAGTTCGTCCTTGCTGACTGTCTGCCTGTATGGTCAGCTGCATTCGCTCTGCCTTCTTCTCTACCTGCCTTACTCCCGGATGTTAAGCTACCTCCCTTCATCAGTCCCTACCTCCCTGGATGTCTACTTTCATGCACCGATGCCGGCCTGGCTGCGTGGTCGTCTGTATGTCTACCTGTACGTCTGCCTATATGTCTGTCTCTCATCCTACCTGCTTGCTCTCTCTCTCTCAATCTCACCGATCTCCAACCCGCATTATCGCTCACCTCCACGACTCTTTCGGATCGGCTTTCACTTCAGATATAAAGATGCACTTAATTACTTCACGACGATTATGATCCTCATCTCCTGTTGCCAATACGACCTCAATGGCTGAGGTAGGTGCAATGCTCCCATACTCAGGGCACACAGATGCACAGACGGACATTCAGGCAGGCAGGCAGGCAGACAGGCATACATACATACATACATACATACATATATACATACATACATATATACATACATACATATATACATACATACATACATACATACATACATACATACATACATACATACGTACGTACGTACGTACGTACATACATACATACATACATACATACATACATATATACATACATACATACATATATACATACATACATAATATACATACATACATACATACATACATACATACATACATAATATACATACATACATACATACATACATACATACATACATACATATATACATATATACATAATATACATACATGCATGCATACATGCATAATATACATACATACATGCATACATATATACATACATACATACATACATACATATATACATACATACATACATACATACATACATAAATGCATACATACGTACATACATACGTACATATATACATGATATACATACATACATACATACATACATACATATATACATACATACATATATACATACATACATACATACTTACACACATACATACATACATATATACATACATACATAATATACATACATACATACATACATACATACATACATATATACATACATACATAATATACATACATACATACATACATACATACATACATACATACATACATACATACATACATACATATATACATACATACATACATACATACATACATACATACATACATACATACATACATACATAAATGCATACATACGTACATACATACGTACATATATACATGATATACATACATACATACATACATACATACATACACATATACATACATACATATATACATACATACATAATATACATACATACATACATACATACATACATACATACATACTTACACACATACATACATACATATATACATACATACATAATATACATACATACATACATACATACATATATACATACATACATACATACATACATATATACATATATACATAATATACATACATACATGCATACATATATACATACATACATACGTACATATACACATACATACATATTTACATATATACATAATATACATACATACATACATACATACGTACATACATACATGCCTACATACATGCATACATACATAATATACGTACATACATACATACCTACATACATACATACATACGTACATATATACATAATATACATGCATGCATGCATACATACATAATATACATACATACATACATATATACATACATACATACATACGTACATATATACATATATACATAATATACATACATGCATGCATACATACATAATATACATACATACATACATACATACATACATACATACATACATACGTACATACGTACATACCTACATACATGCATACATACATAATATACGTACATACATACATACATACATACATACATACATACATACATACATACATACATACATACGTACATATATACATAATATACATGCATGCATGCATACATACATATTATATTTACATATATACATACATACATACGTACATATATACATACATACATATATACATATATACATAATATACATACATACATACATACATACATACATACATACATACGTACATACATACATGCCTACATACATGCATACATACATAATATACGTACATACATACATACATACATACATACATACATACGTACATACATACATACCTACATACATGCATACATACATAATATACGTACATACATACATACATACATACATACATACGTACATATATACATAATATACATGCATGCATGCATGCATACATAATATACATACATACATACATACCTACATACATGCATACATACATAATATACATACATACATACATACGTACGTACATACATACATACCTACATACATACATACATACATACATACATACATACATACATACATGCATGCATAAGTATAGCTTCTCACCACATCGTTAGATTACAGCTACACCTCGTCATAAAACAAAGGCCCTATATGAATGCAATTAAATATTATCGTAGAAGTGAAGACACCTAGTAGGCCAACGTTAGTCGGTCCAAGTTTTCATAAGCAACAGAGCCCGACTTCATCGCACGACGCCAAAAGGGCTGTAGGCCCTATTTACGGTTCAATTCACACAACACATGAGGCTCACCTGCGCCGTTACGCATTATTCATCTAGGCCTACGTATTATAATTATAATGTGATGCTTACATTATTAGGCCTACATGTATGTGCAATTTCATACATCATTTATACATAATATGCACATCTTGTATATAGAGCGTTAGCCTATAAAGGCCCATCGACAGATAGACAGGCTGCTATTCTAAAGCATGGCTTCTGTGTTTTCCCATATGACTAGCACACGTATAGATGTATATAGGGCATGTACTCAAGTAAAAGCGTACAGCCGTCTTATGTAAATAACGCAGACGTAACCGCACTGCGGGGCCCTTCATTGTCTGCATTGTGGGAGAAAGACTATTCGGCCTATAGTCAATTGAAGCAGCCTGATGGTGGCAAACTATTTTAGAGACTTCGCCTAATCTGCCTGACTTAGAGTCGAGGCTGTGGTTTGAACGACCATCGGGTTCGGTAAGAATTATAGCTGGACTTAGCAAGATCACCTTCTGTTAAACGGCGCAACTCAAGTAAGTAGAGATCAACAGGAAAGAATGTGTGACTTTACTATTATGAGTATCGCTATTAATATCAATGTTGTTGTTGACATACAAATTCTTTCGCAATACCGTATCTCCTAGCACGCCTAGGAACCTGTGTTTCTTTATACGAAATTGTAATCCCCAAACTTCTAGAGCGCCACTAGAAATCAATGCGCAGGGCACCAGCTTACTCAAAGGCGATCGATGTACGTGCGTATACATGTCACAACGGAATAATTGCTGGAAGCTGGACTGGCAACTGAGAGTTTGGAGGATCAAGTCTCCTAGTTATGATGACTAGCGCACTAGCCGTACACTGTCGGTGGGATAGATGATACCGTGAGGGAGAGGACTGACCTATCGACCTCGTATGCCGAGGCTAAGAAAATGAAGACGCCGATACTTCATACCAAAATGGCTGCCTTTCGGGATCTCTGGACAGCCATTAAAGAGACTGTTCATCTTTGTTCTAGGTTGCAATGGCTGACGAGAGACAGGCAGTTACCGAGGGAATCCTCGAACGAATCTGGAAAGAGGAGTGGCATCACCTTGACCTTCTCCTCAGTCGAACCGGAGACGTCCAGTTCTGGGCCGACGTCCTGCGCTATGAACTGGACCTGGGGACGCTGACCAAAGGCATACTCAGGGCTGACACTTCGCTGGCCGGTCTGAAGGACTTCCACGTCCAATCCATGTCTTCCTTCCACTACGCTGGAATGCGAGGAGCTACGAATGTCCTTAGAAAGGGTTTTCAGGTCGGCCTTAACGTCGAGGTCGGTCTGAGTAGTGGCACTACGGTCCTTCATCTGGCTTCGTTTGCTGGACAGATGGAAATGGTGGCTCTGTTGGTGGATGAGTTCCACGCCGACGTTAACAGAGAAGACGGGTTAGTTGGAAAGAGTGGCTGCTAAAGCAATGCAATACTTTAATACCCGAAACAATACAACGTACAATGCATGCAGTACAATACTGATTTTATCTCGGGTGCGTCGTTTCAGCCGTGGGATTACGCACTGGAAGCGTCTCTTATCAAGTTCAGTGTACTGGGAGATGCTAAGGAAATCTATAAATACAATACAATACACGATACAAAATACAACATACAGTTTCAATGTGCAATACAACAGGAAAACAAAATACACTAGAATGCATGCCATGCACCTCTATATGCCTGCATCCATAAACCCGTAGGCAGGTGACGTGTTTACTATACTCAATCTAGCTGACATTATGTAAGGGAGCCTAGGACTGTGAAGAAACAACCATGAGGCGTTTTGATAAACACGTTTGGTGCCCGGCATTTCCCATAAGTACTTCCTTATTTATTTTAGGCTCCTAATTGCCAATATCATGAATGTAGCCTATGAACCGCAGGCTGCAACAGGCTAGTAGGACAACGCAATGTCAAGCCAGTGTGGGTTTAACCACAACGTTCAACATCATTATCGGCTTTATTATTGTCTCTATAATAAAGACAATAATTAGGCCAGCATCCGCACGCCCATAATGATCTGTTCGGCCAACACACGGGCGCACGCAGCAGGTTATGAGGGCTTACTTCGAAAATGACACACAGGTCTCCATAGTGCGTCAAGAATATTGTTAGCTTCTTAATTCGTGATCCGTCGACGAGTTAGCTTGAAATCGGAGAGAACACAGCCAGAAGTCAGGCTATGGTGGAAATCAACCTCCCATGTTCCATCATATATCTCTCTAATTTACATAGCGCCCCTTCAAGATGAATAGGTAACTATTCGAAAGCTTCTGAAGAAGGAGTGCATTTTGTGTCAGGTAGGACCTACAATGTAGCCCTATATGGGCCAATTAGGTCAGTCACGCCAAGATTGGTCTAACTCTATAATGTAGCCCTTGGTCCTTTGTTGTTAATCAATTGCATAGTCTCGAAGTTCGGATATTATATCCTGCATTACATGACTTACTCTTATAACTTATTTTACACAAATTATGTCCTGAACCCACTTCATCCCAAATCACAATACCTCTCTCGCCGCTTCAATTCTGAACACACCCGTCACCGTCTACCTGCCTGCTGTGTCCGGCCACCAGGATCCTAACCCTGGAGCCAAATTTGGTTCCACCTGCCTATCAATCTTCTTTTGACTGAGCGCCTGTGCTGACTTTTGCGACTAGGCTTATCACGCGATGGAGAAGTCTCGACTCCGATACTGGAGATATCCGACTGCTGTCCGAAGTGTTGCATATATATATATATATATATATATATATTGAAATTACAGTTGTAGGATAGGCCTAAGAATAAAATCCACTCCTGTGGGTTCAAACTATTCTTACATTAGCTACCTATTGGCCATTCGTGACGCTCTTACTCACACCAGTCACATGTTATTGCCCCACGACTTTAATTCGAAAATAGAAACCTGCTTATAATATTAGCCCAATCCGGCGACAACAATGCGTTTCCTAGAGCGCTATGCGTCTATACTCTATACGCTGTACGCATGTGACAACATTTAGCCCAAAGCGCAAGTGTGGGATTCATTCTTCATTTCTTCATAACATTCTGTCATACCTGCAAACAATGTGATAATTATCCATGCCTTGAGCGTTACGTGGTGTGAGAAATTTGGGAAAAATGGTGAGAAGCTGGTCCCATTTTTGGCGAAGTTTAAAATTCAGTGAGACACTCTCCCCAGGGTCATTCACGGCTGTCCACAATCCTGCACCACGATTTAGCAAAAAATCAGGATGAATACAGCCTATCATCAGAACGATAGAGTTGCTATTGTAAACCAACTGAATTGACTGTGAATATCGTTTGTTTTAAAGGCATCGCTGTTGTCCACTTCACTACGCCAGCGCAAAAGGTCACCAACGGGTGGTGGAGTTCCTGGTAAGTCGAGGAGGTGATATCGGAGCTCGGGACTTCGAAGGGAGCACGGCCGCTTATCACGCTCGCAGGCATCACCATCAGCCCATCGTTTCCTTCCTTCTCGACACATCTGGCGATGGAGACGTTCTTTTGATGGAAGAACAATCGCTGACCGATGACGCTCACACAGCGGCCAGGAAAGCGATCCCACTGTACACCAGCGTGTGCAAGAAAATCAAGAGAAGACTGAATGCGGTGTTGGATTACGAGGAAATTGAACCTTCCTCCGACTGGAACACTAGAACTGAAACTGTCGCGGGAAGTCAGGATGCAGATGGCAATAGCAAACCGACTGATAAAAAGAAGGACGCGAAAAAGACCGAGAAAAAATTGGTCTACGAAAATAGAGGGGTTCCACTTGCTCCAGCCTCTCTGTTGGAGACAGAGGATGGCCACGCAAGCGTGTCGAAGATGCAGCACAATAACGGAGCAAAATACACGCCTTTATGTGACGAAAAGCGGCATGGTTTGACGACATCTGGGGAAGACTTTGGACTTAACAGCGACTCTGCTATGAGTTCCACAGCTTTGAGCGAACGCGCAGCTTTGGACCCACGCGACGCAAGCAACGAGGAGAAAAAACACGAGCTACATCCAGGCCGAAGAAAACACTATAACGAAGAAATAATACTTCCAAACGATTCCGTTACTGGTATGACAGTCTCACATGGCTATGAAAGCGTGGAGGAAAGTATGAATATGACGAAGGAAGGAGGGTTCACCAGACGAAACCACGTCTACGAAGAAATTGAACATCCGAGCGATACGATGTTGCAATCAGAGATGGGGCTACACCACAGCGACGCATTTACAGAAAACGTAACCCCAACTCAAAGTTCACACATTTCGAACGAAAGTGCTACTACGACTACTGAAGAGGAAATCATACCCATAATTGACATTTCAAAGTTTGTTCGAAGGCCACACCCATACGAAGAAATAAAGCTTCCATGCGACGAACTTGACATTTCAAAGTTTGTTCGAAGACCACACCTATACGAAGAAATAAAGTTTCCGTGCGACGAAGCCACGAACAGAATACACCTGGACGAACATCAGGTCGAACAGGTAGTGCGTCAGTTGCTCAGAACTGAAATGAGAAAACTTGAGCTTTTGGGAAAAGCTGTGGAAGTGGAAAACTCTTTCCGCGACTCGGACAAAGATTTAAATGGATCGAGCGCCATTAGCAACTTCTTTAACGTCAGCGAAATTGCCGAAGATGGAGCCCCCGACAGACAGTATAACATGACATCCGTTATAACTCTGCGTCAGCTCCAACGCGTGTCACGCGAAGAATTTAAGAGGTTTGCTGACCAATTGCGATCAACGGAATCACCTTTGAAAATAGGAGTTCAAGATAACGAAGATCTTAAGATAGTTCAAGCTTCCGCATCCACTCTCATGCCATCCGTGACAGGTTTATACGACGAACTCACCATCTGCAATTCCGATGAACAAGGAAACGAACTTGGCAAAATTGGAACAGTCAAACCTGCGCCAAGAAAAGAGAACAATCCAAAAGAAGATGTTTACAGAAAAGAAAAGAAATCCCGCGAGGATTCGCCGACGAGCCGGCAACACTCGACGGATCAAAGAAGACTGGAAATAGCTGAACAGACGACCAAAGAATCAAAGTTGAGCTTCTCTCCACTGCTTTTGCGCAGAGATCCTCGCAACCGGAAGGAGAAAGGAAATGAGAGCAGGTCACCGCATCGCTCACCCCTTCATCTGAACGCACAAAACGATAAAATACGAGGGGTAACCGACCCAAAGACTGACCAGAACCTTCAGAAATTGGATGCACTGTCAGTTAAAGCCGGCCAGTCGCAATTCTACGTCACTCTGGCGCACGATAAAGACGATTCGGAGACTTAGTGCCGTTGGAGTTCAATGTCAAGAAGTTTTTGGAACGCAGTCTACTTGAAATCCCGTATTGTTCCTGTCACGGTATGTCCGGGTCGCCGATCTTTACGTTCAGCTCTTCAGCATACTCTCTTTGTACCTTTTTGCTCGTACAACTATGACAAGTCCATGGTGTTTGCCATTGCTGGCCCACAGTGTGGAATAGCCACTCTGCGGTCATCCACTCCCTTCCTAGGGTACCCTCGGATACATTTCATCGACACCTCAAGACTGTTCTTTTTGCTCGGGCCTGGATCGGGATCGCCTTTGAGTAGGCCTAGTCGTCTTGTAGTAGCGCTATATTAAATTCATATAAATTCAAATTCAATAGGAAAAGAGGACAGCAAAAAACTGGCAAGCCTCGAAATGCGGACATAAAGAATGGAGCAAATCCGCTGGACGGAACATAAAACAAATGGGGGAGTGATGGGAATAATTGAAGTAACAGGATCCCTGATACACAAAATAAGAAAGAGACAAAAGAAATGGATCGAGCATTTGGCTGCTGAGAGAAGACTCAACTTGAGTCGCTTCTAAGAAGTAAGAACAGCCATAGAAGGAAAAATGAAGGGAGGGGAAGAAGACGAACTACAGCAAATGATTTTCAATTATATAGAATGAGCGAGCTAGAGGAGTGGCGACGTTGGACATTTGACAGAGAACCAGATTCAACTAGGCTGTTTATAAATAGACGAGCATACCTCTGAAAATATTCATATCGCGATAGCATCAATTTGATTTTTTGCCTTAAACAAATCTGTGGCTATTTGATATTGACAGGTTTTGTCGAGAGTTTCGAACTTCTAATTTACTTGAGTACCCGCTAAGCTTAATATGCTACTCGACCGAGTACTCGACTCCAAAATGTATATTTCAGCTTAAATAGTCAAACATCGGCATTCCTATGTATGATTCCAGCACCATGCGTATAATTCAAGGAATAATTATAATTATACGAAGTCGCGTAGGTCTTGAATTTCCGGCAAGCTTCCTAACCCACAAATGTCGCCCTGCTTCAATGTTTACACCTGATGTTAAATCAGATATTTAACTGTCAATGGGCATTGTTTTATTATGAAATAATCAATATTTATTGATTTTTATTCATACAAATAATAAAATTCAATGCAATTGGTGTGTCAGTAAGACCCGTTTTTTTCCTGGCCGCTCGTAGCGCCACGTTCCATGTAGTCATACGACGTCAACAAAAGACCTAGTCAACTTCGCTACCTACACTGCCTGCAGTCCAGCGGTGCCAGTCCCAGGTCTGGACAAAGGAGGAGGCCGACGTTAATGATCGTTGTTATCACACAGCGTCGTTAAACTGCAACTAACTACTATCGAGTTGTGTGCTTTTTGGTGGGTCCGTTACACTCTGGATCCACAATTCATTCCACATTACACCAGAATTTTCGAAACAACGAAGCGTTTTAAACAAAAGCGCAAATGTATATTTGCCAGTTTTCAAATAAACAGAAGACAAAAATCATTTATTCAGTACTAACAAAGACTCTACATAAAGTTCAAAACAATCAATGGGTACATGCATCATACAATACAGGTCCCATACTCTCGATATAATATAATACACACACACACGCATATATATTTAACTAAATTATTATAATAATACGCATAGGACATTATTATCCTATACATAATTATAAACTATATATATATATATATATATATATATATGTGTGTGTGTGATTTAATTTTTTCACAATTAAAAGGTATCGTAAAACGTACGTACATTAACCTGAGGTAACATTCGTACCCAATAATTACACACTTCCTCTCCACCAAATATACAGGCTTAATTAATACAACAATAATTATATCACACGTCCAGATCACTTACAACTACTACCCAAAATCATTTACTGAATATTTCATTTGATAAAAATTTATTCATCGGCCGAGACCAGAATTCAATCGATGTTGAAGAGCAAGAAATGTATATTTCAGCTTGAATAGTCAAACATCGGCAAAATGTCCCAGAAGCTCACACAGCCAAGGTCAAGAAGATTTGACAGGATGAGGTCCCACGTCATTCGATCCAGATGTCTAGTTTCAAGCGCTACACCTCGCAAATTATACATTCAGCAACAATTAAAACAACCGACGATACATACTTGGGATATCACAGCCAGACATCCTGATGAAGAAATTCTCTAAGCATGACCTAAGAAGCACGACAAATAATAATACTATTCCCCAATACTATTACCCTTGCTTGATCATCCGCAAAGCCAACTCGATTATTCTGTTGATTCTGTCGGAGCACCCGCATTGAGAAACGATGAGACTCGAGACAAACAGGTTTTTTCACTAGCATCGCAAAAAGTCACAAAGATATATTCGAACTAAGCAAAATGCGCAAAAAGGTCCATCACACGATCACATCGAGACAGGTTACAACACAAAAAAATGCAACTACAATTCATACAATACAACGATTGATACAATACAACACAATGCATTTGATATTCCCTCATTCGAGAGTCCAGAAGGGCACACATGACAAAGATTTGAACCTCAATCTCTCAACTAACAATCCAAGACACTAACCACTAGGCCATCGGACACTTCCGTAGGCCAACCATCTTTCAACAACAGTGTTCCGAGGCGTACATTATATACACAATGATCGACCACACAAATTTACAAGAATAATGTGTTCACTTCAACATAAACATTAATTGTGATTAAGAATATATACAAGAAAAACTAAGAAAAAAAACAGAATCTCTTTAGTCAAGAGTGTAGCATGGCAGACAAACAGGCATAATGCTAGCAAAAGCTTCAAATTCTGGGCCAACAGCCTGTTATGCAGGCCAGGAAAAGCTCTCTTTATCAAGCTGAATCTAGTCGTTGAAAAATATTTGAAACAAAGCACGATGCAAAATAGAATCTAAACGTAGACATTTTCTATAGCAGCACGACCACAAAGCTGCTCATTTTCCACAGAATAGATCCATTGAGATCATTCAACACCTTTCGTTAAAAGCTGATCGTCTGAAACTTAGGGTCCCTTGTATGGACCTCGATCACTCGAGATTTATTTCCATGAAATAGGCAGGGGGGTCAATCCACCCTAAGTCTATCCCCCTAAGGAGCAACTTAATCTCCCTATGTCATTGAAATAACTCCCCCAATTCTGACATGAAAGCTGCTCATTTTCCACAGAATAGATCCATTAAGATCATTCTGATTAATAGATGGATCAATATTATTCAAGGATGAATAATAGATTGGACCAAGTTAAGGCACACACATTGACATTGTAGAATAGAAGAGAATCAGGGTTTAAAGTGGGGAAAAAGAGGTGACGAGGTTACAAAAAAACCATTCCCCTCTCCTGCTGCTTGGTCTGGAGAAGTACCGGTATGCTTGCAAGTATGGCATACCATTTCATATTGTCCCACTTCAAGCCCTCAACAGAATGGCTTAATTGGCCTTGTGTGGTAAAGAATACATTCAGTAAAACCTTTAACAAACTTGGCTTATTACGAGTTCAGCACAGATTCAGAAATGAACAAAATTAGCATACGTACCTAATTAAATCGGTCGACAGATGCGAAAAATAATTAATTCAACACGGTACATAAACAACTTACTAACGAGATGTTTTCGAGACCCAATTCCCACTAGAAATGCCTACCGCCGCCAACCCTTATCGAACAGAGTTTCCCAATAAGATACGTGTAACTTTAACTATTTCTGTACAAAGCACATGTCCAACGATTTCCTAGTTTTCTCCGAGACAATGATAATTTAATTCTAGGCACATCTGACAAAAACAAATTACTCTGCTGTGATGATTCTCTCCATTTTACTGAACTATTTAATGAAACTACTTGATAGTGGTTTTAAAATAGTCTAGCTTCTTCAAGCATATCTATTCCACAAGTCTTGATATTTTCTCTCAACGCTCAGAGAATTGTGCCGTGACATAATTGTGGGTTATGCTGACTAGGTTTGTTCACCATTATCATAGGAACAAAACGCATCAATGCATTCTAGAACACAAAATGAATGTCAAGTCAAATATCCTTAGTGACCTGACCTCAAAAGACCTATTGCTGGAGGTCAAATAATCAAAGTCGACTACCACTAAATGTAACCCACCAAAGATCAGCTGTTCCCAGTGTTTCAATGCTAAAAGAAAAGCAATCTAGGTCGTCCCAGAAAGTCACAACTAGTACAGGTCAAACATCTCAAAAGCGGGTCAAGGTCAATAACCGGGGTCACCTACCAGAACGTCTTCTCCCATTACATAGCCATACTCTCACGAGTACCTAAATACCCCAAAACACGAAGTAACGCTTTAAGAGCAAAATATATAACAACCGAAAAATAAGTTCTCATCACGTTGAATACATCTACGTCTCCTAATTAATTCAAACAAACGGAATTTAAATTCGTATACAACAGGTTTACGTTGCGGACAAGCATCCACTTTAAGCATGGGTATAATAAGATAACAAACGCTCTCCAGAGTAATGTCTGTTTAACAGAAGACACTGGTGTGACCAAAACACATACAGACAGTGTCTAACAGCAGAAACTTCAGTAGGCGAATCAATCACACACTTTAATTCACCTAAGTACTCACTTTAAGTCTAGTGGCATCCACCAGCAGTTGCTCCTCCGACCAGACAATTCTGTTCGCCTCTCACCATTAAGACTGTCTGCACGTGTCCCGGCCACATTAAAGTATCTCGCCGTCAATGGACATTTCTCCATAGAGCGTAGATATGTCAAAACCTATACAACGAGAGAGCACCCGATTTCTGAGAAAACGATTCTCTTGGTCTCGCGGCTCTCCACGTCCCATACACTTCTGCTGCCAGGTTTCGAAGGAAGCTACTTGCGTCTTCCGATGTCGACCGTGCTTCCCAACCGGTCGCTCCAGTCTCCCACCTGGGTTGCGGACGTGTAGCGAAGCGATGACGTCTTGTTGTAGATCGGGAGAAGTTCGCTGGCATCGCGCGGAAAGACCTGTATGGAAGAACAGGTAGTAATGTAACATAATGTAATGGGTCAATCCTGTAACTTGTAATGCAAGAAAATATAATTTGCAATTAAAAAAATGTAATCAGCCAAACATGAAATTTGTACCGAGACAAAACGTAATCAGACAAACAAATAACCTACATGTGGTATTGTCACATAAAAAATGTCTTCAATAAAAAACCAAATCTGCCTTTGCAGTCAAATACCTTCAGAGCGATCATGGCATCCGTACCGAATCCGTCGACAGAGTTCAACCAGAGGTCACCGTTGAAGTATTTGGCGTAGAGACGAGACAGAGGAAGTCCGTATCCATAGCCAGCCTGTCAATCAAACAGCATGTCAATCAAACAGCCTGTCAATCTGGCAGCCTATCAATCAAACAACTTGACACAAATTACGTCTGTCAATTCATTTCATCAACAGCCTGTCAATCAAATACTTGCATTATAATCATCACATCTCCAGAATATTATTAATGTCACTTAGAGCTGCCCACGGGCACCTGACTGTCCCTCATATGCAAATAATTACAACAATGAATACACTTACGACTACACCTACGATTAGTCACGACTACAATCAGTTACAGCTTCAATTACATCTACGACCACAATTAGATTTCTTGAAATCTGCTCAACAAATTGCTGAAACAAATGAATGAATCACAATACAGTTATCAGAAGACTTTTCAGCTCATTAAAAAAGAAGTGAAATGAAGACGACGATAGAGGAAAGGACTCGGAACTGACCAACGGTGTAGTAGTGATGGCATCTGGAGAGGGAGGCATAGGTGCCGTGGAGTACATGTAGTTGAACAGACGTTCGATCTCACTGCGACAGATCCCACCGCCTTGATCGGACAACTGATCAGAGGAAACAAGGGGTCATACATGAATTACAAAACCCAACATGAAAGAACCAAACTCCCCATTGGAAGACGGCCCTGTGATTGGGTATACACTAGATAGATTACAAACCCAACAACAGGGGTCATAAACGAACCACAAACCAATCGCGAACACAAACAAATCATAAAGCTCGCAACTTACTAATCAGTAACTTCTAATAATTAGTAATTTCTATCAATTAGTAATTTCTATTAATTTGTGACTTCTATCAATTAGTAACTTCTATTAATCAGCAACTTCTTTTAATAAGTAACTTATATCAATTAGTAACTTCTGTCAACAAGTAACTTCCACTGATTAGTAAGTAATTAGTATATATATATATATATATATACATATATATATATATATGCATACATAAATATATATACAAACACACAAATATACAATTTTATAAATACAAACACATACATATGTATAATTTTATTTCATCAGCTTTTACACATGTCTTAAAACCCTTTAGCAACCAGTGTGTACAAAATGTCTGTGAAACCCAATGCAGCAGGTCATCAAAGGATCAAATAATCCAATCTATAAATTCAGGTAATTCCATTGTTCTTAAGAAACCAAAACAAATAGATCGAAATGATCGAAGCACCTTGATCGTCACATCCTCGCGTCCTTTGCTGATCAAGACCTGAACATTCGGTAGCTTGCCGTCTTCACCGTGGTGCTCCACGACTGCGCGCAGCGCATTCTGGAGACAACCACAGAGAAAACATCATCAAAATTAAGCATACTACGTGCACAAACAATATCACAGTTACGTCCACAATCACGTAAACAATTACGCATACAATTACATATATAGTTTTAATCTCAATTACAAGGGCACTAGCTTATTTACAAGCACTGTGTTGTGCATCATCCTATCGTTATCCTAATATCAAATTTATTAAAACTATTCAACTGTCATTTGTGTCTTATATCATTTGCAATTTTCACAAGAACAGATAAATAAATGGGAATTCATTAGCTCCATTGGTACACCAAAGTGTCATTGGCAATCGATAAATAAAGAATAAATATAACAAAGATAAAAATAAAGATTAAAAATAAAGATAAAAATAAATTTCCTAATGCTGTTTCTGCCAACCTTAAAGAGTTCGAAGAGCATGTGGTAGAGGTGAGAGGGCACGTAGGTCATCCGTATCGAATCCTTCGAATCTATCTTGTCCTCGTCGGCTGCAGAATAAAAACGACAGTAAAACCATAAATTGAGGACCTTGATTAATTTCCTTAACAATACGTGAAGAAGGAAGCAGTCCTTGGAGCTGGTTTGAGAGACTGGCATGGGCATAGAATGCCAGCGACTTAATTTTCTTAGCCTCAGCACACGAGAGGGGTGGCCAGCCCTCTCCCTCGCCGTCTCATCTTCCCACTGACAGTGAACGTCCAGTGTACTCACTAGAGGGCGCAGATGGAGCAGAAACTATCAGAAATAATTTTTTAATATTATAAACTATTAAGACAGAATTCATTTTCACCCAATATATATAGTAATAAGATGCGATTTAATGCTAGCAAAACTATATAGTAATTAGTAAGGCATAACTTAAAGTGAAGTGGTATGTTCTGTGCCTTGCAACCAAAGGGTTACTGTGTAGTGACCTTGGACAAGTTGCTCACTCATAATTGTCTGTGTGAAAGGCAACGGGAAAGCACCTCACTCATCTAATTCCCGGGTGGCGTAAAAGCAAATGGACCTGCCTTTGAGCAGAGAACTCATCTTCATCATAACTTAATGTGTAGGTTACCTATGTTAAATATAACATACTAAGATACAATTTCACACAATTCTAATACAATTTCACACAATTCTAATAAAAGCGGTCATTAGCTTTTAAGCGCATGCATAAATGTCTGATGCCTAAACATGGCAACTCTTCAAAGACCATTTATTTTCTAAATTTAAGAGTACAGACGATACACCTAAAAGCGACGTTTGTTGTGATCACTTACTGTAATGACATTGGAAATGACAGAGTGGGGCGTTCATATAATACTGTTCACAGAGGAAGCGGGCATTGTCGTAGGCATCTGAAACGAAACAAACAATCGTTCGATTGACCAATCAAGATCCAGTCAACCACACACAAAATATGATACATATTCGTTTTCAATGTAAACATTCCATGCCTTAGATTTTATCCGAGTATATTCCACATCCCTGGAAGAGTTTTACACAACTGTATCTAGGCGGCAAATCCACGAACATTAACTAAAATTTTCATTTTTGTTCATCATTTTGCATGTGCTTATTGCACCCATTTTTAAAAAATCCAAAGAGGTGTTGTGGTAAATTGATGTTTTATTGGTTGATTTGATGAGGAATGACCCTATAACGAGACGATGTTGCAAAAAGACAGTTTTAAAAAGGTTAACGAAGTTTGGATCTAAGAACGCAACTATTCTATATCAGAATTCGTGTTGTAATTAAGCATTATATACTGAATCTCCCTGTACTAACAACTCCACCCAGAATATTCTCATTTCATTTCAAGGTACAAACAGACAGAGGCTAACCTTCTGCTATAGCCAGAACATCACAGCTGGGATCAATGCAACCGATATGTTGCGGGTGATTGTCGAGGTTGGCAAAGAGCATCACTGGGAGAAAGAAAAAACACAAACATTTCCCTTTCTTCTTCGTTTGTAGCTAGAACAAAGTATATTAAAAAGAAGCTACATAAAGGTATTGATATATAGGTGCATATGTACTAAGTCATATTAGTCACTGCAGGAACTATCGTAATATAAGTCTAAGACTATTTATCGTATGCTTATGTGGTGGAGTCCTTGGGGTCAACAATTATGTTACCTACATTATCCAAGAAGAAGGTTGCCAGAGCTTCCTGGGATAGACAACACACCCGTCGAATTCATCGTCCTCATTATTCACACGCAACCATAGAGATGATTCACACACAGCCATAGAGATGATTCACACGCAACCATAGAGATGATTCACACGCAACCATAGAGATGATTCACACACAACCATAGAGATGATTCACACGCAACCATAGAGATGATTCACACGCAACCATAGAGATGATTCACACGCAACCATAGAGATGATTCACACACAACCATAGAGATGATTCACACGCAACCATAGAGATGATTCACATGCAGCCATAGAGATGATTCACACGCAACCATAGAGATGATTCACACACAACCATAGAGATGATTCACACGCAACCATAGAGATGATTCACATGCAGCCATAGAGATGATTCACACGCAACCATAGAGATGATTCACACGCAACCATAGAGATGATTCACACGCAACCATAGAGATGATTCACACGCAACCATAGAGATGATTCACACGCAACCATAGCGATGATTCACACGCAACCATAGAGATGATTCACACACAACCATAGAGATGATTCCCTCACACCACAAATCCGTGCATATATGCACGTATATAAATTTACTGAGGTATTGTTGATCTTCCTCTACGATATTTACGAACTCTTAACTTACAATGTTGATGAATAAGCATTCGAATGCTGATCCGGCTCATGTAGAAGCGATCGAGAAAGTATTGAACCCTGCTGTCAAGGAGATTAACGTCCCCACTTAGTCCATGTTCTTTCATCTCTTTGACACCCTCTGCCATCGTCTCGACTACAGACTTGTGGCGGTTGCGCATGTTGTCCAGGGTCTCGTTGAAACTGCCATTCAAAAGATGTCAATCAGAAGTTAAAATAAACGTCAGAGTAGACAAACGGTTGGAATGGTAACACGTATGTTTTCTAAACACTGCTGATTGCACACATCTACATTTTTAACAGTTTCTGATGATAAAATAAACTTTTTAAACATATTATGTATTATCTGTATATAGTTCAGGATAGTATATCCACATGACTCACAAAGTACATTCAAAGACATTTTTTAAATCAGTAGTTTTTCTATATAGCAATACAAACGTTTATACGACTCAAAGTAATTTTTAAAACTTCTTTACATCAGTATTTATTACAAAAGCAGTATTAACATTCACAAGACTCTAAGAATGTCTCTAAAGACACTTTTTAAACTTTGCATTAATTCTTTGATCTAAAGAGAATGTGATCGTCGCAACTGAAATTACTGCCTATGACTTGCCACCAGGACATGAAATCTGTAATTTTTTCAACCATAATAATTATATTTCCTATATCATTATGCATAGGAACTAATTCATTCACTTACAAATTTATAATCATTAATTAATAATTAATCTAATAAGCAGCTAACGAACCTCTTAAGGATACCATCATCTGCTGAAGCTTTTTCAAAATTCAAAATCTCTTTGAAACTCTGCATGTACCTGGACATCGCATAAAAACAATATCTGCCAAAATCTGACACTAATAACATATTAATTCTGCAGTTGTGGGCATTCAGTTGACAACAACTTTCTAAAATC
Source organism: Bimastos eiseni (assembly GCA_959347315.1). Lineage (NCBI taxonomy): Eukaryota > Metazoa > Annelida > Clitellata > Crassiclitellata > Lumbricidae > Bimastos > Bimastos eiseni. The sequence continues at coordinate 26,993,135 of OY365816.1, forward strand.
AAATTAACCACAGCGCAAGTCACTGATATTTTCAGTTATCATTGACTTTCACAATGCTGCCACTATTACCCTTTGTAATGTAATGTAATGCAATGTAATGTACCCTTTGCTCAAGCAATTTCTGCAAATCTGATATGACATTGTTTATAACAAAAGGCTTGTACAGCACCTTTTGAGAAACCTCTCAAAATGAGAAGAGAAGAGTACTCATATTCACAAGCTCATATATGACCTAGCTCAATATGACCAACCTCATATATGACCTAGCTCAATATGACCAAGAAGCTCATATATGACCAAGCTCATATATGATCAATCACATTAGCTTCTAGTCCCACGTATCATTTGTCCCTGGATGGGGTCCTACCATCTCTCGACCAGTTGTACGGATGGCATACTGAGCAGCTGCTCCGGAAGCAGATGAATCTCCTTCATGATGTTCGCCAGACGAACAGGTATTTCCTTACGCATGAACAAGTACGAGTTCTTGGGCGACGCATTCTTCGTACCTGATTTAACATAACGCATCATGTCGATGATCATTATTATAAATCAATAAATTAATAATGATAAATTATTACTAATTAATCATTCTGTTTGAAAGTACCCTCACATGGTGCTATGTATGGTTTCACTGATTTACATGCAATTTAACTAAACTAATAGCAGTGTAATGACATACTACACTATGGAAAAACATATAGCAATTATATTTACACAACACTGTCTAAAATGAAGTAAAAGGCAAAGTCACTGGCCTACTGAAATAGTTTTCAACGCAATCTATCATTTGATAATGTGAACACATGTCATACATAAGTGCAACTGTTCACTATGATCATTCCCATAGCAAAATGTAATACAGCTAATAGTCCTCAGTGAATTTTAATAATTGTTTCTGAGATTACTTGCGCGACTCGCGGCTTCAAGAATAATATATTCGGTGGCCCGTGGTGTCAAAACGGCTGGACATTACTTGAACGTGAAGTACGAACCAACACTTTGAACGTGATTCTTTAGAACAATTAAGTCACATAAGCTGGTGGTGGATTTTGGTACCAGCATTGCCTAATATTGCCATGTTCCAAAAAGCAGGCCGACACCTGTATTTCGTCACAACCGACAGCTTAAAACGCACAATCACCCTTTTCTTGGGCGTACACCACCCGGTACAAAAGCACAGAATTCCAATACTCCACAAGCACGACCTAGACTATAAAGACGTTCATGAAATGACCGACTTAGCCTTGACGAAACTATCTGGTAGTTTGAACCCTACCGAAATCGAGGAACTGCTGTATCGTGAGAACACTCGGGTGAAACTGCGAGTAATGGTCGAGCAGCCTCGTCGCATTCGCTGCCAACAGTCTCTGCGTCAGCCTCATTCTTGTCGATTCCAACTCTGGCCGGAAAGGAAGTCTGTCAACTGCAAAACTTCATCGTTTTTCTTGCCGAAGTCTCAACCATTTTCACCTTCAAATCTCTTCGATTTACCACAACAACATACAGCTCCAGCAGCTGTGATAGTCTGGTACCGGTTAGGTCCGGTTTAGTCTGCTGCCCTCCTCCTATACGCTTGTGGGGGACGTTCATAAAGTACAACGTCATGGCGGCGTAGTTTCAGCTGAGTAATGTTGTGGTTCTAAAGGCATTGAAAGACACGAAAAGCGCCGTATAGTCATATTTTTAGTTACAGGTCATGCCTCAAGCACCTATGCATGTAATAAAAGTTCGACCACACGGGACTTTATTGATTTTAGCAGCGTCACTATGAGCCCGTAACTACACAATCCCTGACTCGAATCTGCCCAGAGAGCTGTGACGAAGTATGTAAAAACCAATAGCTAACTCCCTTTCGAATAACCTGCGGGAGACCAGGAATTTTTAATTTAGGCATTTGGCCACAGGCCGATAGCATATTGTCACCGATGCCACAGACAGGTCTCGTGTTACAAAGGCTTACGCATAACGCAGGACTAATTTAATAATCAAGCATATAATATTACATGGGCCGCTGTCACGATAGGCCGTGTCTTGGAATTAGGTCTACACTGCAGAATGTACACAGGCCTAGATGAGGCCTGCAAGTAGCCTGTAGGCCTATTTAGAAGAGAGAAGAGGGAGAGTCGACATGACGTTATTTTCGAGAGGTAGCCGCGTCTGTTTATTGTTAGCGACTTCATTTTATTACAAGTATTACTCTCGATGAATCAGAGCGGTTGGCTAACCCTCGTGACCTCGTTCTCTCATCTGGTCATCAACAGCGTACGGCCGATGCAATCACCATAGCCGAGCTCGCTAGAGGGCGCAGGTGTGGCCGATTTATATATATGTCATAAGGCAAAATCTCATTACCCCGGACCTTTCGGTGTACAGTCGGGCCCACTAACCACTAAACAGAACACCCATGAATACAGAGGGTATGGCTCTCTTCTGACTAGACTCATAACTATAGGCCTAACTAATAATTGTATGATCAATTATTAAAGTCCAGCGACTACCGTCTAACGTTGGTGGTCCTGATACTCTTCCTTTTGAAGGAAATAATCGTTGTAGACAAAAAATGTTGGTAGATGTACCTTATATCCAGTTTGTTTACCATCTTTGGTCAACTTCTAAGAACATGCACAACCTGCCTATGCCTCTAGGCCAACTGGTGGATAGGACCGGTGCAGCGATTGATCTGTTAGGCCTACAGCATATCACCAATAATGCGGGCGACAGTGGTCCCACTTGTGACAAATGAATACATGGCCATCACGTCGAATGATCGACTACTCCAAGGCATTTGACACAGTTTGGCACCATACCTTGGTGAGTAAGATCTGAGCCATGAACTTTCTTCAAAACTCCAAGGGTTATCCAATCCCAGGTGATAATAAAAATTATAGGCTCCGGTTTTGAATGATCTGCCCAATATAGAGGGCCTAAGAGGGGTTCTGGCGACCGCTACGTTGCAAATACACGCAATAGGGGTCATTTTAAGACTTCTTAAGACTACTCCTTTCCCACGAGGCTTTTCACATTGTCTAGGTGAGTCGCATTGCAGAAATATGTAAATCATGAATTTGTAAGTCGCTGCGTTTTGACAGCACTATTTCTTTTCCAATAAACGGAAACACAATACAATAAAGAATACAATATAATACAATATAAAACAATACAACACATTTTGCACCATCGGTCTCCCGCAAGCGGCTTTACAAGAGTACATCTGTCAAGATGGCGGCAGTAATGTATGACAGCGCCTGGGATCATGCCATATGAACAGGCGATGAACCTGATGGTGGGCAAGTGGGACACGCCAGCGAGTGAAATAGCAAAGGTCGAACGTCCAATGAACAGTATGAAGCGCAGTGGTTCTCCCATCGGCCACTCCCATCGGGTGAGCAGCTGGCCCGAGCAGTCTGATGATCGACACATTTTTTTTCAGTTGGACTATGATCAACACCTCGCGTCTTGAGGTGTCATCTCCAACAGCTGCGTTGCCATGGATACCACTACCACCTCATACCCAGAGCTCACGGACACAAGTTGTCCGAAAAAGGCCACCACAACTTTATCCCTTCAGAGAAACACGTGTGTTTGAACTGAACGGGGATCCGTGCATTAGTATATAGGCCCTATACTAATGCACGGATCCCCGTTCAGTTATTAGTGGTTTTAGCTTCCCAATCGGTTCTGACATTCACATAATTCATCCCCATAAGGCAAGCTGCCATTGTGTCAATTTGATTTTCCATTAAACGAACATGCTGCAATTGTATTGCATTTACATATTTCTATAGCGCCTCTCGCAGTAAGCTATACAACCTAATCACTAGTAAGCAGAGATGCGCTCAGTGCGAAAAGCCACATGGAAAAAGAAGTCTTAACAGCACGGCTGGTATCGTGTGGCACAGTGTCCGATCGGTTAGAGCGGTCAGCCTGTAACGTTGAGTTTGCGCTCAGTGTGCGGGTTTGTCCAGCAAGTCCTTCGCGCACAATTGCTCTGCAGTACAACTGCAATTGCGCCGTCGAGGCGTGTCTGTGCACTTCTGAGCAAAAATGTTGGAAGAAGGGAGGTTACAAATTTCGGTAATAAATAAAATAAATAAATAAATAAAAGAACCACTTCAGTTTAATTACTTAAATCAAAGACCGAGTCGGAGAGGGACTAGATCGTTCCCAGGCAAAGGGCCAACAAGCGTGGTTTTTAATAGAAGCCGTCCGAGTCCGAAGTAACAAGAGTTCAAAAGTATAACAGCCATGCCATCTGTCAGTTGACGACGGGATTCCGTTGGTTGGCTCCACGCTTGTGCGTGGGCCCACCCTGGTGACTATCAGCTTACTGTGCACTCTTTTGCTAACTAATCACGTTATACTTGTTAACGATAAAGGCTATTGTTCAGCGCAGAGAGCGTCTCTTATTAGGCTTCTTGAAGAGGCGCTATATCAGAATCCATTGATTCAAGATGTCATGTTAATGATGCTATTACCGCGGTGAAACTGCGTCTCTAGTCTCCATTATCGCTCGATTAATCGCGGTTATTGCGGTTTTACCTAGGGGAAATTAACAGTGTCGCACTCTAGCGCAAGCCTAAGAAATTAAAATATGATAGAGCAGTGAAGCGATGTCCCAAATAGCAACATCGCATTCGAACAAACTGTGGCATACAGCCTATGATAATTATTTATGATAAATACCTGTTATCAGCCTATCTTCAAAATGGACATCGATGACTCATCGAAACTGAAAGTATATAAATTTTCCGGCGAATGTTTTGCAAAAAATATTCGATATGCCTATCGTTTGCCCCGGCATTTGCGCCACAAAGTCAACGCATAATATTGTTTTGCTCAGCCGAGCGTCTAGTTGGACCTAGGTGAGTAGTAGGCGTGTACTCGTCGGTCCTGGATTTTATTAAGGAAGCAACTGCAAAATTTTTGTTAGAAGCGTAAGTCAACGCGATTGACAACAGCTCAATGCTTGTTATTTAAGGTCCTTTTTTGACGGTCTTGTGTCGGTGCGTTGTAGACTGCATGATGACTTTGCTGGTTGTCAGACTTTGGGGAGGAGTCAGACTTTGTGGGGTCACGTTTGGAGGGTTAGACTTTGGGGGTTCAGACTTGTGGGGGTTAGACTTTGGAGTGTCAGACTTGTGGGGTTAGACCTCGGGGTGTCAGACTTGTGGGGGTTAGACTTTGGGGTAAAAGACTTGGGATCATACTTTGATCCACGCGGAGTTAAAATATTGTATCCGTAAAATTATTTTGCAAACTAATGTCAACGAAATTTGAAAGCAGAAGATTATGACGCGAACAGGTCCATATACAAGATTGACTCGAAGCAAAATCAAGTCCTTTGTTGAGAAAATAAAATTGCTATATAATACATAGCTTAAAAGATGACATCGAAAATTTGTTATTAGGCCTACACAATCCACATGATCATAATAATCCAATCATTACTTTATTGGTAACCCACAAAGTGAATTGTGAAAGCAAATGGTAGAATAGAGGCACCACTGAGAACTGAGGGGCTGCCAGGGCTGGAAACGCCACATCCATCGGCTTGAACTGAATACTCAACTGTGGGGTCCTAGAAAGACAAGGGGTTAATTTCACAAACCCACGACAATTCTCACTCTGGCGACCTTGAGCAATTCCTAAACTTTCAGTTTTGGAAAAAGGGCAATATCCAAGCACAGTCGTATTGTTTCGTCTTGTCCACATATGTTTATATTATACACACGTGGACACTCTGCTATTATATTTCACGAACTATCTCGCAACATATAGCTTAAGAAATATGTTCAAGCCACCATAAGCAGAATCTTGTAAAATTTACTCTAATGCCACTGTGAATCTGATAAAAGTAGCCAGATTTATAGATACAAGCAAACACTTACATGCACACATACTTGCCACCACGTACACAATTATACGAAGAATCAACTCAAGACTATGTTTTAATAATATGTTTTAGAGCGACATGGACGTGGTTAGCCGTTACTTTAGTGGACTACGGGTAAGAGAGGTCCAGCTAGGTTTGACATATTACTTCCTTGACCGCTTACATTGTCAACTCGGCATTCATGGTTGGTCAAAATGCCTGACCGGCGAAGTGGTCATTTCTCTGACCATCGCGGACGAAACTGACCAGCTAGAATGGACATGCATGATCGAGTCTGCCCTGTACAGAAGGGTAGAAGCTGATGAACCACTTCTGGTTAAGATTCCCTCTTCGTCTCTTAATCATCGGTTTGTTGTAACTGCAAAAGCCCTTCGCCGAATTTCAAGCAGCAACGGAGATGAGGCGGCGGATATGGAGTTTTACAAAGTCACATCGGAAAGTCTATGCACTAGCCTTGCTGGAAATGCAGGGAAGAGCTTGTTTCCAGGTATCGTATGAAAAGTTGAGACTAGTCGGGTGGATTGCAACTCTGAACAAGTCTATTCCGGGACATTTCCCAAATCCCATTATGATGAATGATATATGCAGTTCACAGCCACTGAGAAAAACAAAGGCATTGGCATTAGGCATATACATAAAGCAAACCGCATTCCGCTATAGGCTTACGAAGTCATGAATTTCTAATGAAAGTTGATTAGTCGTAACACTTATAAATAAATTATGATCATGAACATTGAGAATTATGATGTTTTATTACAGTATTGATTATACTGTTTGAATTAGGATAATGTCATTGAATTGCATAATGTTTTGTAATTAGGCCTACTTACCTATTCATGGATTCAATGCCAAAAATAAGCATGACACGGGGCGGCATGGGTCGATTTGATTTCGGTACTGTCCTGGCAATTCCGGGACGGTTGGCAACCCTACTAGTCTAGTGGTCGGATGGGTAATATCAAAGATGAAGATCACTCAGTGGCGGATCCATAGGGGGGGGGGCGATGGGGCGATCGCCCCCCCCTTATATTATTTGGAAAGAAATTTCTTTAGCGATTTTTACTTGGCTTTTGCAGCCCTTTATAAAGAAAGTATGCAATGTCAACAAAAATGTTCAAATTTTAATGTAGATATACACTGTTGTAGATTATATTTTGAAGTAATTTATAATTATTGAAATTTGAAATACAATCATTTGATGAAGACTAGAGAGTTTAGTTGTAAACAAGTTTTACGATTTGTGGGCTTGCCTGCGGTTGCCACTAAAACCTAAAAATCGCCCCCCCCCTTACTAGATGGTCTTGATCCGCCCCTGAGATCACTAACATGTCGTCTCTAATGCGCTCCTATTCGATATGTGCAATAGTCTCAACGGTAGGCGAGATTCAGAGAGAAGAGGACAGGAGAGGACAGTACAGGACAGGAGAAGGAATTGGTGTAGAGGATAAGTTATGAGAGGAGAGAACATGAGAGTAGAGGACATATTAAAACAGGAAAGAACAGGAGAGGGTATAGGAAAGCACAGGACAAGAGAAGGATAAGAGAGTATGGAAGTGATCAGAAGTGAGCATGAGAATTGGAGACAGGAAGGAAAGAAGAGGACATGACAGAAAGAAGTGGACAGGAGAGGACAGAAGAGGCTAGGAGAGGAGAGACAAGACCAGGATTCGATTTTATAAGTTTACATTTAGATTTGATCAAATCTAGCATTATGGATAAGATTGGATAATGTTAGCCAGTGCTTTTTCTTGCGGAACGCGCTGGAACGGCGTTCCGGCACCTTTTTTAAATTACTGAAAAGTAAAAATAGTTCTTTTGCAAAAACTCTGGAACTTTATATAAAACTTCACAAGTTTTATTCTTTTCATTTTAAAATTTACATGCAAGTGTATGGATTGTGATCATTGTGTCCTATAAAATTAATCTGATTTGGAAGCTGATCTTACCATAATTTCTTTCGACAATAGGCCCGCAAGTGCGTTCTGGCACATTTTATTCTAGAAAAGAGCACTGAATTGTTTAACTGAACAGAAGAAATGTAAATGTAAACAGTCGTTTGTACATTGTTCTCCAGTGTTCGACGTCAGACCTCGCCTCAGTAACAATGTTGGAATCAGGAGTGGCGACGATGATATGTCGTCGATATTGACCTTTGGCTCCCTTCTGCCGAAAAAGAATTCCGAGTCGTACATCTGCCAAGGGAACTCAGCGGAACTAGAAATCTACCAAGGAGACAACAGACGGGTCTCGCGCAATACGCGAGTTCACAGCATCGAGTTAGAGTTTCAATCGGAAGAACAGGAAAAGAATGTAACGGTGACGTTAGCTGTTGCAGAAGATGGAACCTTGACAACAACAGCAAATGAACGGCGTTACAGAAACATTAATGGTACAGTGACTACAGTCGCTCCAAGGATCATTGGTAAGCAAAGCTAATTTTCTTTTTACTATTATCCAGTGCACTAATTATTGAATTGATTTTCTCTTGTTCAACCTACTCTATAGCAAGGGCCAAAATGCAACGTCTGTACCAACGGTAATCATAAACTCAGAGCTTCTAAAACGCCACTCGACAGCCAATCTCAGGACACCAGTTTACTAACTTGCGCTGCGTCGATTCAGAGAGGAATAGTCAGAAGGCGTTCAGAAGGTGTGAGTTTAGTTGCCAAGGGGTATGAGTAGCAGGTTGGCATTGTTGAGGTCGAGAAATGAAAGGTGAAGGATCAGGCGAGTCTGGGTATGAATTCTTGAAGTGGTGATACCTCATATAAAAGTGGAAAGTCCGTGTAGTAATAGAGGAACCTGAGGTAGATGATGGTGGGTGATTGGGAACCGATAATTCGCCATATTCTGGGTGAATTCGCATCAGAGTTGACTCTGTTTCAGAAAGTGTAAATATGGCCACAGCCATTCGAAGACATGAGGGGACATTTCTTTTATATTTATGCACACATACATGCATCCACTGTCATACTAACGGGTCGCGGACAAAACCCACACCCGGGCACAAAACCCGGACAAAATCCCCTCGGACAAAACCTCCGGACAAAAACCCCACCGGACAAACCTCCCGGACAAAAATCCAACAAAGTAGGACAAAACCCCTCCCTTAGAAATTTTTAAAACTTTTTATTTCTATTACTTAGAAAAGTGTGTGGCACGAAGAGTGTCCTCGATGGATAGCGCCCCTTCAAGTCTAGATTTAGAAAAATGCAGCAAACGTTCCTGCAAGTGTTTGGTTGCGCGTTTCACAGAGAGTCAGGCAGGCAGACAGGCGGACTGCTAAGGTGGATGGTGTTTGGAGTTGAAACGGCGTGGGAGAGAGGGGGATGAAAAGAAATCAGGATATGATTTGCGAAAGAGCAGTGTTTTCAGTTGTGAGTGAAAGACCTGTGGGGAGATAACAAGAGGTGAGGTGTTTGTGAGCTCGTACTACGGATCGGATATTTGTCTTAATACTTTTTTCCAAAGAGGCGGGTTAGCAATGGCTATTGAGCGATTTGCAAATATGAGAGGTGATGTAACGGGAGGGGGAAGTAGTGTGAGGGTGGAAGAGCAGCGGGTCGAACGATGTGGCTGAATCGTGAACAACTGAGGGAGATATGTGGGCTGTGAAGATTGCAGTGTGTTGCAGGTGAGTGAAATGACCTTATATTCGACCCTTTCAGGTATTTTGAGCCAATGGAGTGATTTAAGGGCAGGAGTGATATGGTATTGTTTTTGGGATTTTCTTGACAGCACAGGCGAGAGGATTCCGAATGGCTTGGAGGTGATTTATTTGGGTGGTGTTTATATTGAGGAAAATGGAATCACAGTAATCCGATTTAGCGTGAACTATTGATAGTGGATGCAGTTTTGGAGTCAAGCATAGGGCGGATTGTACGAAGATCACGGATATGCATGAAGCAAGAGCGAGAAGAATGGGTGATGTGATCAACGAAGCTAAGGTTCTGGTGAAAGATAATACATAAGTTGCGGACAGGAGAATCTGCAGTGAATGTGTGGGTGGATGCAGCATCAAGGTTGAGAGACGAGAAGGATCAGGAATTTTTTAAGTTGCTCGCGTAGGCCAAGCAGTATGAATTCGGTTTTAGAGGGGTTCAGGCAGAGGAGATTTGATGTCATCCAGGATGAGATTTGGATGACGAAATGGGAACGATGATCAATGGAGTTGGAGAAGCTGGTTGGAGAGAAAGAGATTCGTCAGCTAAGTAAGTGAGTCAATGCAGGGCGTATGGGTATTATCTATGACGCGACTTCTTATATAAGTTAAACTAATGATCGTACTGAGTGTCACTTGTAACGTTGTGCAGACTTTGTTAGTAGTGTCAGTTATTATGGTAGGGTGTCTAATTAAGTTACATGCAAAGCCGTTAATAGTTCGTCTAATAAATATATGTCAAAGATGCTAGTTCGTCTAGTTAGGGCAAAAGGGGGTTTTGTCCGAGGGGGTTAATGTCCTGCCTAAAGCTGGGGAGAAGATGTCCGCGGTTTCTTGTCCGGGGGGGGGGGGTTGTCCGGGTTTTTTGTCCTACGCCCATGCTAACATGTATCAGTTGATGCCTTATGCAACAGGCACATGTACATCTGAACTTACATGTACAGTGTACACATTGCAATTACGTTTGTATCTGTACCCAAATCAAAACAAGACCCGCATTCTGTCACTGTTGATCAGCTATGAAAGGTGACTCTCAGAAACGCAATACTATAAGTGAACCACAAAACTGATGCATGTTTCTTTGTCCAGATGTGATCTGTCCCATGATATCCGTCGTCATCACGGACCCTGAACTCACCGTTAGATGGTTTGGATTCACGAAGAAGGCCGTTCTCACCATCAACACAACCTACGTCGAGATCTATCGCTGGCGTGTAACGGTTGCTGAAGCCGGAGTTGCTACTGGCAACGGCGGACACGTGCTCCTTTTCCCAAGAGTTAACTTCAGTCAACGGTTCGAATTTCCGTCGAACATTGTAAACACTGCAATCAGGTACAATGTTACTGTGGAAGGTCTTCAAGTGATCGATGATGGGGTCGATGACTCGTCCAGGAAATTCCGGATCGTCTGCAAAAATTCTGCTACACTTAAGGCAATCGCCCTACCAGCAGGCCGACCAGGTATATGCCTGTATGTGTAATGTATTCATGAAGGTAGGTTTTCATCAACGCGGACAGACACTTTGAGCGAATTCGTTTAAGAATATTGGAGCTCAGTTCATTAGAGGTTACCGTTGCTGGACACCATTGCTGGCTATGCAAGAAAATGCGTAATGCGATAAGGACATTTGGGAAAACATTGCCCGATCTCGAGCTCCATTATAATTTATCAGTAGGTTTTTATCTGCATTTATGTCTAACACAAAGAATCTCCTTTCCCTTTGGCGTTCTATCAGGAACTTAGTGTTGGCCCCAACATAATCGTAGGTCTATGCCACCTCACCCATCTGTCCCCTATGCTCTGGCAAGTACAGAAGTACTTCCAGCCTACACAGCTTCCGAGAATGACTAGGGTAGCAGACATGTAGCGTCACCGTCCCTGTATGAGGTCACTCAGTTGTTCATATCTGGCTAACCCCTCAATCTTGAATAGAATTATGGTAGCGATATTCCTGCATCATCTGCTGAAATCTACTGTCAACTATCATAATGGCGCTAAAGCTGATCAGGGATTTGAGTTCTGTGGCAAATACGAGTATAAATAAGTTTCTGGTAATTTCCTAACTGTCCTGATTGATAGTCTTGCAAGTCAACGTCAACCTCGACCTTCAGATCCAGATCGAACGATCGACGTTCAACCAGGCATCGCTCATCATTTCCACCAATACACGAGCTGCTCGGACCAACCGGAAATGGAAAATCAGCGTCAAGAAAATCGCCTCGGCTATTGGATCTGTGTTTTATAGTCTAGCGCAGGAATACGAGGAACCAGCAACCGGGGCTAGACAGCGATTTGATTTTCCTCTCCAGTTTGAAGCAGGACATCGCTACAAAGTGACGGTTGTTCCCTTGGAATGGTCTGGTGAAACTTACCAGACGCCAGACAGGTCCGTGGAGCAATCGGTTGACTTCCGAGCAGGTATTTATAAGACCCACACACGCCGTCGTGTAATTAAATAAATTATAATTATAGGGCCCTGTGATTTTGCCTTGAGATAGCAAATAAAATGGTGTTAATGACCTTGCTCGTTTGTCTTATTTCGGTAGTTCACATTGCATGTGCCTTACAATTGCATTGCAGTTTAATTGGCTCAAAATACCAAATTACTTTGCAAATTCACTCGTTTTAAGTGCCTTGCATGTTCATTGCAGTTTAAGTGGTTCTAAGTAACTATAATATTGCACTTTCACAAGGTTCAAGTTAAATTTACTTTATATTTACATCGTAGAACTGACGCTTGAAGATATCAACGCTCTGTATGGCATGGCAGTGCGACACTCCACTGGCTACGGCAGCTCACCTTGTCATTGGTTGTATCGAAACAAATCACTAGAGTACTTTCAGAAAATATGGCAGGAACGCGGAGATAATGGAAGTGTATGATAAGGACAACAGCGGAGATCCCGCCTCCCCCATCAACCTACAGATCAAAGGACTCTTCTTCATGGCCAGCGTTGAGCGAGGGACGTCCAACGGTCAACCAATGACGAACTCACCTTTCGGACCGATTCGAATCTGCGTTCCGGCGGAGGAGCTGCTGGCAAAGGCCTCGAACGTTTACTTCGTCGATTTCTACTGCATGAGGGGACAGAACCACCAGGTGACCCTGGTCATGACCAGACTAGGGTCTGACAGGGACCGGTTCTGTGCCGAACGACTGTTGAAGCTTGACCTCTATAAGAACCCATTTTTCTTCCGCGACGAAAATGGGCAGCTTAGGGTTTCGACGAGGGATCAGCTTCTGGTGGAACTGCTGTTCACAGAGGACCTGGATATCCGTGGATATCCTTTAAAGAAAGTTCTAACGGTGGGAAAAGGCAGCTCCACTCCCGGTGGAATTCGAAAAAATGTCAATTGTAGATTGTGTAACCTCCAGCGACCTACACGTTTTCCAAGATTCTAGAACATTCTAGAACATTCTGTACGGCGCTCCTTCAGACTAATTGAGGACTCGGTTCCACCAACGGGACTTTTGAACGAAACTACGTAGGTCTACATTCTGTCGCCGGCAGACCTGCGTGAAATCATAATTATAGACCATTCTTGAAATGGCGAAGTAGGGCCTACAAATGCTGTACTAATACTAACTACATGTAAATCCATCTAGTTTCTACGATTTATATTGAAACACATCTGACAGAATTCTGACAATTGCGTTCATTGACTCCATTGTGAGTTCGTTTTGCATCGACGGTGAAGGGCGTATACATTTCTTTTATGAAGCTTGAAATGTGAAAAGTGTATTATACAATTGATTTGTGCTGACGGTGTGCAATTGATAGAGTAGAAGCTTAATATCGGTTCCTCGCATGTGAAAAAAAAAGAAATAGTTTGAACGCTTGAATGGTGTCAATTGAATTGATGGACAAGTGGTACAATAGATGAGCTATTTATAAGCAGAAGTAGAGGAAGAAAATTGAGTTAAGTCACAGAGAACAAGGGCCACAATTATTCAGTTGTTAATGATAATTTGTAACGGCTAAGGGTCATGGCGAAGGAGTTCAAGCCAATAAAGGTCAAGGCAAAGTATGCCACGGCAAGAGATTGATCAACAGAGACCACGGCAAAGGAGGCCACGGCAAATCAGGTCATGTTATAGGCCTATAAGTAATTTTTAACCAAAGAGGAAGGGCGATGTTTTACGCCTTCGTGTAACAATAACGTTACCGTATACAGAGGCGACATACATTTAAGAGTTTGAAAGAAGACCTGACGACCCGTGTCCTTTGATGGTAATAGGCCTACTACGATATAATTAATGTCTTTTTCTCTTATGCGTGACAACCAGCGAGAAATAAATGACTCACCGAAACCAAAAGATTGAGAACATTTCTCAGTCAGTAATTTCAGAAACCGTTTCTTTTCCTTCTCTTCTTTTCTCGACTCAGTCAAAGTTGAGTTTCGGACATGGTTATACGGATTATGCAATTTGCACTTCTATTCAGGCAGCGACCTAATTCTCTGAGATACGACGGCGTTATCGTCCTAGGTAGGCTGTTCACCACTGCTTATTGGTGTACGTTTGGACTTGCCAGCCAAACAGTAGATCTTAATCTTATCTAATCTTATTTAGACATTTGTTGAGCGCCTCTCGCGGCAGGCTACTCGGAGGCACTCTCAGCGATAAACGAGGTTTGCGGTGTGTATTGCAATTGAATCTATTTGATAGCGTTGTGGCTCTGCTCTTAGAAGCACAGCTGTCACGAAATTCCATTGGTTTTGACTGACTGTTGACATAATTTAATCACGTTGATCCATTGACGGCTAGTTGTTGAGGAACAACTGTTAGCTTCATAGTTAGGGTCCCGTGGTCTATGCGATTTTCCGATTAAATTCCTATATGGAAAGTTTTCGCATATTATTGCATAAAGTTAGGAAATTTCGGCCAGCCGCCAGAGTCAACTATAATTCGCTTGTCCAGGCCTATGGGGGCTATAGTTTACCGACCAGACGACATAATTGTTGATGACCAGGTCCCGTGGTTTATGCGATTATGAGATTTTTCGCATGGTTTAAGAAAATCTTTCACAAAATCGACGGGGGCCTACGCACAGTATTTACTTGTAGGCCTATGAGTTAGTCCATTCATTCATTCATTTCCGAAATTTGATATCGCCCTTCTTCCAACATCTTTTTGCTGAGAAGTGCATACACACGCCTCGACGGCGCAATTGCAGTCGTACAATGGTGCGGGAATGACTTGCTCAAGGTCCCTACACTGTGACTGACGCCCCGGACGAGGCTCGAACCCGCGCGCTCAGCACACACTGAACGTCATGGGCCTACCGCGCTAACCGATCGGCCACTGTGCCACACCATAGTATTCTAGTATCTTGTGTCAACGATATTGTGGTCAGACCCGTTGAGGCGACCCCTTGAAAAGACACAGCCGTCCAGCGAATAACTCTTATTAGCAGATGAATGTGTATCTAAAGGTTTCTTTGAAATTCTGTGTTGTGCAACTTGTGTAACAGATCAAAATGAGCGACCTAAATCGACTCTTCAGAAGTCTTGGGTTCAAAACTGTTCGACTTAGCGCAATAAAGGGCTTAACTGATGGCGATTCGGGACTGCTCAGCATCTGTGGTTGGTCACAAGACCTGACGACAGGAGTGGACATTGCGTTGACCGTGGAGGACGAAAACGACCATCTGGAATGGACATGCATGATCGGGTCTGACCCCAACAGGGCGGCTTCGGTTGATGAATCGTTCAAGTTGAAAATACCTCCATTGTCTATTTATAATCGGTTTGTCGTAACTGCGAACGTCCTCGATCAGAATACTGATGGCGACGGAGCCACAACGGAAGTTAACCGTTACAAGGTGAAATCCGAAAGTTTTTGCGAAGCGATCACTCCTTGCAGCATTACTAATTCCTTGTCTTCACCATTTCCAGGTAGGCATACAAGTAGGTTTTGAAATCCGTCTCTATAGGCCAATGTCTTGGGTGACTTAGACCATGGGCAATGTTTTCACATGTAGACCTATCTACTATAAAACTGTAACGACGAGCTGCATTGGTTTTCCAATCGCTTATTTATTACTGCCTTTAAAGCGTCAGATAAAAACGGGCTTTAGATTAAGCTTTTACTAAGGTTCAAGCTCTTGACCTCTGACCTTCTACTATATCCTCACTCAACCGGCAACACCAGCTCCGACTCAACATCCAGCTAACTCCTCACTGCTTCGACTACCTACTGCGTCAACACATGCGTGTTGCAGATATGATTGTCAGTAGAGACTAGATACCATTTTCTTCGTTTCTGACATATTTGAACCTCGACATGGTAATCGAACCCGACTTATACTGAGACAAGGTTGCAGATTGGTCAGACCGCGCCTTATAACGCGGAATGTAGCCTACAGGTTCGGGCTACTAGTAGGGTTCTTGAGTCCAATTTCCTCAGCGCCATTGATATTACGTCCTCTGGTCTAGTAAGCATTTCTCAACTCTGTGGAAAGTAGGGCTATTTTAAATACAGGCGTAGGTCTATTTGTAGTGGATTAGTATGTTCTAATCACGGATTTTAGCTGTCACTGTGTGAGTAATAATCATTGTTTCGGGCAATGATTTGGTTTAATGGACACCGACAATTTTGCTACCATTCCATATGAACTCTGGGTGTAATCATTCTCTTGTGATGGTTAGTTTTCGACCTGAGACCACAGCTGCGAGAAGGAATCGGTATAGCCGACGGCACTGGGAAAATGATCCACATTCTCAGATCTGGAGCGACTCTACCCGCAGAAAGTGCAATGTCTCTTATCACCAAATGCACCGGAAATGAGGCACAAATCGAGCTACACCAGGACAAAAGCGTCGATCATGTATGCAGCAGCAGTAGAAAACTTCACAACGTATCCATGTCATTTTCCACCGTGAATTACGAGAAGCTATACGTGCTGAGATTAGAAATTGATGTGTATGGTACACTGCAATCTACACTCATCGAAGCGAATCATGGCAACGTCGCGAAAAATACCGCTTATGGAATTGTCAGTGAGTTAATTTTTCATGAAATATGGATTTCCTGGTTGATAATTAATATATATGTTTCATTGTAAATCAACCACTGCAGTTAAATGACTGAAAACTCGTTAATTTCGTTCCAAACTTTGGCTCAAATAATGTCCAACGCTATAGGCCTACAATGTAGGCCTACTGACACAGAGTCAAATGGGGTACAACGTAACGGACAACGCAGGTAAAGGTGTCCGACCACAATCAGTAGCAACAAGGGTTTAAAGTGGCCCAGAAGACGTTTAATCTGTGTTAAAACTACTACAAATTGACCTGTAACATGATTTATAACCTAACGTTCATGGCTTCCCCTTAAAAACTGTAATCTTCTAAACTGAGACAGTACTGTCATCCAAACCATTCCACAAGTCTATCTAGTGCTCGAAGAGCTTTAATTGACAGTAGACACGCCTTCATACTTTATATATATATATATATATATATATATATATATTAGGTATGAACAACTGTAGTACGAATGTTGAATTGTCCAGATGTCGTCTGTCCCAAGATAGCCATAGACACCAAGGACCCTGCATTCCATGTGGAATGGACAACGCAAGTTGGAATCGGGAAGAAGGCCATCCTGATCATAAACACAACCTACGTCGAGATCCAACTCTGGCGGGTATCGGTTGCGGAGGCTGGAGTTGCTATGGTCAACGGTAAACACGTGTTCCTATTTCAACGGGATGGATTCAGCCAACGATTCGAAATTCCGTCTGATGCTCTGGTAGCTGGATTCAGTTACAAAGTTACGGTGGAAGGTCTTCAAGTGATCGATGGTGGAGGCGTCGACTTATTCAGGATCTTCAGGATTGTCTGCAAGAACTCCGGTATTTTGAAAACCTTCCATTTACAAGGTAGAAACACGATTGTGCAAAATAGTGCGATAATGAAGTCTGACCTATTGGAAATACCCATGCAGTTTCAAGGTACAAACACGATTGTCTAAAGTCGTTCAAAAATAAAGTTTGGCTTTTTGGAAATACCCCAGTTTTAAAGTACAAACAGGAAAGTGTAATATAGTTCGTAAATGATGTCTGGCCTTTTGGAAACCTCTCAGTAACAGGGTGCGAGCACGCATCCTTGGTTGGAGGCCACACTCCTTCTGACGATCCTGGGATGGTTGCATTAAGACACTAAGTGCCTCTTTCACTAAGCAGTAAGTCGATGTCACTGACTTACATGTAGACTTTGAGTGATGCTGAGAAATTTTGTTGATTTATTTTACATTAAGTGCAATATCGCATCGTGGTGGATGGCAGTTGGTAAATCGAAAGTAAACGGTAAGGGGTGCAGGGCATTGGGTTACTGTCCAAACCCGTTTGATTCACTCGTCAACGGCCTAGCAGCTGGAAATAAGTGTAAAATCCATTTGTTTTGAGATATGGATGACTTCTTAGTCAAAGGACTATATCAAAACATTTCTTGCTTGTCGTTGCATCGCAAGTGAATCTAGATTTCCAGATCGGGGTTCAAAGATGGACCTTCAATCAGGCATCGATTCTCATCTCTACCAACCCACCAGCTGCTCCGACCCCCCGGAATTGGAAAATCTGCGTTCAGAAAACTGAACCTCTTAGCTCTTTCTACAATCCCGTGAGGGAATACAAGGCACAGACAACCGAATGCAGTCAGAGATTCGACCTCCCTTTGCAATTTCAGCCGTCACATCAATATAGGGTGATGGTTGAGCCTCTGGAAAGGTCCGATGGAATCCATAAGAATCCAGGCGACTCCATCAAACAATCGATCGAATTCAGAGCAGGTAAAAGAAACGATTTTATTATAATTCCGATCTGTTGCCTTGTTCTATAGGTACAGTTGAACGACGTGCGACACACTTGCATTTACATAACAGTGAATTGGTTTTAAGTGAGTTGTATTTATATTACAGTTTAATTGGTATTAAGTTTGCTTTGCTTTATATTTACACCATAGAACTGACGCTAGAGGACATCAACGCTCTGTATGGCATGGCAGTGCGACACTCCACTGGCTACGGCAGCTCACCTTGTCATTGGTTGTATCGAAACAAATCACTAGAGTACTTTCAGAAAATATGGCAGGAACGCGGAGATAATGGAAGTGTATGATAAGGACAACAGCGGAGATCCCGCCTCCCCCATCAACCTACAGATCAAAGGACTCTTCTTCATGGCCAGCGTTGAGCGAGGGACGTCCAACGGTCAACCAATGACGAACTCACCTTTCGGACCGATTCGAATCTGCGTTCCGGCGGAGGAGCTGCTGGCAAAGGCCTCGAACGTTTACTTCGTCGATTTCTACTGCATGAGGGGACAGAACCACCAGGTGACCCTGGTCATGACCAGACTAGGGTCTGACAGGGACCGGTTCTGTGCCGAACGACTGTTGAAGCTTGACCTCTATAAGAACCCATTTTTCTTCCGCGACGAAAATGGGCAGCTTAGGGTTTCGACGAGGGATCAGCTTCTGGTGGAACTGCTGTTCACAGAGGACCTGGATATCCGTGGATATCCTTTAAAGAAAGTTCTAACGGTGGGAAAAGGCAGCTCCACTCCCGGTGGAATTCGAAAAAATGTCAATTGTAGATTGTGTAACCTCCAGCGACCTACAAGTTTTCCACAATTCTAGAACATTCTGTATGGCACTTTTTCAGACTAATCGGGGACAATATTCCACTGACGGGACTTAGTTATTCACGGAACTACGAACAGTGTAGCAATTCTGTAGGCCAGGGGTGGCCAACCTTTTTGTTATGAGGGCCATTTTAGATTCGAGTAAGCATGATGCGGGCCGCACAATTGAATCGCAGCCCAGGAGCACCAAAATATAAAAAATTTGTCACTTTTAATATTAATAAGTATACCAGGAAAGGGAATTTGAATTTTGATTTTAAAGCATATTGTAATTATAGTTTACATTTTGTATAATGTAAGGCTGAATATGGGGGTAATAGGCTAATTTTATAGTAGCTATTCATTTTTGTAATCATTTGTGCATAAACAAGCAATCCATTACTAAACAACTTTTACTACAATTGTTCTCAAGTTTAACTTTACTAGAACAACAAATAACCATTTCTTAAAAATTAACATTTTTAAAGTAAATTTATGGTAAACAATTTGATTTCAAAATGTCATTATGCTACTTTAGTAGAGTAGTAGATCGTGACTAGAATGCCAACTATACTTTAATTTTGTTCCGTTGAAAGTGCATTTTAATCTAGTTCTTGATTTTGTAATAAACCTTTTTATTCTAAATAGAATCATTGAAACTGTAGCAACAGTAGACTATTAAAACAGTTCAGTGCGAAATTTGAGCTTGTTTGCCAGAAGACAACTCTTCTATATTAGCATCAAATGCAGACACTGTAATGCGCAAGATGTCGTGCAAATGATTGTCAGTAAGTCTTGCCCTGTGGACCGACTTATTACACTTCATTCTGGAAAACGTCTGCTCACATATGAATGTACTTCCAAACAAACTCATCAGCTTCAATGCATTCTTCCGCAATACTGGATACTTGGCTGGAGTTAAGAGAGTGTAAAATTCAATTAAATTCCCTTCCAGAAATTTTTGTTTCAGGAAGCTATCGGACTGCAGCTCAATAAGCTCCATCTGACAATCTGTTGGCACATCTTCAACGTTCACGAGATAAGGACTTCCAAAGATGCGAATTGCCATTTCATTGGAACGGAAGTCTGTGAATCGCCTCTCAAATTCCTGCAGTAGATTAGCTACCAATTTCTCATATCGTTCAAATTGAAATGAGATGTCTTCGGCATAACTTGCATTCTTGCATGTTGGAAAGTGGTCCAGTTTATGTTGATGTAAATGTGTCATAAAAATACGGAGTTTGACCTCAAAAGCCTTCACAGCTTCAAACAAAGTGTATACAAGCTGGTTGGAACCTTGAAGTTTGGTGTTGAGCTGATTAAGGTGTAACATCATGTCCGTCAGAAAAGCCAAATCCTGCATCCAGCTATTATTTTCTAACTGAGGAACAGGTGAATCTTTTTCTTTCATGAAATTTCCTATCTCGTTATGCAAAGCGTGGAATTTTTCAAGAACAATGACCCGACTTAACCAGCGCACTTCCGTGTGGTATGGCAGATCAGTAAACTCTGCATCAGCTTCTTCTAAAAAGGACTTAAACTGGCGATGATTGAGAGAACGTGCACGGATAAAGTTTACTGTCTTCACTACCACGAGCATAACATGCTGCATCTGCAAGGCTTTGCTGCACAAAGCTTCCTGGTGAATTATGCAGTGGTAGATGAGGGGCTGTTCATTAAACTCTGCACAGTGTTTCTTTACAAGCCCAGCAAGGCCTGTTTTATTCCCACACATGGCTGGAGCCCCATCAGTGGTAACAGCAGAAAGATTTTCCAATGACAGCTGTAGTTTCTCAAGAATTTTCTCAAGTTCATCAAATACGTCGCTACCTTTTGTCGTGTCATGCATGCTGGAAAGGCCAGCAAGATCTTCAGTAATGTGAAAATTTTCATCCACCCCACGGATGAAGACCAGCAGTTGTGCTATATTCGATACATAGGTACTCTCGTCAAGAGCAACAGAATACCAGATAAACTTTTGTGAGGCACATTGAAGCTGCTGAAGTAGATTGGTGGAGATGTCTTCAACTCGCCGAGTGATAGTTTGTTTTGACAAACTAACTGTGGTGAACTGTTCTTTCTTCTCGGGGCAAACGTGACCAACAACTTTCAGCATACAACTCTTGACAAATTCCCCATCCGTGAAAGGTTTTCCATGCTTTGCAATAGCAACTGCTACTTCATAGCTTGCTCTCACGGCTGCTTCTGATTGTTTTGAACCCTTTTTAAAAATATTCTGCTGCTTGGCAAGGTTAGTTTTAAGAGCCGAAATTTTTTCCTCTCTTATTCTGCCTTCAAATTTAGATAAACTTTCTTTGTGACGAGTTTCATAATGTCTCTTCAGATTATAGTCTTTCATGACCGCAATTTTGTAATTACAAACCAAACATAAAGCAGCGCCAGATTGTTCCACAAAAAAATACTCCAGTTCCCATCTCTCCAGAAAAATTCTACCTTCAGCATCAATTGGTCGGAATCTTTTCTTTTCGTTTTTAGACATTGTTTTAATTATTAACTATTTTTATCTTTTTTAAAATGATTTTATTGATTTTATATAAAATAAACAACACGGTATTTTCGTGTTGGTTGTTTCGGAAACTGTATAGCGTTGATAACCGGAAACAGTATAGAAAATCAATAAAAAATAAAAGGAGATTAAAAATAATAAAATTTATATTGCGCTGTAGTTTAAATTTTGAACGTTGAACTTTTAATAAAGTTTAATTTTTTTTATTTTATAAAATGTTTAAAGATTTTTTATGAAATTTTAAATATTTTTATCAAGCTGAGCGGGCCGCCAATTGGCAGCCCGCGGGCCGCGGGTTGGCCACCTCTGCTGTAGGCGGTAGGCCTGTGTGAAATCATAATTATAGACCCATCTTGAAGTGGCGAAGAAAAATACTGTACCAATCCTAAATCCACCTAGTTTCTACTCTACGATATGTATTGGAACGCGTCTGAGAGAACTGTGACAATTCCGTTCAGTTGCTTCATTGTGAGTTCGTTTTGTATCCGTGGTGAGTCACCAAATATACTCTCGATCGTCACCACTGGTGACGATCGAAAGTATATTTTTTTATATTTTGTTTGAAAATTGAACGGTGTAATAATCATTTATATTCCATTTAACTGTTTGGAGATAGTGTGCGCAAGCGATATTGGGTGTGCAGCATTTTTTAATTGATTCTCACTTTTGTGCGCTGGTCCGCCCTTAATTTGATATATTGTGTCTATGATTACAAATACTTAGGCTTACTTTCGATTAGTAAAATAATAAATTATGTACAGTTATGAACACCGGTTATGAGACGTCATCCGGACGATTCGGTATCCGCTCGATAATCCGAAGATTCGGTAGTCCGAAGATTCTATACTCCGACATTTATTTAACTAGAAGCTGGATTAATTGATGAAAAGAATGTGTAAAACTGGAAGCTGGATTGATGTGAAAAAAATCATGCCTAAGTGGAAACTGTATGAATGAAAAGAATGGTGCATTCCAGCTTCTATAGCCAAACATAGGGCCTAATTCTTTTCATCAAACCAGATACCATCAAGTCTGCAATCTTATCACCTATCGACCGGACACCCGGCAATCTTTAGACTATCGAACCTTCGGACTATAGACACAGAACCGGACAATCCAAGCAAAGAATTCTCTTCATCAATCCAGATTACACAAATAAGTTTGAATGTGCCTCTGATTTGATTAACCTTCTGTGAACATTTTAGTCATGAACCTTTTGTCGTGAACTATTTCTTGTGATCCCTGGTCGACCTGAGTCATAATTTTGGAGGAATAAATGCAATGTGTACGTCTACTTTTCATATACTCCTTGGTGTTCATTTCTTTGGGCCTACTGGATCGTTTTTGGGAAAGTGTGGACCCCGAGCGTTTAGAACAGTTTGTAAAGAAACGCAAATCACATTTACGAATCGTTCTTCAGCAGCATATTCTTGCAAAAATTAGGCCTGAACATTGTTCGTTATCGCAATATTTATGTTGCACATTAGACCAGCAATTCAGAAATGTTCAGAATATAATAATTGTCTTCGAACTACGTTTTATCCGAAAGTCATGTTGACTTAATACAAATTCTTAAGTTTTTCGTGAACATTTTGTCGCGAAGATTTTGTCGTGAACCTGTTGTGTGGATTCAAAGTTCGGGGAATAGGAATTGCAGTATTCGAGCTTCGACTGGATAATGAAAATTGCAATGGTGGCGGCAGCACTGAAGTGAAGCATAGGCCGGATGCGGCAGAGGCCACGAATGTGCACGAGGCAAGAGCGAGCAAGAGAGGCTGGATATGTTGTTAGAGAAAATAACATGAGGTTTAAAGGTGACGCCAAAATTGTGGACTGGGGCATTAGAGGTGAAGGAAAGGAATGGAGGGTTGATTTGTGCATGGAATGGTCAGGAATTCTCTCGATTTGGTCATGGTGTCGAATTCTGTTTTGGACTGGTCGAGGCAGAAGAGGTTTGATAACATTTACTGAGAGATTAGATTAACCGCATAAAGTAACTGTGCGATGGAGGTATAAAAAAATCTCACTCACCCACCAACCAACTCATTCACCAAACCACACTCATGTCCACCCACTAAAAATCCACCCATCATCCCATCCATCCACACACTCATCGATAACTGAGAGTTATTATTGGAGGGTTCTATGCTTGCAGCAGTACTAGCAGTTGCAGTAATTGTAGTAATGCAAATTGTAATGAAAGCAGTAGTGGTAGTAGTAGTAGTATAGTGGGTGGAGTTGGTGGTGGAGTGGCAGTGGTAGTGTAGCGTTGTATAACCGATTTGTATGGCCTTGATAAGTTGACATAGCCTACCTACTAAAGGCTTATAGCCTACTGATTGGAAGTTTCTCGAAAGCTTGACGCTATTTATAAACTCAAAACCAAATGGCGCAATGGGCTTTCCGAAAACTCTGCGCGGGTATATGATAGTAAACAGCTGCTCATATCTGAAATCACGAACAAGATTAGATAGACAAGAAGCTACAAATAACAAAGGGATACTAATTAGTATTACTGATTATGTTGGGATGATGTCATCAATGACCATATTCACATAGCGCAGACTCCCTTCTCACGACTTCAACCTACTTATTTGAATAATGCTTAACTTTGCTAATTGTCTTGATGCGCCATCGATCCTTATCTTGTGCATTACACTGGCGCTATAGAAGTTTCCAAAGTAACTACTGCTACAACAATTGCATCATTGCCACTGTGGAAATCCCGAAATAATTTCTCTGTGTGAAAAACCCACAGAAGAACCTAGGTCAGTTGGTCAAGTAGGACAGGGCACATAACAAAATCATCTATAACCTGTATGCATTGCGCAATTACGCCTCTGACAAGTGTACTTGGGCTCTGCTATATTGGCTATAAAAAAGGTAAATTTGCATAATACTAATGGTGCACATTAGACCTACATAAGCTTATTATAATTATTAAAATTGGTGCTTCTACATAACAGTGCGTAAGTGCATTTGCGTATTAGTGTGTGTGTGTGTGTGTGTGTGTGCGCGCGCGTGTGTGTATTTGTCTTATAGATCTGAACCCCAGTGTTGAGCCCGAGATCTAAAATTCAAGACCAAGACCGAGACCAAGATCGAGAGGTCCAAGACCAACCCCGAGACTGAGTGGTCCGAAACCAAGACTAAGACCAAGACTAAGACCGATGGTCCGAGACCAAGACCAAGACTGATAATCTTTTTTATAAACAATTCAATTATTAAGATGCTAGAAATTAATTTTATTGCTGAAGAATACTAATCTTAATAATGGTCCAGAAAAAACTTTGACCGGCCAGTCTGAACTTTTGCGGATTCAGCCCTTGGCTTCGGCCTGAGAATATAACACTATACAGTACTTACAATATACGATAGGCAAATACTTTAAGACATCTGAACAGGTTGATTAACATTCCGTTTGAATGATGTAGGCTACTGTAGGCCTATGAAGGACCTCGGAATTGTTGGTTAACAGTGTCTACACGTGACCGACCACATAATTATTAGATTGTTTCAAAACCTTTAAGTTTGTGAAAAAAAATTTTGAAATGGCTGACTCAATTGCAAATGCCTTTTTTTGCCCATAGCAACATGTATATAAAGATGGTCAGTACGTCATAAATCGATAACAATCGCGTAAGCCTAAAGTCTAAACATCTCTACTAATCGAAAATAGTCGACAAATATCGAAACAATTGCTCTAAAACGACAAATGACCAAGAACGCTAATTTAAGACGGAGAAAAATCCCAAGACAGTTCCTTTGGGACCAGGACCAAGACCGACGCATTCGAGATCAAGACCAAGACCAAAACCGATGGTCCGAGACCAAGACCAAGACCGATGCGTTCGAGATCAAGAAAAAGACCGCAGTTTCCCGGTCTAGAGACCAAGACCGCAGTCTCGAGACCACATCTCTGCTGAACAATGAACTTTCTTGAAAATCCAAGGTTTCTTTCCAGCTCTGGTGACAACATAGGGTGCGGTCCTGAACTATCTGCTCATATATTATAACAGAGGACCTAAGAGGAGGCTCTGGCGACCGCTGCGTTGCAAATGTACGCACTAAGGGTCATTTTAAGACTGTCCTTTTCCCACGGTGTTTTCGCACTGGTAGCGCCTCTAATTAGGTTGTAGTCTATAGCATAGACGCTGTTGAAATTCGTCAACACAACAGAAAATATTTGCACGATCGGACTCCCGCAAATAGCTTTACAAGAATACATCTGTCGAGATGACGGCAGTGATGTCTGACAGCGCCTGGCACAGAGGTGGCGATCCCGGAAGGTGGCGGGTAGAGGGGGAAAGTCCCCCTACCTTTTCACAGACAGCCCTATAAACGTTATACGTTTGTATCCCCCCCAACATTTGTTAGTCCTCTCATTGGGTGTCCCCCCATCCGTCAAACGAGATCGCCACCGCTGGCCTGGCATCATGCCGTGTGAAAAGGTGCTGAGCCTGATGAGCAATACAGTGCAACACTCCAGCGAGTGAAAGAGAGAAGGTCTAACATCCAACGTACAGGATGAAGCCCCCAGCGGTCCCCCAGCGGCCCCTCCCATCGGGTGAGCAGCTGGCCCGAGCAGTCTGGTGATCGACCCATTTTTTTGTTCAATGGACTATGATCAACACCACGCGTCATGAGGTGTCGTCTCCAACAGCTGCGTTGCCATAGTTACCACTACCGCCTCAGACCCAGAGCTCACGGACCCAGGTTGCCCGATAGGGCGACCACAACTTTGTCCATTCAGAGGAGCACACATTATAATGCTCGAACCTCCATTACGTAATAATTAGCTAGCTTCCTAAGCGGTCCAAACATTCGTATCATTCATCTCCAGAAGTTGTGCATGTCAACTTGATTTCCCACTAAACGAACATGTTGCATTATAGCTTATTGCGTTTATATATTTTTATAGCGCCTCTTCAATTGCAAACTAACCAGACGCGCTCTCAGTGTAAAAAACTCCGTGTGAAAAGAAAAGTCTTAAGAATACGAGCAGAAATAGAAGAACTCCAGTTGGAGTCAAAGAGCGATTCGGAGAGGGAATATCATACCACAGCAAAGGGCCAACAGACGCACAGTCGCGGTATAGGCCAGAAGCCGTCCGAGTCCGAGGTTTACAACAAGAGGCCATGAGTAACATTCAAGCCATCTGTCAGTTGTCGACGGGAATCCGTTGTTTGTTTCCACGATTGTGCGTGGGCCCACCCTAGTGACTATCAGCAGCTCCTGAGCTATCTGATTAGCTTACTGTGCACTGTTTTGCTAACTGATTAGGCTATGTTATATTTTCTGACGACATTTAACATGATATATTGGTCAGCGCAAAAACGTCTCTGAGTATATTTCTTGTAGAAGCCCTATATCAAGTTCCATCTATACAAGATGTCATATTATTACCGCTATGAAACTGCATCTCTCGTCTCCATCACCGCTCTAATAACCGCGGTTATTGTGGTTTTACCGCGGGGAAATAAAAGCGTCACACTCTAGCGTAAGCCTATAAAATAACATGGAGCAGTGAAGCGATGTCCCAAATAACAACAAATATCGTATTCGAGCAAACGGTCGCATGTAGCCTATGGTAGGCCTAATTATTTCCTAAATACTGCTAGAAGCCTATCTTCAAACTGGACATCGATGACTCATCGAAACTGAAAGTACCCTAAATTTCCCAGAATCTTCCGCAAAATAGAATCGATAGGCCTATTGTTTGCTCTTGGAATTTGAGCAACAAAGTCAACGCACTTATAATATTGTTCGCGGAGTCCAGCGTATAGTCCGAACAGGATCTAGGTGTATTATCGTCGGTCGTGGATTTGCATAAGGGAGCAACATCGGAGTTATTGTTAGTAACGGAAGTCAACACGATCGAGTTTATTGAAAACAGTCCATGATGATCATTTAAGATCGTTTTTTAACGGTCTGGTGCTGGGGCGTTGTCGATCGATGCCTTCACAGCCTTGCGCACAATAAACTGGCGCCATCAAATAATTAATTGTTTAGAAATTAGAATTATAAGTTTCTGATGAAATTATTTGTAACCATAGCTTATTTCGGTTTGTCAGTTTGAAATGTAATCATAAGCATCATTATTATGATTAGTAGACTATTGTCATTACCATTATCAGAGACTTGCTGGTCCCGCGCTCCCGTACGACTCTGCTTGCTTTAGTGATTAACAAACACTGCGATCGCTCTGATCAATGTGCTGTTGAATATTTTATCAGTATTTTGTTGACTTATGCAAACGAAATTTTAATAGAGCAGTTTTTAACGGAAACAGGTCTACAACTTTAGACTCGAATAAAACTCAAGCCCTTTGTTGAAAAGATTAAAAATACAAAAGAATGCCTAATGTGACGACATAACAAATATATTGGCATGCAATTCAGACAATCATAATAAACCAGAGGATTAGTTTATTAGAAATACACGAAGTGAATAATTGTGTAAGAGAATACAAAAATAATTATGAGCACAAAGTTGGTAAGAACTGAGGGTTGGAAACGCAATCTCCTGAGATGAGCATTGTGCAATGAAGACTCAACCGTGGGGGTCATAAAAATGATGTCTACGGGGTTTAAGCCACAAGCTCCCGACAATTCTTATTCTGCTGACCTTGAGGAATTCCTAAGCTTTCAGATGCTCAGCGCCATCGAGGCTTTCCTGTGTGGTCGTGCTTGAACTATTGAACTTCGGAAAGAGGCCACTATACCATGCGCACTGAGTCGTATTGTATTGCATACCTGTTGAATAGTCCATAATTGAACTTCACTAGCTCTTTCGCCATATACATGTATAGCTTAAGAAACATATCAAGACCACATTAAGACTCACCTCATAAGATACCATTGTGAAGTTTCCAAAGGCGCTGTATAAGTAGCCACATGTATTAATACATACATACAGTCAAGCATACACATACAACCACACACATACATACGCACATATTTACTTGTCCTCTTTTTGTAAAAGGTGGGGGGAAATGTCCATCATCTGAACACCCCCGGGATCGCTGCCCCAGTGAAGAATCAACTGAAGGTTATGTTGTAGTAATAATAATGTTTTAGATCGACATGGACGCGGTTAGCCACAATTCAGTGCGCTAAGGGTCAGAGAGGTCCAGCTAAGTTAAACCTTTTACTTCATTGACCGCGGATCTAGACAGCTCAGAATTCATGGTTGGTCAAAATTCCTTACCCGCGAAGTGGTCATTGCGCTAACCATCGCGGACGAAACTGACCAATTGGAGTGGATATGCATGATCGAGTCTATCGTGCACAGGAGGGTAGCGGATGAGCCACTCCAGGTGAGGATTCCCTCTTCGTCGCTTAATCATCGGTTTGTCGTAACAGCAAAGGCTCTTCGCCGAATTTCAGACAGCAGCGGAGAGCTTGCGGTGAATGTGGAGTGTTACGAAGTCAAATCTAAAAGCTCCTGCATTGACAAGAGGTCACTGACTGGCCTTGCTGAAGCTGAAGAGACCACCTCGTCTCCAGGTAGGCTTCTACGAATTATCTCGTATGTCTTGAGACAGGCTGGATCAATTATACATATCGAAGATGAAGTGCACTGCGATAGCCACAGCGTTCCTGTTCAACATGGGCAAGAATTTTATACGGTGGGTGAAAGTCGGAGAAGAGAAGAGTGGACAAGGCATGAGAGGAGAGGACAGATGAAGACAGGAAAGGATAGGAGATTGTAGGAGAGGGTAGGAGTGGATAGGGCTAGACAGGGGAAGACAGGAGAGTACGGAAGGGGTAGATGTGGCTTTGAGATGAGAGGAGGATTAGATTTCATAAGTTTGCATTAGATTCAATTAGATATTGTATTATAGAATGAGATTGGAATAAGTTTTCTAAACAGAAGTGTTAGCAATCGTCTTTACGTTGTTCTCCAGTGTTCGACGTGAGACCTCGCCTCAGATTCAATGTTGGAATCGGAATTGGCAACAATATGTCGTCGATATTGACCGCTGGTTCCCGTCTGCCGACAGAGAACTCCAAGTCGTACATCTGCCATGAGAAATCTGTGAAGCTGCAGATCTACCAAGGAGAGAGTAGACAGGTCTCGCGCAACAATCCAGTTCACAGCATCGGGTTAGAGTTTCAATCGGCAGAGCAGGAAAAAGATCTAACGGTGACGTTAGATGTTGCAGAGAATGGAACATTGTCGACTTCAGTAAATGAACGGCGCTACAACAACGCTACTGGTACAGTCGCTCCACAGATCATTGGTAAGCAATACTCATTATTTAAAATACATTTTTAGTGCCCAAATTATTTTGTTCATCTCCTCTCGTTCCCCTACTATAATTATTATAAGGTAAAAAATGCAACGTCAACAGTCTTAAGGCGCCACTTCGAACGCCGATCGCAGTTGACCATGTCATTCACGGGCGTCGAGTCAGATAGGTTGTCCAAATGGAATTATAGTCAGAAGGAGGTCCGAGTTCAAATGGCCAAGCGGTAGGAGGGTCTGAGTAAATGTTAAGTTCCAGAATTGAAGGATGGAGGATCAGATTAGCCAGGAAATGAATTCTTGAAGTGGCGAGACCTCACTTTTGAGTGGAAAACCTGAAGCGTATAGTTGTGATCAAGTTTTTATAAAGCGTCACTTTAAGTCAATGGCGCTCCCGACCAGACTTTATGAACAAGATATCTGTACCCAGACCCAAAGGAGACCCAAAGGATACCTAAAGGAGACCCGCATCTTGTCACTGTTGGTCAGCTATGCGGTGACTCTCAAAAGTAGGTTACAATCTTAAGTCAACCATAAAACTGATAAATGTCTCATTGTCCAGATGTGATCTGTCCCAAGATAGCCGTCGATACCACGGACCCTAAACTCACCGTGGGATGGACTACGACAGCTAGATTCACTAAGAAGGCCATTCTAACCATCAACACGACCTACGCCGAGACCCATCGCTGGCATGTAACGGTTGCTGAAGATGGAATTGCTACGGGCAACGGAGAGCACGTGTTTCTTTTACCAAAAGAGGATTTCAGTCAACGATTCGAAATTCCATCGAACATCCTGAAAACTGGAGTCAAATACAAAGTTACTGCGGAAGGTTTTCAGTTGCTCGATATTGGGGTCGCCGGGTCGCCCAGGAAATTTAGGATTATCTGCCGGAATTCTGCTACACTTATACCTGGTATGCTCATGTAGGTCAATACATGCCTGTATGTATGCATGCGGTTGTGTTTGCATAATTGTGGACAGAATCTATGCGTCAATTCGTTAAAGAGCATTGACGCTCAATTGTTCAGAAGTCACCGTTGCTGGCCATGCAAGGAAAATGCGCAACGCGATGAGAAGACACTTGGGAAACATTCCCCGATCTTAAGTTCCATTTCTGACTTAGGCCCCATCTATATAATTTATCTGCATTTGTCTTTGGACCAAAGAATTCCCTTTGCCATTTGGCTTTCTTTCAGGAAGAGTTGATCCTCAAAATCGTAGGTCCGTCCCAGTTGGCCCATCTGCCCACCCCTATGCTCTGGCTTGTTCAGAGGCACATATAGCAAACACAACCTCCAATTTGAAATGTTGAAGGATGACATCCGGGAGCCGACTTGTATCTTCACCGGCCCCTTCATAATGTCATGCACTAACCATTGGCTGAATTCATGCACTAACCAATCTCTGACTAAACCCATAATAACTGAATAGAGCAATTGCAGAGACATAGCTGTGCCATCTACTGTCTACTATAAGAACGGCGCCATGGAAGAGCTGGAACTTAAACTGTTGGCAATTCATAACTTTCTTGTCTTATAGTCTTGCAAGCCAACGTAAACCTCGACTTTCAGATCCAGATTGAACGATCGAAGTTCAACCAGGCATCTCTCATCATCTCCACAAATCCACGAGCTGCTCGGGACAACCGGAAATGGAAAATTACCGTCAAGAAAATCGCAACGACAACTGGACCCGTGCATTTTATTCGAGGGCAGGAATACGAGGAACTAGCAAATGGGACCATACAGAGGTTTGATTTCCCGCTTCAGTTTGAAGCAGGATATCGCTACCGGGTGACTGTTGCACCCATGGAATGGTCTGGCGGCACTTTCCAAGAGCCAGACAGATCTGTCGAACAAACAGTTGAGTTCAGAGCAGGTAAACATAAAACTTGCCAGCGCAGTCGTGTAATTAAATAAAATTGCAGTACTTTGAATTTGCCTCAAGATAGCGAATGAAATGGCACTCACGATCTAGGTCTTATTTCGGAGATTCACATTGAATTGCATGTCTTGCATCTTAATTTATCGTTTAGTTTTAAGTGCCTTGCATTTAGATTGCAATTTCATTGGTTTCAAGTTTATTTTCTTCTGATTTACATCATAGAACTGACGCTCGAAGATATCAACGATCTGTATCTCATGGCTTTGCAATACTCCGCGGCCAATAACTGCGGCAGCTCTCCTTGTCATTGGTTGTATCGAAACAAATCACCAGAGTACTTTCAGGAAATAAGACAGGAACCCAAACAGATAATGAAGGTCTACGATAAGGACAACAGCGGAGATCCTGCCTCCCCCATCAACCTACAGATAAAGGGACTATTCTTCATGGCCAGCGTCGAGCCAGGGACGTCCACAGGTGAACCAAGGAGGAACTCACCTTTTGGACCGATTCGAATCTGCGTTCCAGCGGAGGAACTGCTGGCAGAGCTCTCGAACGTTTACTTCGTCGATTTCTACTGCATGAGGGGACGGAACCACCAGGTGACCCTAGTCATGACCAAACCAGGGTCTGACACGGACCTATTCTGTACCGAACGACTGTTGCTGCTTGACCTCAACAAGAACCCATTTTTCTTCTATAATGACTTCAGGCAGCTCAGAGTTTCGACGAGTGATAATCTTCTGGTGGAACTGCTGTTCACGGAAGACCTGGATATCAGTAGATATCCTTCAACGGCGGTTCCAACGGTGGGAAAAGGTAGCTCTACTAAAGGTGGACTTCCTAAAGATGTCTCTTGTAGATTGTGCAACCTACAGCGACCTACCGGTTTTCCACGATTCTAGGACATTCTGTATAGCACACTCCTTCAGACTAATATTATTCGAGAGACTGTTTCAACGACGGGACTTTTAACAGAGCTACATGTAGGCCTACGCACAATCTGTAGACGGTAAGCCTGCGTCAAATACACTATTTTAGACCAATCTTGAAGTGGCGAACTAAAATACTGTAGGTCTACTAATACTAAATCCACTTACAGTTTATACTGTGGTGTACATGTATATAGGCTATAATTATTGTAACAGTCCGACAGAATTCAGATAATTCTGTTCATTGACTCCATAGTGAATCCGTTTTGTATCGGTGGTGACGAAGCGCATATTATGTTTTAAAATTTTACCAGTTTATTATAATATAATTATAGTGGATTTGAACTGAAGATGTGTAGAATATACATGTATATAGAGTTGGAGTTTTATTTTGGTCTCTTGCATGTTGTAAGAAGGAAGAAATATTTGAAAACTTTGAACGGTGTCAATTGAATGCATGGACACCTGATACTACAGATGAACTGCTTATAAGTAGAAGTGGAAGTAGAGGGAGAAAGTTAAGTCACAGGGAATAATAGTCATAATTAGTCAGTTGTTAATGATAATTTACAACGGCTAGGGCTATAGAGGTCACGGCAAAAGAGTTCAAGCCAAAAAGAAGTATGTAAGAGTTTGAAAGAAGACCAGACGACCCGTGTCCTTTGACGATAATAGGCATACCACGATATAATTAATATCTATTGCATCTCATGCAATATATGAATGACTCACCGAAACCAAATGAATGAGAAAATTTCTCAGTCAGTAATTTCAGAAACTGTTTCTTCTCTTCATCTTCTCTCAACTCAGTCAAAGTTGAATTTCGGACATGGTTAAACGGATTATGCACTTTTATTCAGGCAGCGACCTAATTATCTGAGATACGACGGCTTTATCGTCCTTGGTAGGCGTTCATCACTGCTTTTTGGTGTACGTTTGGACTTGTCAGCCAAGCAGTAGATCTTAATCTTATCTCATCTTATTTGGACATTTGTGAAGCGCCTCTCGACGCAGGCTACTCGGAGGCACTCTCAGCAAGATACGAGGTTTGCGGTGTGTATTGCGATTGAATCCATTTGATAGCATTACGGCTCTGCTCTTAGAAACACAGCTGTCACGAAATTCCATTGGTTTTGACTGTGTGTTGACACAATTTAACCACATGGATCCATTGACGGCTTCTTGTAGGCCTATGTGGTAGTCCAGTCATTCATTCATTTCCGAATTTTGATACTGCCCTTCTTCCAACATCTTTTTGCTCAGAAGAGCATACACACGCCTCGACGGCTCAATTGCAGTTGTACTGCAGAGCAATGGTGCGCGAAGGACTTGCTCAAGGTCCCTACACTGTGACTGACGCCCCGGACGAGGCTCGAACCCGCTCGCTCAGCACACACTGAACGTTACGCTCTAACCGATCGGCCACTGTGCCATACCATAGTATTCTAGTGTCTTGTGTCAACGATATTGTGGTCAGACCCGTTGAGGCGACCCCTTGAAAAAACACAGCCGGCCAGCGAATAACTCTTATTAGCAGATGGATGTGTATCTAAAGGTTTCTTTGAAAATCTGTGTTGTGCAACTTGTGTAACAGATCAAAATGAGCGACCTAAATCAACTCTTCAGAAGTCTTGAGTTCAGAACTGTTCGACTTGGAGCAATAAAGTGCTTAACTGACGGTAAATCGGGACTGCTTGCTATCTGTGGTTGGTCACAAGACCTGACGACAGGAGTGGACACTGCGTTGACCGTAGAGGACGATATGCATGATCTGGTCTGACCCCAACAGGGCGGCTTCGGTTGATGAATCGTTCAAGTTGAAAATACCTCCATTGTCTATTTATAATCGGTTTGTCGTAACTGCGAACGTCCTCGATCAGAATACTGATGGCGACGGAGCCACAACGGAAGTTAACCGTTACAAGGTCAAATCCGAAAGTTTTTGCGAAGCGATCACTCCTTGCAGTATTACAAATTCCTTGCCTTTATCATTTCCAGGTAGGCATACAAGTAGGCCTTGAAGTCCGTCTCTATAGGCCAATGTCTTGGGTGACTTAGACCATGGGCAATGTTTTCACATGTAGGCCTATCTACTATAAAACTGTAACGACGAGCTGAAATGGTTTTCCAATCGCTTATTTATTACTACCTTTAATGCGTCAAATTAAAGCGGGCTTTAGATTATACTTTTGTTAAAGTTCAAGCCCTTGACCTCTGACCTTCTACTGTATCTTAACTCAACCCGCAACACCAGCCCCGACACAGCATCCAGCTAACGCCTCACTGCTTCGACTACTTACTGCGTCAACACGCTGGTTCGAGCTTAATGGGATTATGGTTAAATCAAGATCTAAGAGTCTATGATGATAAGTTCTGATAAACTAAGAAAAATTCCCTTGTCCAAAGATAAATATAAGTGGACGTATCAGCCAAGCAACCAATGTATCTGGAGTATTGTAGGCCACAGCCGGCTAGAATGCTCAATTTACGTAGTTTCCTAAAACGAAATTGTGACACGTAACTTTTGTAGAAAATGTTTGTGTGTGCACACTAATTTCTCTTGAAAACTCAAGTTAACAGTTGGGATGGGCGTAATCTACTGGTTGGCACCATGGACTGGTAGACCAAAGTTTGGGGTTCAAATACCATCAGAATAGAAAGGTGCATGGATGATTATTGACCATATCTTTACCAATGTGCTCCCACCTAGCTCAACTGCAAAACAGGTACAATAATATGGCCTTCCCGGATTCCCGGTTTGTGAGCGGAATTGGGGTCGATTAGAATACTTAATAAATTTAATCGACTGGTTGTCCATCTTGGTGTATGTATTTGTATCTTTGCCATGCAGCGTCGCTTTGCGGCCGACCATCTACTAGGAAAGCTATGTGATGGAGCTCGCCATTATTCTTCAAGCAGGGATATAGGCCAATTAATCACATTGACAGACTGTCTTGGAGTAAAGCACTATACATATGCAGTCGCCTAAGCGAAACAGTGGATGAACAAACGAACAATACCGTTGATATGCAGAATTTTCAAAATTCTAGAAGTAAAACGACGGCAGACAAACGCATTTTAATAATTCAACGTTCTGCACAAGATGTAAGCAGAAAAAGGCTGGCATCAGCAGCGTTAAGCCGTTTCGAAATGATCCCCATACACCTGAGCATTTACTATGTCTTAGTCTCCCCTAAATTATCCAATTGGTCCTCTTTGTACTTCATAAGGTTCTGAGCCGTTTCACACTTTTTCAGATTGGGTTCTGGCCTCCCGCAGGGGAGAGCCCTGCAAACGCAAGCTTTCTAATGCGAAGTACTAACAAAGAGAGAGCCATTGAAGACGAGGTATTTCTCTATTGCTGTATGTTGCATATAGTGCAGTGTCTCTTCTTCATTATTCCTCCCATGGTGCTGCTACCCTTCCCATGCACCGGAATGTTATGTTTCAGCTCGTATTTTTTTATGTCGAGATTTTCAGTGTAGAAGATCTCAACAATCAGTAGCTCTTTGGTGCTCACGTGTAACTGGCCTGATTTGTGCATGACAAGGAATGGATTCTGGTTGATGTCCAGCTTGTAAAGAAACTTCGCGCAGAACTGATCGGCATTTGAGTCAGGAGTGGTCATGACGAGCGTCACGTAATGATAGTGACTAGTGCGCATGCAGTAGAAGTCAGTGAAGTAGATATTTGGCGCCTTATCCAGCAGGTTCTTGACCGGAACAAAGAGACGACACGTGCCAAATGGGGAAACGGGTATAGGCTTGCCTGTTGTCGAATGTCTATCAACGCTTGCCGTAAAGAACAATCCGGAAAGCTCGCCATTGATCGGTGATGCCGGATCCCCACCTTTGTCCTTCAGCTTTGTCTCCATTAGACCATTGTTACGTCGAAGGATGTTAGTGAAATACTCGGGTGACTTATTCCTGTAGAACTGCAGGCAACGGGCTCTACCCCCGTCACGGGTGTGTTTCCAAGCTAAGCGCATTAACTTTCTGAGTCTGCTACGTTCATTGGAACCTGAACACAGATACGAATATTGCTTGTGTTAAAGTCATTACCTCAGTTATTTAATATCAGCCCTTTGTCAGGCTTAATATGTGTGCTTCTGTGTTCAATTGTATACATCGTCTTCTTAGTATTCTATGATATTGCGCTGTTTTATTTCGATGCGGGGTTCAAAGTCTGTTTTAAATTGTCTCTCAACATTTAGCTTGACATTGTATTGTAGTTTATTATTATAATTGTATTGCATTGTTTTCTACGGTATTGCTTTTCAAACGTGTTAATACGAAGAACAATGTTCAACAGACTGAATCTAACATTCCTTACCATCTCCTACGTCTGCAGTCATATCAGAAGAATCAGGACAACCGCTCGCTCTTCTTTCTTACACCTTCGACTCAGCAATTTATTTATTGAATACAGACAGACTTCGCTTTAATTTTTTATTTCTAAATGCTGTTTTCAATTCCTATGCGCTTTTGCGACTCTATAATCAAATACAATTCACACTGTCAGAATTTTGGTAAGCACAGATCTCACAGAGCTGGCAAAACCTATTATAAGCAGCTTATGCAGTCCTTATAATCCTTATCGATAAACCCACATGGTTATATCTCGACTTAGCGCTCGTATGATGGGTATACGCGATAAGGCGTGCCAGGCACAACAAACTTGTTGTACTACGTTTCCAAAGCTGGCATCTAATCAATCATAACAGAGGTGCAAAAAGGTTTTGAAAAGTGGTGGGTGCGCAATTAGTAAAATATTGCGCGGCGTTGTCCCTCACTTTTTGAATTTTTCCTCCCAAGAAATGTAAGAAAATGGGGGCGGCGGGCACAAATTATCTCAACAAAGTCATCTTATCTCTCTCTAGAAATAAAAAATACAAAATGCCTTTACAGTACACATTATATATAGCAATGTTTTGTACAATAGACAATAAAAATATATGCGAACTTATCTTTTCTACCATCATGATGATTTTAAGTCGGATCAAAAGACACGGGCTGGATGCTAAATTAACTTTGGCTTAAACTTGCTGCAAGATTCATGTCAGCGTATAAAAGTTATTCAGAGCTAAAATTTGATATGCGCAATAACTTGCTTAGTATGCCAGAGCTTTGATAAGGATTTCATAATCAATGACTATAAGCAACTATAATGTTATGTGGCTATAAGATGGTCAATTGCATTTGGCTGGTGATAACAAGCAGTAGTTGTTTCAGTTTAAAGACACTGTGTGATTACAAAGAGCCTTAGCGTCGCCCTCTTTCTTTATGCAAGCTTGGAACTGATTCTAAATGGATAAAAATGTCGGAATTTAGGTGGAAGAACAACAGTGCTTGAGCTAACCTTGAGATGCTATGAAGGTATATATATGAAGTACTTGCAACATAATATCCTTGGCCTCTGCATATGAAGGCAATATGCCATTCCCTTCTCACCATAGGAGCTTCCCACTTGAAGGGTTAGGTCAGTGTAACACCACTTGGTTGACACATTGCAATCAGTAGCATAAACTAATATTATATAGTACTGTCAAGTTAGCGAGTTTTTCGTCCAGCTCAATTTCCGTCCGAGGGCATCATGGTCAACTTTAGACTCGTAAATTGGATTCTCGGGATACAGTTTTTGTCATACTTACACGGCAACTGGAAGTCATAGGGTCACGATTGTTGGCGCGGATGATGGCTAACAGACAGACCGATCGTGCGCGAAACTTGCGTAGCGCTATAGATTTTCCCTCATGACCTTTTTATTATGGCGGAGATGGTTAGGAGGTACATGGACCAACCACTGGATTATTTCTTTAGGTGATAATGAATATCAGAATATCTTACTGTCAGAAATTCTCTGTATTTTAGTAGGAACACATATTCATCCATCATAGATGAAAGAACAACCAAGCATGCATTATTTTCCTTTGCAAATGACAGTTTTTTCTACCCAAAATAAGTAAGAACAACTCGTAATAACAAAGGTTGAGATTTAATAAAAAAGATTTATTTACTCACAATACTTTAATTATTAAATATCAAAAGGGACTGGAGAAATATAAATAATACAACATATTTTTGGGGCACTTGGTGGTCAGTTTTAAAATTAGGGTTGGTGACCCTCTGCCCAGCGGGTTACACTCCTGCATATGATATAATATATTCTGAAATGTTTGTGTAATTATTTTTATCGCCATTATAGGCGGCACATGGTTGACTAGAGTGCCCTCTTTCGATAGGCGGCGACATTGGTTACATTACATGTTTAACATAATATGTAAATTAGATTCGACTCTTGTAATAATCTAACATCACTCGTTTGGATACTGTAGGCCTACTTGTAATGATACTGTGGTTTGTCAATTTTAAATTAGACGAAAATTATCATAGGCATTATTATTAGTTTTTTGCCCTGAGGTACTTCATTTCCTAATTAATTAATATTATTTTGTATAACTCGGTTCATCAGCTCTGCGCCCAGCACGTAATCCTTTGGGCTACTCACCATACGTACGTACATATATCCATGCATATATGCAGACCGCAATCTCGTTACACTGGGAAACCTAAAGGAGTCATGCACCCTGCGTCACTGCCTTCCAGAGGCCCCTATGTAAAATAGAAAATGGTCGAGGCGATTAATAATAGTAGTCAACTAAGTAAATACAAACAGACAGAAGGAATTCTGCATCCTCGGACCCTCTGGAAACCGGATTCTGCCGTGGCCACCTTCGGACTACCATTTGGACAACCCCTTTAACTTGGCACAGCGCTCGGGTTCCTTGTGTTTGGCTATTTAGTGGCGCTTTAGAAGTCAGAAGATTACGATTACGCGCTAATTAGTTTTGAATGCGTTGTAGTCCGTTGAGTTCAAGATCGGTGTGATTCAAAAAACCGAATTATATAGCATAATCAGAGCGAGAGGAGACGAGGGAGCAGGCTGTTGAAGATTACTGAAGTCAGTTACCGCAGCAGTGGCAAGCGCATACTACATAGGATGCATAGGTTAAGGTTGGAGACTTGCAACCCTTTTGCAGTTTCAGTAAAAAGTTGAGTATATGCTAGACAGCAGGTCTATATGTATACGTCGAAGCAAAACTATCCCAGAATTGGGCTATTATCACAACCATTATTGATTTGTACGAACATTATTAGCATATCAGTCTCCAGCAAATCTACGCAGCCGTCATTTTAAATTGTGGCAGATGACAGCTAGCAGCAACAACGCCAACAACGGTTTGGCCTATATTCATAGCCCAAGCTACCTCATTTCTCAGTTTAGTTTGACCACGCCCAGTTTGGTCTCGGACTAATTTGGCCAACAATTACTCCAGGTTAATGCACACTGTTAGCACGAGGCTACTAGTCACAGCCCACAAAGTCCGGACTAGAATTAAGAATGTCTCATTCAGACAGACCAAGAGTTAGTCATTGTTTCTCGAAAAGCACGACGCTATTTATATACCCGAAACATTATTGGGAATAGTTTTCTAAAAACTCGGCACGTGCATATAACACAGAATAGATGCTCATGTCTACAATCGTGAACAAGATAAGAACCATTAGGTCATCACTGGAAGCATCATCATCATCATCATCTTCGTCGTTTTCATGATAGTAATCATCGTCTCGTCTTCCTCCTCATCTTCTTCTTCCTCCTCCTCCTCTTCATATTAAATTAGGTCGTGGTGATAGCCATGGTAGAGATCACGATAAAGGCCATGGTAAAGGTCAAGGCAAGGCCACGGTAAAGACCAGTGCCGTAGAGAGGGTGCGTTATATAAATATGTTCATTGATGTCATCAATGAACATATTTATATATCGCAGAAACCCTGCACACGACTTCGACCGACTTATTCGAATAATCTGGCAAAGCTTAGTTTTGTTCATTGGTCTTGGCGCGCCATCGGTTGATACCTTGTGCATTAATTGCCAATTAGAGTTCACAACAACAACATGGTTGCAATCGCTGTGGAAATCCCAGGATTATTATTCTCTATGAGAAAATTCACAGACGAATCTAGGTCAAGTAGGACAAGACGTGTAAGAAAACCATCTTTAACCTGCGTGCAATGCGCGATTATTACGCACCTGTAGCTAACCTCCACTACATTGGTTACATAAAACATACCGTAAACCCGCGGCCTCTGTGTATTTACCTATGTCTAAAGATAGAACCACAGCCCAGGAAAACAACAACGTACTTCTGAAAGCTATTTAAGAGTTGTCGCTTCGATCTGTCCATCATTGATTCAAACAACTTCAAACGCTAACGTTATGTAATGCAACGATTTCAGGAGATCCTTTTCAGCTGAAAGTTGGTTACTGAATACGAGCTTGAAGATCATATAACCTCAGGTGAAATTATTTCAATCGCTTCTCTGTCATGTAAACCCAACAAAAACAACGCAGTTACAAGCGCGTTCACATGATGGCCTAGATTTTGGATCGTTGACTCGATGTATACCCGTAGCTGTCCGTTCTATTCCATATCACACCGTATCTGTCCGTTCTCTTTAATATTTCTCCCTATATCTGTCCGTTCTACTCAACTCCTCTCACCCAGTAGGCATATCTGTCCGTTCTAATCTAAGCCAAACATTGTTTCGTCTCCAACATAAGACCTATAGTTTGTTAAAATATTCATCTGCGCCCGTGAATAAGCTGGTTCCCGCGACTTCGCCTTTGTGAGCGCTGCAGACATGCTGAGAATGCGATTACGGTTACGATCTCATTGCAAGACTATTGACTATAAGCTCTTCGCCTTTCGGTCACTGACTTCTTAATTTTGAACTGATTACGGCTTGTTTTGGCCACAGTCTGTTGATACCTTGTGAGTTAGACACCTGCATGATAAAACTTTAAGTTATTTCATTGCAGTTAATAATAGGGCCTAATAATAACAATAGTGATAATGTCAATGGAGATAATAAAACAATAATAATAATGATAATGATAGATAATGATAATAATAAGAATAATAATAATAAAAAAAATAATAATCATCATCATCATCATCGTCATCATCATCAAGTGGCAAACATTTGAAACCACCAGAATAACAGTGAATAGCAGTAAATGAG
This sequence comes from Bimastos eiseni, assembly GCA_959347315.1. NCBI lineage: Eukaryota > Metazoa > Annelida > Clitellata > Crassiclitellata > Lumbricidae > Bimastos > Bimastos eiseni. The sequence goes on from OY365816.1 coordinate 27,035,004, forward strand.
GCCTTTTAGCTATCATTCAGAGACAACCATAAGTCTGAAGTGTGCAATCGCATTTTCTTGGCGTTGACAATTTGACATATCTGAGTCGGAGTTCACTAAGTCCTCTCCCTCGCCATATAGCACGACTGACAAGCGCTTGGGAGATGAACACTCCTCCAACAGAACAACAGGCACATCATAATTATTGCGAAAATCGTACTTAAAACAGAGATATTGTATTGATAGGAGAAAACATGGGTAGTATCGAAGGCGAGACAGACACCAGCCTAAGAGTCATTGCAACGAAATGCTATGACACCGAAGAGACAGGGATGGTCAACATCAGCGGATGGAAAGAATATCAGAGCGAGGAAACTCCCATCCTATTCACCGTTCTCGACAAAGTCAGCCGATCCAAATGGACACGCCTCGTCGAAGATTCTTCGTCGAAGAGGAGCACGCTCAAGGTCAGGATTCCATCGTCAGTCGTACACCATGAGATCGTGGTGATTGCGGAACTGCTTCGCCAGAGCAAATCATGCGCGAAGGACAAATCCGGATTGAGATGCTTCACGGTTGAATCGACAAACACTTGCGTTGCCATGGCAACGTCTGAAAACTATGACCTAGAGCTGTTGATATCGCAGTGCCAAGGCATGTCGACGAGTGACTCTATGAATGGTAGGTTCGCACGATGTCATTATTTAATATTTGTTGTTGGTGTTCTTATTGTCTCCCGGCAGCAACATTTTTACGTGAAATGTAGTGAGTTCGGTTATCCCATCAGGGTATAACCTTGTGGCCGTCACCTGATAACGATAAATTATTGATTGATTAGTAGCATCATCGCAAACATCATCATCATCGTCATTGTCATTTTCAGCTTCAACGTCATAACCATCATCATCGTCGTCGTCGTCGCCGCTGCCTCCATCACTACCACCAAAACCATCATCATCACTATCATAATTCCTAATGCCTGTAGTATTTTCCAGGCAATATCTAGGAAACTAATATCGTATTCCCAAAACATATATCTAGCCACAAATTCCAGAATGACTCTGAATCCGCACTGTGTTGTACCCCACAATTATTAAAAGAAACATTGTTACCACAGGTTTTCCTAAATCCATAGTCCTGGAAATCGAACGAAGATCAACCGATCTGGTTGGTCTTCGTCTGACAAGATCTTCGCGAGGTGTCGTCAGATGGTTGTTAACCATCGAGGAAGTGGAAGCCAGTGAACGGAAGGACGTTTTCCTTTTTCCGGCCGACCAGGACACAACGGATTTCGAATTCCAGATCGATGACTGGACAGACTGCAACATCGAAGCAATCGGATTGGATCGAAATTTAGAAACGAATCTCTGCCTAGGGTTAACAAGCTATAGAACAGGTATAGTCAACTTACAAGGAATACTTTTTGTGGAACGATTGCAAAATCATCACAAGGTCAGACTAAAAAGACACCACTTGACTGACTTGAGGTGTCGCCAACGTTGAATAAGTAAATTACTACTGAGCGATTTGTGTAATAATAATGCGATTAATGAACTGTAAAATAAATGTCTTTAGCTTGTATACTCTTACATGGTTGAACACGTTGGCCAACTGATTTGTTACTACTGATCATTTCTTAATTTACATGCCATTGAAATATATTTATTTTTATGTAGGTCTGCCGACAACTTTTTTTTCCCTGGACGAGCTTCATCAGTTGCACAAAATGGCCGTCGCCTATGCTGGTCAGCCAAGCGCTCTCTGTGTTTGGTTGTACAGAAACAAGAAACAGAAGTATTTCGACGACATCTTACAGAACCACGGCGGGGTCATGAAGCCATACTCTAAGGACAACAGCGGGGATCCAAGATCCCCCATCAACGGAAGAATAGACGGACTGTTCTTTATGGCAAGCGTAAAATATGGGTCTAAAAAGGGCGAACCACATTGGCAGTCCGCCTTCGGAAGATCTCGGGTTCTATTTCCGGCTAAGGAACTTCTGGAAAAGGCATCCAACCTCTATTTCACCGATTTCTACTGCATGTCGGGAAAGACTCACTACGTCACGCTGGTCATGACCCGACCTGGTTCAAAATCGGACAAATTCTGCGCCAGTCGCTTATTACGGCTCGACAAATACGACCGCTCAAGTAATCCATTCTTCTTCTACGATGAAAATTCTCATCAGCTCCACGTCTCCACCAAGAAATATTTTCTCGTCGAGTTATTATTCACTGAAGATATAAACATAAGTGGACGTAAGATAAAGAAGACTCCGATTGCCAAAAATTGTCGAGGATCTTCAAAAGATGGGGGGAAGCCAAAAGATCCCAATTGCTCTGTGTGCAATCTCTGAAACTCCAATTAAAGCTCTATTAATTATCATTGACTGGCAGTCATTAATTAATGGCATTAGCTTCAAGACTAGTACTTTGGAATGTTTCCACATAGTGAAATAGAATTTATTTTGTGACTGACACTATGGAATGTTTCCATGAAGTGAAATATAATTTATTTTGTGATTGTTACATTGGAATGTTTCCATTAAGTGAAATAGTATTAACTTTATGACTGACACTTTGGAATGTTTTCATGTTTCTGAGGAAGTTGTATTAACTTTATGACTGATAGCCTAGGCCTACTTTGTAATGTCCCCACGCAGTGATATAGTATTTTATTTTCTGATTGCTACTTTGTTAAACTTCCATGATGTGAACTTCGTGGTCATAAACTTCTAACTCTGGAGGTTTTACACCGGTTGTTACGATATCCAAAGAAGCTTGTTTCACTATTTTTTATGAATTATTCGCTGTTAACCTGTTGACTGGAACAAAACACTTTCAGGAATGCGCCATCTTGCAGATTGATTTAATCAATCTCAATGCGTAATCCTGAAGTCCAGAGTGACTCATTGTTTGCATACTTGTTATTGAGTTATATGCTTAGAGGATTTCGATCAATTTATTTCAATTGCTTACAGGCAATCAAATGATTTGCTCTCAGGATTTCAATCAACTGATTTCAATTGGTCTGAGGATTTCAAGTGCCTGGCTCGTCTCTGAATTTTTTATATCAACCATTGAAAGAATTATTGTTTCAGTATTCGACATATAAATATTTAATGTATTATTGTTAAAACTGTTATATTTCCGATGTTGTAGATGAACTATTTCTACGGTGCATGCCTTAACTGTGATCGTTCTTATTTGCTAGTCGGATATTTATTGAGATTTATGCAACACGAACCGAATGCATATTAAAGTATTAAATTTTATTCAATTTGTTGATTTATTGATTTCCTAAGTTAATCTTTCTCTTAAGTGAAATAAAGGATAAACTTGTATCAAAATTAATTGCATTATTATATAAGACCAAATTTTACGACATACATTGAACCACACACACACACACACACACACACACACACACACACACACACACACACACACTTAAATATATATATATCCCAAAAAAGTTGGAAGAAGGGTGGTATCAAATTTTGATAATATACACACCACATACAGGCACATGTAGAATTGGGCCATACATAAAATGCCATAGGGTACACGTGTACATAAATAAATATTTTGTAGACCTAGGGCCTACATTATTTACATTTGTGTACGCATGCATACAACAGGTTGAGCTGAGCTGTACTCTTCTGACTGTTAGCGGACATTTCTTGCAGTAGAGTCTTGCTATTGACATTTTAGTCCTGTATATTAAGGGCTACATAATTATTTTGGTGCCTCATAAAATTGCGGTCAACAGAAACAGAAGACACGGAAAAAACTCTGTGATTTGCGACTATCTTTAAACTTTAGCTCACAATGTTTGCCTAGGTTCAAAGCGAGTTACTTTGACCTTGTTACGAGGCCACTATCAGATTACATGTCATCAGTATTGCATCTGAAGTTAAACAATTCATTTCATCAGTGATTAAAATGAGCACATTTTTGCACAAGGTTATCTACAGCTCTTTGTGCCTTGCAGAATAAAATACCCAACATTAAATAAAAGCAATTTCATTTTATATTCCGAATAGAAGCTTACAAAAATTTCTGTGACGTAATCTTAACCTTATTATGGAAAAGAACAGTAGTAAATTTGTAAGAATAGGCCTATGCTGTTGAAGAATGATTTCGAGCGTTTCGTTTATTTACACACCGCTCTAAACCCTCGGAGTCTTCGCTTTCCAAAAACGATCCAGTGACCCAGAGAAACAAACATCAAGTACATCTGAAAAAGTAGACGTTCACAAGGAAGTTTTCTACTCAAAATTATGCCTCTTGTTGACCAGGAATCACACGAAGTTGTTCACGACAAAAAGGTTCAACACAAAAGGTTCACTGACAAAGGGTTCTCTGACAAATGATTCACGACAAAATGCTCACGGAAGGTTCAGCAAATCAGAGGCCCATTTAAAATTAATTATGTAATCTGGGTTGATGAAAATAATTCTCTTCTTGAATCGAAGTTTGTTTGATTAAAGGCATTTTTGTGTTTTGTGAAGAATCTAGAATCTAGGTCAATAGGTTGATAGGTCCATAGGTGAAGTTGGACAAGACAGCTAAGAAAACCATCTATAACCTGTGCGTACCTTTACATGGCCTCTGCTACTTTGGTTATACCAAACACATAATCGTAAATTTCCATATATATCCTTGTGTAAGGTTATCATAATGTTAACTCGTTATTCAAAGTGGTGCTGCTACATGACTGTATGCGTATTTATGTTTTGATGTGTACGTATGTTCGTGTTTGTGCGCGCCTGCATCTCATTATCGGTGTCTCCGGCGTTCACTGAAACCGAAACCGTGGAAAACCCACGGCCTAGATCCACGTATTTTCTTACGTCATGGCTAAACATAGAACCATGGCCAAGGCAAACAACAACGTCCTTCTATTTAAGAGTTGTCGCTTCGATCTGTACATCATTTCAAACAACTCTAAACGAAAACGTTCTGCTAAACAAGGATTGCAAGAGATCCATTTCGCCTGAATGTTAGTTACTGGATGCGAGCTAAAAGAGAAGAAAATTATCTCAGGTAAGAATCAATTATTCGCTTCTTTGTCGTAAGTATGAACCCTACGTATGCAAGTAAACAACGTAGTTACGACGCTTTCAGATTATGACCTAGATTTCGGGAATCTCATTCCCTCCGTATCTTATGCAAGGATACTATGAGACCCTGTCCGTTTTTTATATCAATATATCCCTCCGTAGCAGTCCCTTCTGGAAAATTTCTCTCTTCCAGTATCGGTCCGTTCTGTTCAATATATCTCTTTGTATCTGTCCGTTCTGCTCAATATCTCTCCCAGTTTCAGTCTTTATCCTCTTATTATTTCGTTCTGCTTGACATCTCTCTCTTGACATATCTGGTCGTTCTGACCTGGGTAGAAAGCAGGTACAACGCGATTTTACAATAATCGTATGCAAATTAATGCAGAGATTTACATGCATTTGTTCAGAGAAGAGAACATGGGTAGTATCGAAGGCGAGACAGACACCAGTCTAAGAGTCATTGCAACGAAATGCTATGACACCGAAGAGACAGGGATGGTCAACATCAGCGGATGGAAAGGATATCAGAGCGAGGAAACGCCCATCCTATTCACCGTTCTCGACAAAGTCAGCCGATCCAAATGGACACGCCTCGTCGAAGATTCTTCGTCGAAGAGGAGCACGCTCAAGGTCAGGATTCCATCGTCAGTCGTACACCATGAGATCGTGGTGATTGCGGAACTGCTTCGCCAGAGCAAATCATGCGCGAAGGACAAATCCGGATTGAGATGCTTCACGGTTGAATCGACAAGCACCTGCGTTGCCATGGCAACACCGTTGGACGCCATCGACTTAGATCGGTTGATGCGAATAGCTCTGAGCATTTCCACGAGCAACTCGGAGAAAGGTAGATTCACTTGATGTTATAATTTAATATCAATAGTGTTAGGCGCAACACTATCACGTTAAATATTAAGCTTATGTTGCAGGTTCAAGGATCCTTTGAGGATCTGATTTTGTGGCCCTCGCCTGCTTACGATAACTGTGTTTCAATTATAAATTTGCCGGTCACAAGTATAAATTATGATTAATCAGCTTTATCATCTTCGTCACCATCATCATCAACATCAATATCAGGATTATTATTTTTTATTACTATTATTCTTATTCTTATGGGCAGTTTTGTATTCTATGTAAGAATGAGTCCACTTAATGTAATATTCTCAAACTTAGAACTAGCCAGAATGTCTCTTAATCTACATTGTCTTGAGCATCATAATTGTAATAATTAACTGGCTTAACAGGTCTTCCTACAACCATATCCCTGGAAATCAAGCGCAGACCCACCGATCTGGCTGGACTCCTTCTGACAAGGTGTTCGCGAGGTGTCGTCAGGTGGCTGATAACCATCGAGGAAGTGGAAGCCAGTAACCGGAAGGACGTTTTCCTTCTTCCCGCCAACCAGGACACAACTGATTTCGAATTCCGGATTGTTAATGGACGAGAATGCCACATCGAGGCAATCGGACTGGATTGTACCGGTGGAAACATTTACTGCCGGGGCTCAACAAACTATAAGACGGGTACGACCTACTTGGAAGGAATATAGGAATATTTTATAAAGAGCCAATTGGACACCGTAGAGTGTAGACAACTAGGGTCAGAGTGGTCGCCTTGTTTTGGGAAAAGTTATAGCTAAAGGTTATTGTACGAGAGTGTGCCACCTCCTCCTCTGAGACAGTTAGGACCTCGAGCTGGTTCTGTCTCACTCTCTATTGACTGTTGCTTTGTCGCTAGACCTTTGTTCTTTATAAAAGAGTTAATACGATGATTACAGGATGATTTTTCTGTCAAGAGTGGTCATGATGTAACTTATAAAGCGAAGAGTATTTTAATCTAAACCAAACTGAATTGTCAGCTGAATGGACTGGAACACATTACAAGTCATTCATCGTTTCTTCGTTCGAGCATTTACATAGCGCCTCTATAAGCACTACTTGATGATTAGTCAAAGAAGTTCATTTAAAGCTGTGCCGAAGGTTGTCACAAGGTCATAAAAATATCTCACCAACTTATGCTTTGCCAACAATGAAATGTGTAATTACTAACTATACTTACTTATTATATCTTAATTATAATAAAATACCTTTATTTCTAGACGTACACAGAGGTCCGCAGACAATTCATTTTGCTGTGGAAGAACTTCGCAAGTTGCACAAAATGGCCGTCGCCCATGCTGGACAGAGTAGCGCTTCCTGTCTCTGGTTGTACAGAAACAAGAAACCGAAGTACTTCCGCAAAATATTCCAGAAAGAAAAAGGTATAATGAAGCACTACATAAAAGACAACAGCGGTGATCCAAGGTCCCCCATCAACGGACAAATAAAAGGACTGTTCTTCATGGCGAGCGTCAAACCTGGGTCTAAGAAAGGGGAACCAATTGAGGACTCCGCCTTCGGAAGCACTCGGGTCCTTGTTCCGGCCGTGGAACTTCTGGCAAAGGCATCCAACCTCTACTTCACCGATTTCTACTGCATGACGGGAAAGAGACATTACGTCACGCTGGTCATGACCCGACCTGGTTCAAAATGGGACAAATTCTGCGCCACTCGCTTATTATCGCTCGGCCTGTGCGATCGCTCAAGTAATCCATTCTTCTTCTACGATGAAAGTTCTCATCAGCTACGCGTCTCTACGAAAAAGCAGTTATTCATCGAATTACTATTCACCGAAGATTTGGATATAAGAAAATTTCCGATGATGCAAACACCAATTGGCAAAAATTGTCGAGGATCTTCGAAAGATGGAGGAAAGCCAAAGAATCCCAATTGCTCTGTTTGCAATCTTCGAAACTCCAACTAAAACCCTGTTTCAACGTCGAGAATTCTTTAACTGATTAATTATCAATTACTGAGAGTTAATCTTAACAGTATTACTTTTATGACGGGATACTTTGGAATGTTCCCATGATGTGATATGGTATTTTATTTTGTGACTGTTACTCTGTTATGCTTCGACGATGTTTACCTCGTGATTTCATACTTGTACCTCTACTTGTTTTTTCCGGTTTTCACGAAATCCAAAGAGGCTTGTTTTATTTTTTTTGATCTTTCACATTACATATCGGAATCAAACATTTTCAGGAATGCGCCATCTTGCGGATTGATTTAGGCAAACCCAACGCGCAATCCTGAAGTCCAGAGAGTGACTCATTGTTTGCTTAGTTGTTATTGACACATCGCCTATACTTAGACGCTTTCGATCAATTTATTTCAATTGCTTACAGGCAATCAACTGATTTCAAATGTTCTGAGGATTTCAATCAAACGATTTCATGTTCCTGGCTTAAGTGTCCTCGCATAGCTTTATATCCGGTGCAATCGTTTATAGAATTTTTCAATATTCGATATATAGATATTTAACGTATTACTGTGAATGCGCTTATATTTCCGATGTTGTGGATCGACTATTTCTCTGGTGTATGTTCTAATTTGCTAGTCTGATATAATAGTTGAGAGTATTCTAATATCTGCAACAAGAACAGGATTTATATTTATATTTATTCGATTTGTTGAACTGTTGATTTTGTGGCTATTTAACGGAAAAATGGATGAAATTGCTTTGAAGTCAGAGTTGTAGCCTAATTAGAATTATACGACAAGGATACATGCACATACCTACTACATATATACATAGTGTTACATACATATATTGGACATACTGGATTTATGCATAGCAGAGGCGGCGATCCCGAGTAGGTCACGGGGGACAAGTCCTCCCACCTTTTACATAGATGGGACACGTTGTACGTGTGACCTCCCCACATTTGCTACCCCTCTCATTGGGTGTTCCCCACCTTTCAAATGAGATCGCATACGCCTACTTATATACATACATAATTTTACATACGTAACCTAGGCCTGCACGAGCTGGATTTAATTTAGTCATGGATGATGATGATGATGATGATGATGATGATGATGATGATGATGATAAAGATAAAGATAAAGATTACGATGATTACAACGATGATACAACTTTCCTTGTGAATAAATTTCGGAGCCCATTGTCATCAACGATCCAAAACCTATCAATGTAAGAATGAACAATTTTAGTTGAGCGCCTCTCAGTTGATTTCTGGACGAGTGATAACCAGTGGCGCGTTTACCTATAGGCGCAATAGACGCGCGCCTAGGGCCCCAACTAAATGAAAACATTAAATACGAAATAACATGTTCGTTCCCGCGGAGTTACCTAAGCAGAGTATTCAGGTTCCCAGTGGGATTCTGTTGCCGGACGTTAGGTACACCCTGATCGTTAAAGGCCTTCAAGACGTTGACGCAGAAGACCATCCGGACACAACATTCAGAGTAGTCTGCGTGACGAAAACTTTAACCTACAATCCGCCAATAGGTAACTGTCTGACTCGTAATCGTAATCTCCAAACTTCTAAAGCTCCACTCGAACGCCAAGCGCAGGACACCAGCTCTTTCACACTTTCACGAGCGCTGATTTGAATCAGAGGGATTGTCTCGAGGCACGTTCTATTTCCTGTTGATCATGGTCAATTTGTCAACATGGTCACTGACAAGAGACAGAATATCATTGGAATGTCTCAGCTCACGCCTCTGGGTTGTTTCACGCGTGGTTCAAATTTTCGTATCAGTAGTGACCTAAGTCAGCGGTTTTCGAACGGTGGCACACGTACCCCTATAGGGTTACGCCAGCTGTTGGGAAAGAATACAGAAAAACAATTTAAGAATGTTAAAGGGAGTTATACTGCAACGGCAGTATGCCAAATAATAAATATTATTGAATATATTTCTTGTTATTGATCTACTCTAATTAAGTAAATTAGCAAAGAACGTTTCTGACAAATTTTTAAAAATAATTTTTTAGTTTGGAGGTACAACAAAAAGGAATTTGGAGGATCGCTGACCTAAGTTGTTATTGCCCTTGACTTAAGAAGAACGAGAGGAGAAGTCCAGCTAGCCAGCCGGTGTACGGTCGGTGCGCTCGTTATAGCTCAGTTGACTAGAGGGCGAAGGTGGGCTTCGAGTCTCGACACGAATCCTACCATGCAGAGGACTTGAACCTCTGGCCTTTCAATTGACACTCAAGCATGCTAACCAGTCGGTAATCAGTCGGTAACCAGTCGGTAACCATTTGCGCATCACTTAACTGAATAACTTGTTAGATATTGAACTGACTGATGAATATTAGATGACACAAATGCTTAAACCAAATAGTATGACAGTGTAAATAACCCTAGCATTCACAACTAAGTTTGAAAACTAATAGGGTCTACGGTCCGACACTGTTGTACTTCTGTTTTATTGCAATTAACAAATTATAAAGTGCAGACGACAATGCAAAACGGATTAACCTATGGCGAGTTTTTATCGTCAGTTTCCAAACTTTTCAAACGCCACTCTAAAGCCAAGCACCGTGCACCAGCTTATTCACTAGCACATGAGAGTAAGGCGAATAGCAGCAGTCTGTTAGAGGTTTCCTATTAGATCCACAAAATGCTATTTTTAATTTTAGACGAAGTGCAAGTTGTTCTCGTTTATGAGGCTTCTAATAAAGTCGCTGTTGAAATTCCTAGACTACTGAACTGTGCGGTTACACACTGGAAGATAACAATTCAAAAATTAACCGACTCAAGGAATTTACCGCATGCAAACAAGCCGGAAAGAGACTTTGAAACAAAGAGGAGTGGTAAACCATTTTGGTTTCCTGTACGTTTCCAAGCAGGATGTACCTACAATGTGAAGCTCAGAGGGTTTCACGATGCGAAATGTAAAATCAAAGCCCAAACTATTTTCAGAGCAGGTAATGGAATCACATACTCATTTAGTGCACAAATGAACACACGTATGTATGGATGTATGTATGTATGCATGTATGCAGGGTGTAACAAGGCTTTGAAAAGTGGGGGGGGGGTTATTAAATAATATTACCCCCTACTTTTTGAATTTTGCCCCCCCCCCAGAAATTTGAAAAATGGGATGGGGAACAAATTATTTTAACAAAGGTAACCTTAAAAACCCATTGGATAGACATAAAAATGAAACGATTTGGGGGCACATGGGGCGAAACTGAGCACTAAAACTGGGGGGGGGGGGCTTTGCCCCCCAGTTTTGAAACTGGGGGGTCGGTGCCACCCGCTTGTTACACCTCTGTATGTATGTACGGGTATGTATGTATGTACGTGTATGTAAGTATGTATGCATGCATGCATGGGTGAATATGGCACCTTCGGAGTATATTGAGCTCTGACTAATCTAAGCAGGAGCTCTAGTTACTCGTAATGACCTTCTAATACTCGATGCATCAATCTGTGATTTCTTTATCTAATCTAACCTGAAATTATAATATTGTAATTCAATTCAATTTAATCAAATGTCTTTCTCTGGCTCCGTTCTCATAATTATCTGATAATTATCTGATAATTATCTGATAATTATCTGATAATTATCTCATAAATATCTCATAATTATCTCAAAATTATCTCAAAATTATCTCATAATTATCTCATATTTAGCTCATAATTATCTCATAATTATCTCATAATTATCTCATAATTATCTGTCCAAGACATGAGTCGATTGTCGCTTAGAACAGAAGCGCAATCAAGACTCGGTCCATTGTGTGTGTATGCAGAATCGGGCCTTTGCAGTGGTTTGTCCAGCCACATGGAATGGGCTACCTCAACAGCTTTGTCTTCTGGCCAACACCTTCTCGTCTACATTCTACTCATCCTGAGATCTGCCTCTTTAGCCGCGAACCGGGAGCGCTTCTGTGTAGACATCTTGATGGACGCTATTTTAAATTTCAATGTTTGATTCAATTGATTGATTGTGGAATGGGAGGAAAGGAGGGGTCGGAATCCGAGAGATCAGCTGGAACCAGGTCAGTATGACAATTTAGTTCATTATATGTGAAAATATAGGTATATAATTATAAATATAGGTAAATAATTAATGTAATGTCTCGTATAACGTGACTCTTTGATTAATGCCTGGAGGAGAAGAGGGTGGCCTCTTCGCTCACGAGGCTGCCTACAAGCGGTTGACTCGTTTTCTTTGTGGTGTGCAGAACTGACAAGTCCCGAGGTTGAAACTCTCTACGAGAAGGCCCTGGATTTTGTAGACCGAGAGTCGCACGCCCCTTGTCGCTGGTTATACAGGACCAAGACTCTCGCTTATTTCGAAGAAATCCTCGCTAACGGAAGCATCATGAAGACTTACGAGAAGGATTATACTGGTGATCCTGGATCGCCCATCAACCTAAAACTCAAGGGACTCTCCTTCACGGTCAGCGTTTGCACTGGCTCTAGAACTGGAGTTCCCATCCCCGTGTCGCCATTCGGAGACACGCGTCTTCTGGTGCCTGCGGAGGAACTGCTGGAAAGGGCCCCAAACTTATACTTTGCCGACGTCTATTGCCACGGGAGTGAGAATCATCACGTGATGTTGGTCCTGACCAAACCAGAGTCCGAAGCCGACCTATTCTGTGCGAAACACATTCACAGGTTGGACGTCAGCGACAATCCGTTTCTATTTCGCGATGGCGCTGGCAAAGTCCAGGTGTCCACGTCGGAGAATCTTTTGGTCCACGTGCTGTTTACAAACGACCTGGATATCAACGGATACGATCTGAAGAGGAACATCAAAGTAATTGGCAGCTACTCAGACGGAATTCCCAAGGATCGCTCCTGCAGCAAGTGCAACATCAACCACTCGCTTACAAAGATAAAGAATATTCCTATGTTTTAAGTCTTTTTAAGACAACGAAATCATTTTTGGCTGAAACTTGGATTCACGCCTTGCAAGACTGCTTGTTTTAGACATACGTGCATAAATCGTAGTACCCTAACGTATGCTGGTAATTAAGCTCATAGGCTACTTTAGAATCATTGCTTTCATTAACGCAGATTACATTATTACTCCGGTTCATCAACTACTTTTGTTTCATCAGATGTCATTGTTTCGGGCACATATGGACAATACCATTAAGACGGTAGTCGAGGAATCACTCCTTGCACCTTGGCAGTGCTAGTCTCAAACCTGGATAAAGAAGAAGGACTACGCTAATCATCTATGTCATCACACAGTGTAGTTACGCTTCTTAGTTGTAAAAAGGAATTTGGATCACTGCAGACATCTTGAACGTAACGAGGTCCAAACATAGACAATGTTCATAGGTTCTCATTAATCAGCGATGAGACAGAGGCGTAAAAACAATCTACCATAAGAGCTGTTTGAGTGTCACATTCGTATCAAACTGCAGTGTATCCAGTGCGTTGTACGTCATCAATGCGTATCTAGATTTTGAGTCTAGAACGCCGAAGAACGGATTTGTTTACGAGGACGAACTTGGGGCATTAACCGAAATGCCCTATCCTGTTAATTCAGTTAGAAAGAATCCCGGTTAGCGCTTAGTCTGTTAGGAAGTGTTATTGAGATATTTTTGGGCTTAATCTTGGTAAATGTGTTTTATCATACGAAAACCTCACTGTTCTGAAATATGCTTTGCCAGTCTTTCTGAGGGGTCCGGATGTGAGTTTGAATGGCTAGAAAAGTCACCTGGGGAAAATGCCGAGAAATTTTCATCCTATTGTTTATTCTTCTAAACGTGATGCCATATTTAAACTTAGAATATAGCAGAAAACTACTTATGAATCGATCTTTATTCGTCTGGCATTCAAAACAAGAATATATTATAAACAAAAACGACTCAATCTCTCGAGCATGGGCATCCAAAGGTGGGGCAAGGGGCACTCCCCCCACTGGAAAATGCCTAATTGTGATTTTTCTTAAAACAGCAAAATGCAATTTACTATCATATTTTACAATTTTCCTGCTATATAAATTGCATTGATTGATTGATTGATAATCACTGGTGCGCCTTAGTTGTACTTTCCGGCTGCTTTCCTCGAGAATGTAGTCTAAACGCATAATTGTTGCATCAGTGATGGGTGTGCTGGACCTGCTGGATGACGCAGCAAATATGGCTGCTTGCTGCCTGGCGCCCAGAGGCGTTGCTAGGGTATTTTGCGCCCGGGGACAAACTAAAGAATTTTGGTGCCCCGTTGGGACATGACGTCACGCGTCTATGGGGGGGGGGGAGGTGTCACACAATTGTGACGATGTGTAAAGAGGGAAAGGGGTCCAAAAATGTGATATCACATCACCACATCAAAATTCATAATTTTATTTTTAAACATTTGCTCAATTGTAATGAGGATTTTGGGGACGCCAAAATCATGTGTGACAACCTGTTTGTATTGAGGATTTTAGGGGCGCCAAAATCATGTGCCACAACCTGTTTGTAATGAGGATCTTGGGGGCCAAAATGTAATCTTACTAACTTTTTGGGATGAATTAGTTTGTTTCGAAACAAAAAAATAGTTTTAATCCTCATTTTGGCGCCCCTGCAACTCGGCGCCCTGGGACACGTGTCCCCTCTGCCCCCCTAGCTATGCCTCTGCTGGCGCCCGTCCTATGGTTGGCTACAGGACTGCAATTTATATCAGAGCTCCGCGTATTCAACATTCTGAACAGCTTACGTCACACACCCGAGAGCGCCGATGGGTTACCAGCGGGGTATCTTCGCTTGGCTGCCCCGGGCCACTCGGAAGCGCTCGCCTATCTTGTCAACCTGTCACTGTCTCAATCACAAGTCCTGCAGCAGTGGAAAATGGCAGATATATGCCCTGTTGCTGAAGGTCCATTGCCGACGAGACCAGATGAATACCGCCCGATCTATTTAACACCGATATTATCTAGAATAGTAGAACTCGAACTTCTTCATCGGTTCATCTACCCAGCCTTCGAGGACCAACCTGTGGGAGACCTCCTACTGGATCAATTTGCTTTCAGACCGACAGGATCAACAACATCAGCTCTTTATTCACACAGCATTACGTTTCTCAGTTACTTCTGACGAACGACTACGTGGTCTTAGTTTCGCTCGATCTGTCAAAGGCATTCGATTCGATTCTCCACTCGCGGCCAAACTGGCAACCCTTTACATACATGATCATGTCTACATTTGGGTTGCCAGTTTCCTCAAGGGCCGATCACATGATCAGAGGCCACCTATCGAATGTCAGAGATATCGGAGCGACCGTGGTGCTGGGCTCAGGATTGGACCCTACGTTGTTCATCGTGAGTGCATCTGACCTTCGCACAGTATACCAGAATTTTTAAAAAATTACAAAATACCTATCTTATCATCGGCGCCTCTACGGAGATCACAATTGACGAGGAGATCGCAAATGTTGCAGCGTGGGCCTCCAATAATAATTTTAAGCTCAACCAGAGCAAGACAGGGTAAATGATGATCCAACGTCGCGGGGGAGTGCCACCTCCCTTTTCAAGAGAGGCTGAGCAAAGTGAGACATCAATGAACATCCTTGGTGTCACACTAGCAGCCGACATGAAGGCCACCGTCCATGTCAACAACATACTAGAGACCTGCATCGTTGAATAGTAATGTAGGGGTCTAACGGAAATCACAGAAATCTTCTCAGCAGCCACAAAAGCAACGTCAGGTAGACCAACCTAATACTGGTGCTATGCCAAATCAATGGCCAAGCTTCTCGCTTCGTTCCGGTGTCACATCAGAATCCGGTGGTTGGGTCAGGCTGAGGAAATAGTGTGGAGATACGGGTGTGGTGGGTGATGATTTTGCTCATGTTAGTGGCGTGTGGATAGAAGCTGGATAGGATGCCTGTTTGTACCAAATGAGAAAGACACAAGTCTTGTCTTTAGTCATGGCTGGCTGGGAGCGCTAGTTAGTAGGTTCTTGAACGGGCTTTATATAAATGTTCAGAATGAATGAATGAACAAATGAACTAATAAATAAGTAAACAATGAATGCATGGATGAATGAATGAGTTAATTAATTAATTAATTAGATAACCCACCCTTCGTAATTCCGCAATCTGCCAATCAAACGGCCTACCTGTCTTATCAAACATATTGAGCCACAAGTTGTTTAGCACAGTGTTTCCCAAACTTATTGGTCTTGGGACCCACTTCGGAAAATCTTTGAATGCTCGCGACCCATCTCACAAAGGCGAACAATATTGTGTTAAAATTTAATTAGCATTTAAACGTCAAATTTCAATGCATGCATTGAATATTATATACTAGATACAACGATGTCACTCTAAACTAGGCTCTACTCATTGGAGTGTACTGTAGTGATATTCAACAAAAAAGGCCAAGAGAACAATTTTGTCATTTTGTTTTTCTGAATTTATTGGAACTATTTTAAAGCGAACCTGAAGCATGGCGACCCACTTGACAAGACACCATGACCCACTTTTGGGTCGCGACCCATAGTTTGGGAATCACTGGTTTAGCACGCATCGATTGCTTCAGTGGTCTCAGCCCACCGCTCAGCTCCACAATCATACACCTTGGTGCTTGACGACTGACAGCTGAGCCCGCGATGTTTAGCACCTTTCGTTTGCAGTCAGGCATTTTGTATGCTGCCTGTCTGCGTCAGTAGTACTATAGGCCCTCTATTAACTGTGGCAATTTTCTCGTATCATTCCACAAAAGGTCTTGACAACAGATTTTTGAAACGGATCCAAAGAACAATGGCGTTCTAAGCAGATTTGATTGACAGGCGTATTTCGAATGTTTTGCTGATGTCGATCGATAGCCCGAAGGTCCATGTATCTGTGTCTCTCTTTCTCTCACACGATAGTTATAGCCTGGATACTATGTCAGTAATGTCACGACGTGGTTGTTGCTTGGTATTAGCACTGAGATTGAGCATTTACTAAGGGTATGTCGTGTTTGTGAACTCTGAATTTCTCAAGCGCTGCACGGAAGATAAAAGCACCGGTTTATTCACGAGCGCTGCGTCGTAACAGAAAGACCAGAGGGAGGAGGAAGAGGTAAGTGCCGAGGCGAGTTTTGTTGCGGAATGGGAGAAAGGCTAAGTATTATCAAGTGAAAAAACAACAATCGATGGCGCTGATCAATTGGTAGCTGAGTATCTGCTTTAAATGACACTTATCATCGCATAGGGCGCTATATAAATGTTCGATTACATTACATTACACTTCAGCGGGAGGCTCGAACATTAAAGACCCAATAATGGCATGGTTGCTTATAAAATAAGGTAACTCCGCCCTGGTCCATTGACCAGGTCCATTGTCCATCCTTGTATACAGACAGGTAAAACAATTGTGCCACCTTTTACATTATTGAACACTCTCTCTTTGGTCACCGAACGCGGATCTTCCAAAAAGTTCCATTGATAGCATATATCTAGACAACCTCTCCGTCTGGACGCAGCCTGATCCTTAGCTCTAGACTATAGCACCTTGGACATTTGGAGTTCACAACTACGGTTACGATTACGATTGCAGTTACGACTGTGTTACGATTACGGTTACGGTTACGGTAACAGTTACTATTACGGTTTTGGTTACGTTATCTTGAAATAATTTTTGTGTTCTCGTTGACTATCATCAGTCAGTATGTCAACCTTCAACCTGCTGCGACTGAACGCCGAGAAACGTCGTGATGGTTATTTCTCTTTCGGAGTGGTCAGCATCACCGGTTGGTCAAGCTACTTGACCAACGGACGGGAGGTTGAGTTCACGCTGCTGGACTCAGTCGATAGACTGTGCTGGACTCTGACCCGTGACGCCTCGGCAGATCCTGGAGAGGTGCAGTGGAGAATTCCTGCTTCATCCGTGAATCATCGGTTGAAGGTGACCGCTAGACTCTTGCAGAAGTATCCAGTGGACAGTCGCACGGCGGTGACGCACTGGGAAGTCGTGGAAAGGGCTTCTTGTTTGGCCGTCGAAGCTCCTCTTCCAGCCCTTGACGGACTGTCCTACTTGTGCGCGCATCTCTACATGCGAGACACGCATGCGTGTAAGTCACGCGTACCAACTTCAATAAAAACAGAAAAAAATGAAGTTAAATTGTAACTTTTAATATTATGTAATAGTAAACTTACTCGTGATTAAGCTTTTACATTATTAGCTCATCTTCAAGAACTCCAATTGCTGCCGACAACTATCAAACGCTAGTTTTTTGTAGTTCGATTTATTGGAACACTGTTATATGCCAGTAAAAAGTCAACAGCTGCAGTTGTAATGTAATGCAATGTAATTGTGCATTTCTCCTTAAAGCGTCCTACTCCGGGATTGCCATCAGAGATGGATTGCCTCGGCTGCAGGTGAATTGGCAACGGAGTTCAGCTACATCGAGGAAGACTCTGGTCCTCATAGACTCGGATGAGCAACTTCCGAAACCTGCTCGCTGGCGCATAACGGTTGCTGAGGAGGAAGAAGATGACCCCGCAGGTGTAACAGAACACGTGTTCATTGTTCTTAAAGAACAAGCTCCTGGACAACAAAGATTCGAAATTCTGTCGAACGTTCTCGAAATTCCAGTCAGATACAGGATTACTGTAGAAGGGTTGATCGACGACACAATCAGTGGCTCCAATGGTCAATCAATCATTGTCAGCAGGAATTCCGTCCGCCTCCAGACCCAAGCAGTAGCCCTCTATGGTAACCTGTGCTACATTCGTTTCTACATTTACATTCGTAATTTTATAGCACCAGCATTGGTCAATGAAAAATAGAATTTAATCTAACATTGTGAATTCAAGTGTACTTTATATTCATCTGTTAGGTCAAATGGAAGCTAGCTAACAGAGTATGCAGTTAAACAGCTACATCAAAGTAGCTATTAGGGTACTATTAAAGAGCAGCTGAGAAACTAAATACCAACAGGCCATTTCTATCCAATTCCGCCAATGACGACTGCAATAATTCTAAACTGTTGGAGCATGCAGGTGGCGCCCATCATTCTAAAATCTAAACTCTCATTGCGGGTAATTTTAGTTACACCTGCTTGTAAGGAAACGTTGTTGGACATAAATATATAGACTATACACACAGCAATTGTGCATGTATACTGGGTAAGGTTGACTGAAGGTGCTATATAAGTGTTCTGCTTGCGGAGTCCGATTTGATGTAGCACCGGCGTTCAAGCTTGAGTTCCTTTGTGCATTGAAGTTGCGTTTCTTAGACTTCTTTACATCATATTAAATTGTTTCAACTTTTCGCTGTCTAGGTAACAGTGGCAGCTTTCGAATTGAGATTCAGAGGCAGAATTATTCACATGCTGCCGTCACAATTCACAACAACCTGTATAGTTACGCGACTCAGATGAATGGCGTTACAGTCAGTATAACTAGGCTGATGCGGTCACCGTGGATCACACTGAATGCTCGGCGGACCTGGGAATTGATTTATCCATCCGTAATAAGTCCGCTGACTTTTGTGTTTCCTCTTAATTTCACTCCCGGACACGTCTACGAAGTGACTGTGTCAGGCCAATCTTACAAACGCACCGCCCACTTTCGAGCAGGTAGCTAATAAAATCAAATCATATATAATTATACAAACCGATATAAGCTATGTATATCTAAGCTACATCCTTTGCTTGTTAGTAATCTTCAAGCAGTGGCTTAGGTTTTAATAAAAAAGCTAAAGTCAGACACATTTTTACAGATCACCAATGTAAACCTTCGAAAATGTCAGCGTCCACAAAAGCCACGTCAGAGAGATGAGCTCATTCACCAAGGCACTAAAACTCCCTCGTGAATAAGCGGGTCTCCTATACACTTGCAGAAGTTTGGAGATTATGATTACGATTACGAATTACGAAAGTTAAAATACAATATAGTTAATGTGCTTCACACGAAAGCAATAATTCGTCAGATATTTTCTTACTTGACTTTGACCAGCTATCGACAGACTAATCTGAGTGGTTGGAACAAGATCTACATGTTTAAACCACTTTTTTTACTATGCACTAAGCACTTATGCAAACAATTTTACACAAACTCTTTTGTACAATCCTTTACACAAACCTTTTTATTTAGACCTTTTTACTTATACCATTTTTAGGCAAACCCTTTTAACAAAACCTTTTCTTCAAACCCTTTCATGCAAGTCCTTACATACAAGCCCTTTATGCAAACGATCAGTCTTCGAACTTAGCAAGTCGCATTGGCCTTAAAATAATCACTATCATGCAGATCTTGTTCTTAGTTTTCAATTCGTTTATCACACCTATAGAACTGACCCCGAGTGACATCCGCCAACTACACGAGAAGGCGTTGCGATACAACTCCTACTACAACCGCGGGAACGAATGCAACACCCTATGTCGCTGGATCTACCGAAACAAAACGCCCCAGTATTACGACGCTATTCAAAGAAGCGACTGGATCATGAGGGTCTACGACAAGAACAACGGAGGAGACCCCGGATGTCCCATAAACCATCGCATCAAAGGACTCTTCTTCACGGCAACCGTTGATCGCTACTCCACTTCCGGTGAGCCGATACCAAGGTCGCCTTTCGGATCGAGTCGACTCATGGTCCCAGTGGAAGAGCTCCTGGGAAAGGCTCCCAATCTGTACTTCGCAGACTTCTGTTGCAAAGGAAGTGCGTATCATTACGTCACTATCGTCATGACCCGAGAGGGGTCAGAGGCTGACAGATTCTGCGCCGATCGTCTATTATCGCTCAGTATTTATGACAGAGCGAGGAATCCGTTCTTCTTCTATGATGTGAATTTTCGACAGTTTCGAGTTACTAGTAGACCATTTTTTCTGGTGGAATTGTTGTTTACGGAAGATCTCGATATCAGACCATATCAAGTGGTGGAAAATGTTGAGACGTTCGGACTGGGAAGGTCACTTCCGGAGGGAGTGCCAAAGAACGGTTTCTGTATTTGGTGTAACTTGCAAACAGGTGGTTTTATAGCGCATTTCACACACAAAATTTTATAAAGGAAAACAACAATTGAAGGAATTAATAATAATAGTATTATTGTGTGTTTAAATCAACACAGTAGAATGAAGATGATGTAATACAGGTGCAATAGAAATGACTTGTGAATATTTAGGCGGGCATGTATAGTATTCATGCGTGTATGTGCTTATACATATGCACATTCATGCATCTATGTATGCAGGTGTGTGTTCATGTAAGTATATATATATATAATATCTATATATATTATATATATATTATACATATATTATATATATATATTATATATATGCTTGTATGCTTGCATGCATTTCGATATGTATGTATACCTATGCATGCATGCATGCAAATGTTGTATGCATGCATGTATTTATTCATTTTGTGCATTTATGTGGGGCCTATTCAAGAACCTACCATTGTATTGTATTGTATGGTACGTATGCATGGATGGATGTTTGTATATATGCATGTCTATAATGCAGGTAGTGACGTTCAAGTGGTCTATAGCCGTCTGGTTTGAGGATCCGCCTTGTAATGCCTTGTAATGCCTTGTAATGCCTTGTAATGCCTTGTAATGCCTTGTAATGCCTTGTAATGCCTTGTAATGCCTTGTAATGCCTTGTAATGCCTTGTAATGCCTTGTAATGCCTTGTAATGCCTTGTAATGCCTTGTAATGCCTTGTAATGCCTTGTAATGCCTTGTAATGTCTTGTAATGCCTTGTAATGCCTTTAATGCCTTGTAATGCCTTGTAATGCCTTGTAATGCCGAGTGTTCTCCTCGAAACCCTTCTGAGACCGGTTACCCCGTATGGACTTTGTGCATTTCTTGAGCACACAGATATCAATCAGTATATCATCAATTGATGAGGCTAATGAGTTGCCATGGCAATTATATTGCGGGCCAAATAAACATTCTAAAGAATGAGGAATCTTTGATCTGACCTCGCTTTAACGCAAGCACTTTGATGTCTCGCATGCCTTGCCTTATCGCTATACCCATACAAGTAGGTCCTTCTAAGTTATATAACCGCATGGCTTTTTCGATAAGGGCTGCATAATATTACGTCTAGGCCTATGTAGGTCTAAACACAAGCACTTTAGCAACGCTATTGTCAAAACCGCAAAATATGTCTGTGCTTGCTTCATAGTTAGACAGTATAAATTATATTTTCTAATAACTATTGAGTCTTTGTGGCGCAAAAAAAACTAAAAGCAAACTTTCGAGCTGAAGTAGTTAAAGCCTTCAAGGGATTAAAGCGAAATCGGTCTATATTAAACTAGAAAAACCAGTCAGAGAAATCAGTCTGTCGTTGTCCGGCCTCTTCTGATATGGCGATGGCCAACGTAAGAAAGAGTAAGAAATGTTCGATTCATTCTATTCGACATTGTGCTATTGTTCCTAGTATTATAATTAGCCTGTATCCTATTGTGTTGCCGTACAATGAAATAATTCATGCCAGGTGTTTGATGACAATTATTTAGTACTTAATGTAGTAACAATAGTTATATTGTTATTATCATTAGAATTATTTTACGTGAGGTACATAGCTTCAATCTCTCAGGCTCTTAAAAAAATAGTTGGCCTAATAATGCTTTCCCTTCTCTGTGTAAATCTGCTAATAAATTATAATAGGTTCATATAAAAGATTATCATAATAATTACGAATGATTGATCATTACGTTTAAGAAATATTCAAAACTGTCAACTAAAGATTAATGAGTCTCTATTTATGTCCGATGGTTTACCAATAAATAAATGTGTTATAATAATAATAATAATAATAATAATTAAATAATAATTATAGTAATAATAATAATAACAATAATAATAATAATGATAATAATATTAATCTGGTTGCTTTTAATAGCCATAATAGTAATAAGAATTAACATAATACAATAAAGACTACTCAATCTACTAAATACAACACAGTAATTTAAGTCTAAATTCTGAATTGTATCTCACAACAGAACTCTTACCCTACATCAAAACAATATAAACAGCAACACGATACGATACAACAGCATTTGGTCGTGGTCGTAATCGTAGGCCCAAAGCAAAGTCGCGGAAACCAGCTTATTCACTGCAGGTGCTTAATAAAGGCGAAAACATTTTTAGGCCAAGATCCAGTGATCCAGAGAGTCAGCCTGTTATGGGGTTGGCGGTTGGGCACATATTATTACCAGCGCTCGTGAATAAGCTGATGCCCTGCGCCTGGCATTCACGCGGCGCATTAGACATTTGGAGATTACGATTACGGTTATTATTTGAGGTCATTTGTTTAACACAGTACAACACAAGACGATATTCACAGTACAACACAATGTTAAACAATGTTATGTAATTGGCCTACAATATGATATAACTAGAATACAATGTTATTTAATGCCATATAATTGATCGACCTGGGTGTATTGAGTACACAGAAAGAGGGGAATGACATTAAATACCCTCGGTCATTCTTGACGCAATATATTGCTTTTCTTGGCAGGCGCTAACTTTCGCCTTTGCGGGCTATACGACATGGCGCATTCGGTGACTAGGAACAATGCCAATGCCCTCTGTCGGAGGTTCTACAGGAATCAGTCTGACGAATACTTCAAGCTTATCCAGTGGTGTTGCAATGGTTTAATGAAGACAAAGCTGAAGGATCACAGTGGGGATCCAGACTCCCCCATCAACGGACGTCTGTCGGGCTTGTTCTTTATGGCCAGCGTTAAGGGTGGCTCACAGTCGGGTGAACCTCTGCCAAAGTCCCCATTCGGTCCAAGCCGCCTGCTTGTTCCAGCCGAAGACCTGCTAAGACCCGACCCTGCCTGCTCACAACTCTACTTCGCTGATTTCTACTGCATGAGAGAGTCGGGCTACCATTATGTGACGCTCGTGATAACAAATCAGGGTTCAAAGGCTGACGACTTCTGCAAGCAGCATCTGATACCCTTGGACAAAGCGGACAAAACGGACAACCCATGGCTATTCTTCAACGAAGAAGACGACAGTCTGTATGTTACGACCACGGCTTATCTACTGGTGGAGGTGTTCTACACGGAAGATCTGAATATAAGTGAATACGAGGTGCTAACGGACATTCCGATCATTGGGAAAGGTCACAGCACTCCAGGGGGAATCCCGAAAAGCAAGTCCTGCAAGTTGTGCAATTTTTAGGAATTCATACAACATTTTTATAGGAGTATCATGTGTGACATTTCTAAATTTCCTTCAACTTTTTATTCTTAATTTAGTCGAATGTGTGAATTTCAAAGTGAAGGGTTCTGCGAGCGGAGACTCCTTGTGGTATCTCTTTGCTTATTAAATCGTCGTTCTTATGGACTCTGCCATTGTTTAGGCTTGCACAATTTTGCAATTTCGCACACGGCGCAGTAGCAATAGCCTATAGCTGCATACCAGCTAATGGATCTGTCTATTAGCTCCAATATATCTTAATTTGCTAATTTCATAATAAGCATGACTATTGAAAGTTGAAAGTTATTCTAAAATATGAAACAAATATGCTTATTCAATTACAAAAATCTGTCTCGTGTATGTTTATTTGAAAAAGAAAGAATACGAAAGCAAGTTTCATTAAAGCAATGTTAAGGAGAACACGTAGGCCGTAATTATGTTGAGTGATGCGTAGGCTGCGATATGAGTCATTTGACAGAACGCGGAGGTCGCGAACAACATGAGATGGTAGAATAGACCAGATTTAGTCGAGATTTTGAGAATTTTAATTTAACGTCTATCGTCGTCCAGTCTACTTCAATGGTCGAACCAAGTGGCGTCTAATGACTTCAATATCATGTAAAAGACGCCATTGTATAGAGCTTTTTTATGTAACAATGACTCCAATTCAACAGCGAAGCCCATGGCTATACCACAAGTTATATCGCTTCTAATTGCCATAAATCTTAGTTGTTCATATTGAATGCACTCGATAAATTATGTCAAGAATAAGATGATATATTTATTTATATTTATCTTTATCTAAATATTTATCTAAATATAACGTAGATTAATAATTACATTTAGATTTTGCTGAACTCAGCTTAATGCTGGAAATCCCAGTAGAATTATACTTAGCTAATGCTCCGCTTTGTGCCTCATCGGTTTATTTCTGTTCTGCATGCAGCTGCTGGCTCCACTGGCTTGGCTGTAGCACTAATGAGTTAATAACCATCGACCTATTTCGTTGATGGTTATAGCCACAAAGCCTTCGGGTTTTATTCATCTTCCGACACAATAGGGCAATTTTACAATGATCATAAAAAATCTTTTCAAGAAACTGGTTGTAAGAATTGGGCCTATAACTAGTTCGATCCAGCAAATACTTGAATGTTTCGACGATCATAAGAGAATATCTTAACAGCCATCCAAAATAAATATAAAACGCGTCCAAGCCTGAAGTCGTCTTCCCACTATGTCGTCGTTCAAACGGGTAGAGAAGGATTTCACTTGATCAATTGAGTGTAAAGTGAGGACCTATGATCTATTTATTAACGTCCGCATTTGCATTTACAGCGATCTCAATACCTTGGAAGAAAAATGGACCAATGCAATTATCGAAACAGTCCGAAGCTTCTAGAGTCTACGTCTGGAATGGTCTCAAATACTGCGTCCTTGTAATTAGATCATTGTGTGCGGAATTTGAGATGAGGAATGATTCTTTGTTAGATAAATTCTGATCGTTACTTGTAATAAAATTGACGATTCGGTTTAAACGACAGCTAAAATACAACGAATC
The DNA here is from genome assembly GCA_959347315.1 of Bimastos eiseni. Classification (NCBI taxonomy): domain Eukaryota; kingdom Metazoa; phylum Annelida; class Clitellata; order Crassiclitellata; family Lumbricidae; genus Bimastos; species Bimastos eiseni. The sequence goes on from OY365816.1 coordinate 27,060,566, forward strand.
GATTTTGAAACATATGCGGAAAAACCTAAACAGTCTCTAGAACTGATACTGATTTGTTTTGCGGCGGTTGAAGTTGTAACGCGTGGTAAATCAGTCTCACGTGACAGTTGACCGATCGAAGAAAGGTTCCAAAATGGCGCACACCAATAGAAATTGTAAGATGAGTTTTATTTTTGTATATAAGTCCTGCGACTCAGAATCACGTTAACTGACTTTGCAGATGTAGTTTTTATCAACTGCATAAACAAATGGATAAACAGGTTCTTCGGTCTACCATCCTCCTCCGTCTCCACCTTCTTGAAATACTTCCGCTTCATTGTTTATAGGCTACGTCTTCTCATCCGTTTCGTGAGGTTGCTCTTCGGCCTGCTCAACCTACTCGTCTATTTTAACCTTTGCCTCATGGGTCTACTACTGCTCTTTCACTTTCGTGGTGGACCTCCTTGGCATCTTCTCCATAATCTCCATTTATTCCTTCTCTGTTCGTTCTTTCTTTTCTTTCGTTCCTCCTCCTCCTATTCCTCTATTCTCTACTCCTCTCTTCATATCCCTCTATTTCTTTCTTCTCTTTCTATTCCTCTTTTTCTTCTTATTCTTCTATTTCTTCCTCCTCTAACTATCCCTTTATTTTGTCCTCTTTCTAGCCCTCATTGTTATTCTCTTCCCATCCACGCTTTCCACTTCTTCCTCCTTTCCCTCGTCCTGACCTTCCTCTTTATTGTCATCTTATTCCTCCTTCCTCGCAGAGTCCCAGTGTCATCTTCATCCTCCTCCAACGGCTGTGCCAAAAATCACCTAAATCCTGTTCAATCTGTATTGTTTGTAAATTACAATCAAACAATAAAAAGCTGATATTCCTAGCTTTAAAATTAAGAACTGCTTCTGTTTTGCACGTTTCTTTTAAGTCCTCAACATCATCGATCTGTACTCATTGCTCGAACGAGCCGCGGAATTCGCGATATCTGACAACGGGTTTTCCTCCGAAAACGCCCCATGTCGAAAGTTCTACAGGAACAAGAACCCGGAATACTTCGAGAAGATTCTGGGCAGATGTGAGGGAGTTATGGCTACCGAGTTGAAAGATCCCAGTGGGGATCCCGGATCTCCCATTAACGGCAGGGTTTACGGAATGTTCTTTTCGGCAAGCGTTCGTAGGGGTTCAAGAACGGGCGAGCCTATACCCGTGTCACCATTTGGGTCGTGTCGTCTCCTTGTTCCGGTCGAGGACCTGCTGGATATGGCTCCAAATCTATACTTCACTGACTTTTACTGCATGACCAAAACGGGCAATCACTGCGTGACGCTTGTCATGACTGTTCCTGGGTCAAAGGCTGACCAGTTCTGCGATGATAATCTTCCGGACCTTAGAATCAACAGCAATCCATTCCTTGTAATGGACAAAGCAGGTCAACTACGCGTAGCAACGAAAGAGCAACTGTTTGTGGAAGTTTTTTACACGGAAGACCTTGATATAAAAGGGTACGAGCTGGAATATGGCGTTAAGGTAGTTGGGAAAGGTAGCAGCACCCCTGGAGGTATTCAGAAAAACAAACACTGCGCTATATGTAACTTGGCATGAACACTTTGCATATGCTCTCAGCGTTGACACTTAGCATAATGCCTATCAATGCTATCATGAGTACTTTGCTGTGGCGCCTATAGCATGAGCACTTACATGTAGCATTTGTAAATAGCATAAGCACTTTGCACTAGTACTTAGCACATGCACAGTACTCAGCATAAGTACTTAGCATGAGCAATAGCATATGACCTGGGTACTTAGTTTAATAATAATATATATATAGTGTAACTATACGCTCGGATGGCCTGGGCATTGCGAGGGGCCGGGTCCCAATTATAAAACGAGTGGGCCTGCTTAGGGCCTGATATAGTACGATCAGACCTAGATTTTTTATTGGGAAGGTTATCATGACAACTGACGGTTGTTACTGGACGACGTGCGTTTTTATAGGAATCTGTCCTTATCTTATATGGAACAATGAATTCTTAATAGGATGATTGTCTTCTACAATAATCTTTGGTCTTGAATTGAACAATCCTCTGGTGTAAGCTCCTGTTGTTCGTTCTTTCGTTCATCCCGTAATTCGTTCATTCATGTAAGGATGGTTTATATAGCGCTGATTCAACCGCTTCCAATATAGTTCCAGCTGAGGAATGCAACGATCGAGATTACAATCTGGTTCGTTGTGGATGATTAAAATTCCTGTAAGAGATTATTAATTTTTATAGCCGTATTCGTAGTCAGATGTGAGCTCACCATACGGAAAGGGTCATAGTGCGGAAATTGAAATGAACATAACCTTTGACCTGTAGTAGTTACAGTTTGACGACACTGTGTGATAGCCTAACAAAGATCATTAGCGTCGCCCTCCTCTTTCATCCAGTCTCAGGACTGACACTGCAAGAGTACAAGCAGTTGCGCAGTTCCTTTGACACGTGCCTATTAAGGCGTATAATGTACGTCTTTTAATTAAGAGTGCCTATCTAGTAAGTTCACTGCATACAGCTTCAGCTTACCTCACCGATATAGTAAAAAGCCCACGCTGTATTTTGACGAAATCAAAATTCGAAACCGAAACATCCGGAAATTTTCCACATCAGGAAACTGCGCATGGCTTTTTCCAACGCCATATTCGCGTCTACCAAATGAACACATCCGCTGACCGTGACCTTAAGGAGTCCTATAGATTAAAACGTGTTCTAACAGGTTTTGTTTTACCAGCTGCCGTCTATGGCGCACTCTACAGGGAACCAGCAGCGGATCAATATCTGTCGTCACCAGGAAGCGTTATAGAATGCTAGGCAGATTGATAAACAAACGCAAGGTATGTAGCCTAATTAATTGTATATATGCAAATGGTTTTGTATATCGAGACCGCTACCTTCGATTCAGCTTTCAAAGCGATTTGCAATCGTGTCTCAAAATCCCTATAGCGCCACTCAAAAGCCAAGCGCAGGGCACCAGCTTATTGACGAGCCCCTCGAATCAGAGGGGTTGTCCGAAGATAGTCTGAGGAAAATTTGTTATTGATAATGATTGTGATGCGTATTTAATTTTATTAAATACGCATCACAAGTAATTCGCCGCACTACGACACCTGTTCATTGTTCGGTACTACGATATTATATTCCAATAGGGCCTACGGGTGATGCTTGTATCAGCTGACAGATAGCCTTGATCTAGGACATGCTCTTTTTAGAGCAGATAAATAAATCTTGTTTAATCGCTGTATCGTTGGCTAGGAGTCGATTAACAGCAATTAGTTGTGCTTCGGCAATAGGTATACCAATTGTAATCTGGCAATCTCTAAAGTGTTACTTGAAAACTAAGCGTGGAGCACTAGCATATTCACGAGCGTTGCGTTATCTAACAGATCGTGTAAGGAGCAAAACATCGTTTTTTTAGTAGGATGTTCAGTTTTGGCTTCTATGGAATTCAATTGACTCTAAGCGCCTCAAAATGCAACGACGGTCACTCTGGACTGGTCAGGGTGAGGGGATGGTCAAGCGTCGTAAGCCGTGGAAAGGCGGTCTTCTTTACGATACTGGACGAAGATGACCAACTGGGATGGACACGGTTGATTGACGGCGGGCTGTCACAGTCGAGTGCTGAGCCCCTCGAGGTGGACATTCCTCGCTCCTCGGCTGGTCATCGCATCAAAGTGACCGCTAAGGTCCTGAAGTGTCGTCCGATTAGACTGTTTGACGGAGTGGAACAACTGGAAGTGTCCTCAGAGGGAAGCTGCTCTGCAGTTGAGGAGATTGGTGCTGCTGATGCGGCGAATTCCTTGTCGTATCTGCTGCGTGAGATGTCGATGTCGTCTCCAGAATCAAATGGTGAGTCATTCCGTTGTCACTTGAATTTCCTTCGTCACTCCTTCCCCATGCAAGACATGTTGCTCTCCATCTGTATGTGCTAGTATCGCTTTTTTAGACTAGAACAAGCCCCATGGTCTAGGGTGTAGCTCTAGCCAAAAAAATGTGATGACCAGAGCCGTTCTTCCTCCCTAGGTTCCCGCCTTACGAATCTATAACTTCATAAAATACAACTTCCTACCATGAACGCAACGTTACATTATTCTTACATTCAACCAGTCAACAACCATGGGCCCATCGCCCGTAGGTGTCTGATTGCCTTTCAGAACACATCTCTCCACACCGCTCTGTTCATTGTTGCATGGCTCAATTCTTGAAGCCTTGTTCCACACCATTCTTCAATGTCATCTGTCCATTCCCTATGTGGTCCTCCTCTTTAATTTGTTCCATCCATTATTCCAAAAAAACAGCTTTCGAAGTTTTTTTATCATCTTTCATTCTGCAAATTATGTCCAAATAAATCTAATTTTCTCTGGAAGACTGTTTGCATGAGATTTTCTGTCATGCCGATTCTTCCACATGTATATGGATCATCATTACTGACCTTCTTAGCTCATCCTATGCTGAATGTCCTGCGGTAACATTTTCTTTCAAATGTGAGCACTCTAGTTTGGAAGCCCTAACATTACCTTAGGTATATTACAAAACCCAATCAATTTATTGAAAAATGAGCAAAATCGCTGTAAAAATCATACACATCTAAATTTTTATTTGCCTTTTCTAGAGTTGCCGGGTAGTCTCCAGGTCGGCATCGAGCAATTGACAACATTCAGCAAGGCTATGGTCACCATAGGACATCCATCGGACTATCCAACGCATTGGTTAATATCAGTCAAGCCTGATACATGCTACTCGGCGTACTTGCCTTGCATTGAGAAGGTGTTCATCCTTCGGGGACAGACTTTCGGGTTTCATCAATGCTTCGACTTTCCCATCAGTTTCAAGGCCGGCAGAAAGTACCAAGTTGTCGTTCAAGGCGTGAATATCTTTAGTCAACTCTCAACGTTCGTAGACAACAGCGAGTTCAGGATGATCGGCTGCGGTTCCGCTGAATTTAAAACAGGTGAAGACAGTTTGCTCTTTCTCTTCCAATTGTAGAAGAAGATAATTATAGGTTAGCCTAAATATGAACATTTTAAAACTGTAATTATGTTTTAACTATATGGCATTGTGATTGATCGAAGCGTCCTCGGGATGCTTCTAGAATCTAGATGCAACGTTACCCTGTAAAATCGCCATAAATGCACCTCTTGCTATACCGCATATATCTGAACAAATCTTTCACTCAATACTGAATACGCTATACCAGGGCTACTCAAATACTTTTGGTGGAGGTCCACAATTTTAAAGGGCTAAATGTTCAGGGTCTAGAATCCAGATGCACCGGTAAATGTTTTAAGACGTCGTTTTTTACATACCTTTAGGCCTCTGACTAGTTTTATACAGCGTCAAACACGCAGTCATGGCGCAGTTATTGTACAATGTACATGTGTTTCAATTTGAATTTAATATAACTTTATACACTACCGATTATGTAAAGTATATTTTACACTTCACTTCACAAAGTGTAAATCAAGCACACATTCTTTACTTTCAATGCAAGCGATAAATAGTGACTATACCTTCCACAAATCCCATTCTAACTCTAACTCATTCCCTTTCATCTCTCGCTGCTCCGATCCACGGCTATCATCTGACCGTCTACTTCCCTGACCCTTGGATCTTGACCTGGAACGAAAGTAACTCTACCTTTTCATTCAATCATTCATTCTGAGCATTTATATAGCCCCCCTTCAAGAACCTACTCAGGTGCGCTCCCAGCCAAGACTAAAGAAAAAGACGTGAGGGACTTGTAAAAACTTAACGGTTGAACCACAAGCAATGACCGAAGCTCAACTTGGAGATCATTCCATAATGAAGGGTCCACAACCGAGATAGCACGGCGCTGTCTAATAGCCAAGCGAGCCCATGTAACTAGGAGCTCACCCTTCGTTGCAGAGCGAAGCACCCGACGCACTGCGACGTTGGACACTGGGCGACAAGTAAGATCATGGGTTTGACTGAGCGTCTGTGAATTGGCGAATTTATTAGGCGCAACGTGGTCCTCTCTTTGTCGATTATAGGCAGAGATAGTTAGCAGATATCCTCTT
>OY365816.1:27066812-27099312 GCA_959347315.1 Bimastos eiseni
CATATTTCGACGACATCTTTCAAAACCACGGGGGTCTCATGAAGGTCTACGTGAAGGACAACAGCGGGGGATCATGGGTCCCCGATCAACGGTCGAATCCACGGACTTTTCTTCATGGCCAGCGTAGAACCAGGATCCACAAACGGGCAGCCAACGAGGGTGTCAGCCTTTGGAGGCACCCGACTCATAATCCCCGCCGAAACACTGCTACATATGGCGCCAAATCTGTACTTTGCCGATTTCTACTGTATGCGGGGTAAGTTCCATTACGTCACGCTGGTCATGACCCGACCCGGATCCGAAGCGGATGTCTTCTGCTCCCAGCGCCTCTTAGAGGTCAGCGTCAGGGACCGTGTCAAAAATCCATTCCTATTCTACGATGATATCAGCAGCCTGAGGGTTTCGACGAGAGACCATCTCCACGTGGAGCTGTTGTTTACAGAGAACCTAGACATTAATCAGTACAGGTACGACCTAAGGCAGAAGACACCGTTGATTGGAAAAGGTCAGACCACACCTGGCGGAATTCCGAAAAGAGTAAACTGTACCACCTGCAATCTGTCACCTGGTTCGTACCTTACGGACGACTTCTGAAAACTCACTTGTCAGAAGCCAACATCCTATGGACATCTACGAATGCGTTTTTGTTATTGCTGACTACGGGCCTTTTATAAGAAGCATTCCACCGATTTAATTCTAAACGTCATCCACCGTTAAAAATGACGTCACCGACAACTGTTATGCATGAGTGCGTTTTTAATTTTATGAGCTAGAATTTGTGCAACTGCTTATTGAAACCATCGTAGGCCTGCTTACAACTGCCTGCCTTCCTACTTGCTAGCCTACCTACTTGGCAGCCTACCTACTTGCAGCCTGCCTGCCTGTCTGCCTGCCTGCCTGCCTGATTTTCTAGATCTTTACCTGGGATCGATTTGACCCCATCTGCCTATTGATTTTGCTTTGACTGAGCGCCTGTGAACAAAGTGGTTTATCCTTTTGTAGTTACGGAGAGATTTCAATTCGTGTGATTCTTCAATTACAGTTAAATAAGTTCACAGTGACAAGTCACGTGGGAATGAATAAAGTTCAATGAACCCAGGATAAAGGGAATAACATTATGTAAGCATAAATACATCTGTAACTGTACAGAAAGTGAATGCGGTTAAAATGACGTCATCGCCAATTGTTATGAGCATGTAAAAATTTTCAGTTTTATGCGCCAACTTTTAAAAAAAAATTTGACTGGAGCAATTTTTCAGATTTCGTTGAAAACCCAATATGGAATTACAGCCTTATTTCGATGTCCGTATTTTCATATTTGATACTATTTTGTTGCAGGATACTCATCATTTTTTCGCATTTGAATTAAAGCCTACATTTGCATTCATGTCGATTTAATAAAAGCTGATGATAGGCTCTTTATAATAAAACTCGTTTTCATGTTTGCTAAACTCATTTGAAATTTCTCATTATTTGTTACCTAACAAAACTATTCCTAGGAATTTTATGTTTAACCGTTAAATATTGATTACAATGAGCAGGACTACGATCCCTCAATACACCATCCCTCAATACACCATCCCTCAATACACCATCCCTCAATACACCATCCCTCAATACACCATCCCTCAATACACCATCCCTCAATACACCATCCCTCAATACACCATCCCTCAATACACCATCCCTCAATACACCATCCCTCAATACACCATCCCTCAATACACCATCCCTCAATACACCATCCCTCAATACACCATCCCTCAATACACCATCCCTCAATACACCATCCCTCAATACACCATCCCTCAATACACCATCCCTCAATACACCATCCCTCAATACACCATCCCTCAATACCCCATCCTGTGTTGTCCCGGATATGGTTACCTCGTTTCCTTCCGGACCCAAAAGGAAGTAGCCTACTTCGACCAGGCAATGCTGGTTCGCCTTCCGTTGTTTGCTTATTTCATAGATTTGAATCTCTAGCTATAGCACGGTTCATTCACTGGGACCCTAACTGGCGCGGTGTCCATTCAAACGGGCAGCGCTATGTATTGAGAGATCTCATCCATCAATCCATTGCAAAATAAGAAGGGTCTAATTAAGGTCTCTATGTAAGAACATGCCATTTTAGTTTAAGCCTAGCCAGGATCTCGGAACCCCACAAGGACAGTACCGTGTCAGTACGGAGACACCCTTGGGATTCGCCAAGATCTTGTGAGATGTTTCTAGCACAAAGGCCTACCCAACAATACACCAAAACCCAAGCCCCGTAAATACCATTCAATAAAATAGTAGCCTAACTGACTAAATTCCATTCCAAAATTAATTTAGTAGCCTTGGTTCCATACAAACAATAGTAACCTAAGTTCCATTAAAAAAAACAACAAACTATTACCGTAAACATTATTGTGTGCCTATATAATCGTAATCGTGATCGTCATTTAGTATTTACTGTACTTATTTATATAGCACTGTTTAAGAAGTGCTTTCTTCGCTTGTAGCGCTAACACTAAGTCTTACTCTGGTTGCTTTTAATTGATTCTGCCCACAGGGTTAGCCGACAGGGTTAAAAGGTATCGTTACAGCGCTCTTAACAAAGGTCGTGGATAAGACTTTGACCCCGGTTAGTCAGCGTTTGAGAATTTATCTTTCGGTTTCGGTTTCGGCAAAGTTCTATTTCCCGTCAATATTGAAGGCTTCCTGACCAGCCTACAACACGAGGCTATATTTAACAGACGCAAAGCAGGCCATGGCCTATTCGAGGCCCACAGTCCATCAGTCTGCGCAGGGCCTACGAGAATTCATTTTGCATGTTGATTGGTCATGGGTCTAGTTTAGGCTGCATAATTATTATTTTTACCATTATTGTCTGAAGACATGACTGCGCGACGCGATATATGCAGCCCTACGTATGTGCAGGCCTTTTGGTATTCTTTGCGAAATAGGCCTGTTGACATTTAAACCTACGTAATGGTGAGTCTGGCAGAGTTGCTGCATAATCATAACAAGATTAAGAGACAGGGAGACAGCTAGGTAAACACACAAGCAGGCAGACACTAGGAACGACAGAATTATGAAGCCAGCGGCGAGCGGTTATTACCCTCTTTTATTTGACTTGGCTTGCGTGAAGTTTGTCATGGTCATCTATCAACTCTTCTTCAGGTATGTTCCCGTCGATTTACAGAGCTGAAATTTGCGCACATTTTGAGCTTGCATGACAATGTAATGTGTCAAAATTTCATAGACATAACTGAAAAATTGTGAGAAAAATGAAAAAAATGAAAAATTTAAATATCGTTTAACCAATCGAACGAGTCCTTGACGAGCTCCACTCCGGCAAGTTTGCATCATCAATGATATGTGATCAAAAATCTCTTAAGGAAATGGAACGATTGCGCCATCTACCAGATAAAAGATGTCCCAAAAACCCATGTTTTTATTTGAAGTTGTTTTTTACTGATATCCTTTTCAAGGCTCACCCTGTATTTGAATGCTTCTATGTCTTCTGTTTACTTCGACTCAAGACTCAAGTTATCTACTTCATTGACGGCGCAATCTGTATTTCATGCGTTCAGGCAACATTGTAGCTACTCGCCGTTGTATTCCATTTGTTGCGACATCATAGAAACGATGTCAAGTGTTTCTCGATATGGTTTTAAATATTACGGCGCACTGCGTATTTCTAAACGTAGGGGCCTATTACATTTTAAAGTGTTTGTTTGTTTGTTTGTTTGTGTGTGTGTGTGTGTGTGTGTGTGTGTGTGTGTGTGTGTGTGTGTAGGTGTGTGCCTTTGTGTGTGGGTGTATGTGTGTCGAATACAAGGATTGCTAATTTGCGACATATTTCGTGGCGCAATGTGTATTTTAAATTGCAGGACCCAGGAAACATTTCTGCTTTGAAGTGCACTTTTATTTCGAAAGTAGGAACATTATTTCATGGCGCAATCATATATTAACATCTTTTACAGCAAATCGTTTCGAATGGTTGTTCATAGTGTAAGACTGGTTATTGACCAATTACTGAACCAATTTAGATGCGGGTCCTGAAGCTTCGAATCGAGCAACCCTCCCCCGGCCATGCGACGGTCCTGGTGGAGGGTGCAACTCCAATGATGGCGTCGCCAGATTCCTGGAGGGTATCCGTGGACACATCTGGAAAGGGAGTGGCCTGCGAGCCTTTCCAGGCGGACGGAACAAGGAAAAGCATCGATCTGCCTTTGGTCTGTGAGGCGGGAATCGAGCATCAGGTGATGGTCATGGGACTTCGGATGTTGGGAGGAAAGGGAAGAGATTCAGCAGGTGGTTACATGGTGGTCAGCACAGGAAGGACATCTTTCATCCCAGATCAGTGGCCAGGCATGCAACTCTCTTGATAATGTACAACTGTGAGGTAGAATATGTAAGTAAGCGAGCAAGCCTGAAAGTAAGTTATAATAGTCGGTAGGGCCCCCTAAGTCAAAACTTAACAAGTAAATGAATGAGTGAATAAAGAAGAAGGCCAGTGAGTTAGTTAATAAGTACGTAAGTTTGTAAGTAGGTAAAACAATAAATAAGTAGGCCAGCGAGCTAGTTAGTTGGCAAGTTGGTAAGTAAGCTTGTAGGTATGCTAAAGTGTCAACAAGTCAGTGAGTAAATTTTACAAGTGAACAAATAAGAACGTCAGTAAGAAAGTAAACATTTAAGTTAGTGAGTAACCAAATTGGATCATATCGATAAGTAAGTAAGTAAGAAATGTATTCTGAGTATTCAATGAATTAACTGAACATAACATAATTGAATATTCGAACTTCGAAGGGTTAACGGTGAGTTGTGCTGGGGTATAATTATGCAGGCATTGCTCATAAAATTGGTCTGTTCGGTAAGATTAGATCAAGCACAGAGGTATGATTATGGCCTACCTTACTAACTTACCACAACGGACGTATCGATCTTGTAGAGATGCGGTCAAGCTCTCCAGGGGACTTCGTCCTTAACCTGACCTTGGAACAGCCGACATTTGACCGCGCCATTCTGCTCATCCGTTCGTCCGTCGCTCCAACCACATGGCAGATCCGCCTCAGCAGACGCTCGTTCAGCGATGACGTCACGGTCGGTCTGTTCCACCTTGATGGAACGGCGGAACGATTCGATGTTCCTGTTTCGCTGGAGCATGAAGTGGAATATGGAGCTGAAGTGAAGGGACTGATAGAGGTGGAAGGAGGATCAGGTGGAGAGAATGGATGCCTATGGATCTCCTGCAAGGAGACGCTGTCCTTCTCAGGTACTGTGATGATGCTCCTATTTTAATTATTTTGCATTATATTTACTATACCGATAATACCATATCATATCTTTTGGTTTATATAGCGCCTCTCGATGATTAACTATTCACACGCGCTCGATCCTAGTCCGTTTCCACTTCGATGTCAACAACCCTGAAATCATATACAAGTCGTTGAATAGTCGATGCAAAATGCTAATTATTAGGCCTAGATTGTGTTTAGACACCTTCATATCGGTTCGTGAGTTACTATATATACTTCTTAATAACGATTATAAAATAATATAACGCAACATAATAGCATAACGTTGTGCCCAAGCTCCAACAATTGCCTGTATTCTGTCAATTATCCAACTATGCGTCTTAATGAATAATATTTTAAGAGTCTTATTCGATTATTATTTTCTTAATTTTACATTAAAGAATTTATAAAGCCAGTTCCCTGTTGGATTTCCGCTCTGCAGCTTGCTAGCTAAGATGCCTTATTGTTGATCGAATAAAAATGATGACAAAATCATTTTGATTAATCCTAATTACTTCTCTTTGCCCAACGTTAAACTCTCTCCGTCCCACATTAATGCTGTGAAACAAATTATGAGCAGCCAGGAGTCCCCAACTATAGAGGGATCTTCAGATTCCAGTTATGGTTACCAATGGATAGCCGGGTGTTTGATTTGCAATAAAGAATCAGTTAAACGGAAGAAGTCTACTGTCATACTCCGGTAGCCGGACCCGTTCGCCAAAACTAGGTGTTGTCGTCATCCTGGTCGTTGTTCGAGGACACCTAGCTCAGTGCCAATACCCCAAGAGTGAGGAAGACGTCCCCAGGCAGTTAATAAAGGGGGTGTTCCGTCACATAGTATTTTGGTTGATCACCAACTATTGCCTTTATTCTTTCAAATTCCTATTCCAACCTCTTACTGAATAATTATTTATAAGTTAAGTCTTTTATTTCTATTCTTCATTAAACCTTGTAGGCTTGGCTAGTTCGGTTTCTGCTTAGTTACCGCTCCACATTTATTTTGTTAGTGTGTTTTATAATTGTTAATTTAGTCCAAAAAAATAGAATAATCTCAATTACCTAAATTATTGCTGCCTTGCATACTGTCCGCCTCATATCATTGCTATGAAAAGGAAGTCACCCACGATCCCCAAGCTAGCTGGATCATGAGATCCCTAATATTGGACCCTCCACACCACTTAATTGTACTCGTCCTATGATCATTCTGCTTAAAATCACCTATAGCTAAATTCACGTTGTTAAATTCATCTGCCTAAATGTTGCTGTGCGCTGCAACGTTACGAAATATAGGTCTATGCCGGTACTGAAGTAAGGTGACGCAAATGATCTTCCTATCATCTGGTGTCGTTATATCTTCTAAATAATTGCACACCTCTTTTAAGCGTCATATTCGCTCTATAAGTAAATGCAGAAAAGCCGGATTTTAATTACATATTGCGGAGCGTAAACAAAACGGTAGTGCTAGGTCCAAGCATGGAGAAAGAAGACAATGTCTTAAAACCACAAACCAAGTACCTATAATTTCTCATCGTCGTTGTAAAAAGGTGGAGCACAGTCAACGGTCGACGATTACAGTTTGGATTTGGGGGTGGAGCAAACGACCTATCGAGAGGTGACCTTGAACCTTCGAACTTCGACCTTCAGTCCAACTCCTAACCTCTGGGAGGTAAACGTCAACGACGTGGCCACCTACCAGATTCCCGGAACAGCCAAGCAGTTCCAAGTACCAGGACTGTTCGACGCTGGACTCGAGTACTTCATATCAGTTCGAGGGATGCTTGGGTTCAGCAGCAGACGGGCTCAGATCGAAGGATATCTGATGCCATGGCAACATAAAATCAAATTCAAAGCCGGTAACTTTACATTATGTGGTATACGAGGTCATCGAATTTTGCTTTCACAATTTTTCACTGGCCAATTTTTCTTAAAGCCATTGTATCGTTTTTTCATCCTTAAATGAATTTAAATTGAAGTTGTAAATACGTTTATTCCTTACCTCGCTCGACAATCCGTTCCGCCAAAGGCATTCTGTTATTCTTAGTGTCTCGTTCTTAAACCCAATCCGTGGACTTAAAAACAATATTTCCTGTATGGCATGGGTGACATGGACAGACCAAGGTCAACAATATGAATTCTTTCAAAAATAATTAGGCCTAATTGCCGCTATTAGACGTTATAGGCACCTTCAATTCAGTTTCATCTCCGGCTTATAAAAGCCGATATCATCCAATCGTACAGATGGATCACACATAAAAGGACACAAAAGATCGTTCACCGTTTCGAACTTAAATATCTCGGTCAAAAATAATTGGGATATTTTAAACATTTTTCAAGCGTGTACAGGACTCAAATATTACGCCTCTAATCATCGTCGTCGTCGTCGTCACCATCATCACCATCGTAATTAAATTAATTACAATATTATTATCTCTGTTCCAGAGTTGACTCTTGACGACATCCGTCATCTCCACGACAAGGCCGTTGCCATGACAACTGACGCCCTCTTGCCGAAAGCAGCTCCAAGCAAGCGCTGCGTCTGGCTCTACCGCAACAAACCACCCGACTACTTCGCCGAGATATTCGCCGATCGAGCGGGGATCATGGAGGTCATCCGGAAGGACAACAACGGCGACCCAGGCTCTCCGATCAACTCCCGCCTTCACGGCCTCTTCTTCCTGGCCAGCGTAGACCGACAGTCGAACGACGGTCGGCCGATCCCCGTCTCCCCCTTCGGAAGCACGCGGGTGTTGCTACCCTCCGCGGTGCTCGTTAACCCGTCCGTCAATATCTACTTCGCTGACTTCTACTGCATAAAAGCGGAGAACCCGTATCATTACGTCACGCTGGTGATCGCTCATCCGCGATCAGAGGCGGACGAGTTCTGCGTCACACGTCTTCTCAAGCTGGACTTGAATGCGAATAATTTTTTGTTTCGACGCGATTCTGATGGTGAGCTGAGGGTGACGTCTAGGGATCGACTTCTGGTCGAGGTGTTTTATACGGAAAATGTTGACATTGGACCCTACAGAGACCGGTTGGTAGAGGGCGTGCCTCTCGTTGGCGGTGGGAGTTCGACGCCAAGAGGAATTCACAAGTTTCCCTACTGTGCAAAGTGCAATTTGTATCCGCGATAGAGGATAGAAGACGGTGAATTCAAAATTTAAAACAATTTCGATTTATTAACACGCTCAAAGTCGTCTATGCATTTTGACGCTCATTTGCTAACTGATTCGCCGAACTAAGTTTAGAATATAGAAATCGGGAATTCCATCGATTTTCATTTATTACATCGGATAATATATTTATAAGCACAAACAAAAACGTGTCCATCTCTTTAAGGAATCAGACGCCTACAATGATATTATAGGAACGAACAGTAGTCTTTTCGCTGCTGTATCGTCTGTGGCCTACAGTTCTCCAACCTTCTCCGAGCATTATTACGTCTGATGAAGCCAAATTTATATTAGAGTTTAGGCCTGAACGTGAAAAAGTGGAAGAGAAGTCGATTTGGAGATAAAACGGCCAAGAGGGGCAGAGAGAACAAATACTCAGGGCTCGGCGATTTTATGGGCCTGAGCAGGACCCGCTAAAACTAATGAGAGAGAAAAATGGGCGCATGAGCGGTAGCCTAATGAAAGGAAGGGCGGTTAGTCTAACCAGCCAAGCGCGTAGGTTGTCAAATCTAGTGGCGCAGTAGGATATAAATTGAATACTTGATTATCTTCAATGAAGGGGTAGTGTAGATGTGGGCGGGGAGAGATCGAGTCTGAGATAATGATTTTGGGTAGGCCTAGTAGTTTCGGTGGAGACTGAGGACTAGGCCTAGGCCTAATGGATGCTAAGGTCTGCGGAATGAGCAGAGCATTGCTTTCAGAACCTTTGTTTGAGATGGTGGACTTCATTACAAAGAGGTTTACTATGAGACCTTTATGAGGGTCAATGTTGAAGTAAAAAATGTTCTGAAACTTGCATGCATAGGCTACACAACCGTTGGAAGATCAGACGGCGAGGGAGAAGGTAGGTCATCATCCCTCCTATTCGTATTCGTATCTCCAAATTTCTAAAGCGCCACTCTAAAGTTAAGCGCAAGGCACCAGCTTATTCACGAGCGCCTCATACACCGAAGTTAAATTATTAGTCGCCCGAGGTTAAATTATTAGTCGTTAACATTTCACGCTTTGGCACTTCCCAGAGCGCGTACTCCCTTACGAAAGTAAAATGGCATAGAAAACGTATAGAAAAGTGGACGACCAGCGTAGCGAAACTATAAATAAGTACTGCGGCTTTAAAGCAGAATCGCTGAGTAAGAATAAAGTGCGGGCTTTAAAATTAGATAATTTCAGACAACGAATTATGCATTCATACGTTCTACGTTATAGTAAGAAACATTCTTAATAGAACTTGACAAAATTGCGCTGACATCTTTAAAATTCAGGGTAAAAAACTGACTTAGAAGGTCCTAGGAAGGTGTTTTTGTGTTGATGGTTTTGGGATCGAAACTAACGAGTTTTATGCCTAATTAATATAACAGGCCTACTAATGTTTCTTAAAAAATCTTTCCTTTAGTACTCATCACTTTTAACATAAGTCTTTCCTTTCGCAATGTTGCCAATAGACCATCCATTGTCATTAGAAAAAGTTCTTGAGTGTTTCTTGAGTAACGGTTCATTTACACATTTTACAAATTTAGGTCTATAGGTCAGTGATATAGTGGGAAATAAACTGCTGAAAATTTACAGCTACAGCGCTTACAAGTAAGTAAATAGCGGTTTAATAATTAAAGACATGTGCAAAAAACGGTTGCTGTTTAATGTGAATAAATAATTTGTGATAAAAATGAAGCGTCATATTGGTAAACAACAATGCAAGTTTGTATCCAGTGTGAGATTGAATTAACAAAATGAAAATTCATTTGTTTGGGTGTGCAATTATGTACAAATTCGTTCTGTGTATTATTGTCAGGCAAGATGTTGATCTAAATGGTGCAATTGCTATTCGAATTATGTGAAATATTGCTGTAATAAAAGATGAAATTATGCACCTTTTATGCCAGATTAAAACTGGACTGTTACATTCTGAATTACTGTGACATTGCTTGTGAATGATCTGGTCCCTCATATCACTTTTCTAGAAAGTTGCAGTTTATAATTGCTATTGGTTCGGCGTCTGTAAGAAACTGTTCGGAAACTTTTGCGAAGTCAACATGGATGATCTGAAAGTGTTTGTTACAAGCGTTATCGATCCATCGATGTTTTGGGTGCGAATCGGTTGTGGTAAGAATTCCATCTTTGTCTTCTGTATACTTAAACAAATGTATATGTCTGGACTTAGCAACCTATCAAACACAATGTAATATGCTATTGTAATAGGTATTTTGACTCTAGTTGTACGTCCAATGAGTTGGTTGTATGGCACATCTTCTTAACTGAACTTTTGGGTGGATCTTCAAGCTTAAACACACACATGCATACATTTATACAATGATGCTGATAAATTACTGTGATTTTGTTCTTTAACAGATGTTGAATTGGAGAGTGAGAAAAAACTCGATGATATCATTAACGATTACGTTTCTCAAATTCGAGATGACAACGCATCACAGGACATCACTCTAGCTCCAAATCAGATAATACTGGCTAAATCGAATGAACATGGCGGACGGTGGTTGCGCGCGACAACCGTTTCGTCTTCTTCTAAGTACGAATTTTATAATCTGCATTTAATCGTTAATATAGAATTTTCAAACAACATTATAGAAAACTTAAACTGTTGGCAGGGATTTAAAAATTGTTTGTAGTCTTTCTACTGAGGGCCACTATCTTGTGACTAAGCATTAATCAATCAGTTAGATACTGTTTAAATATACTGTGTCATGACATTTTTATTGGTATCACCCTCCTTCTTTTTCCATACTTTAGATCGGCGCTGCAGAGTCGAGCCCGTGGTAGGGTTGAGTATTAGTTAGTACCTGGTGGGTGTACTTTGTAGTTTCGGTTTAACGATGCTATATAAGAACAAGGATCATTACCATAACATTGCCCTCCTTGATCCTTGCTTTGGACTGACGCTACAAGAGTAACATGACAGTTTAATGGCATTGTTTTGGTCTATCTGTTTGGCACTTTGATACTTCTGCTTAATAGGGGTTTTGATGTTAATTAATTGCATTCAGCAGTTTTTATAATTATCTGTTGTAGTGCAGCTCATGTTGCTGACAAAGGAGCTGTATAAATTGTCTCATATAATATAGACATTGATACTCTCAATTTATCCCCAGATCCTTTATAAAATATTGACTTGTTTATATTATAATTCTCACTACATTTTTGATCCATCATCATTCATGTTAAAATGTCTGTGTGTGTTTTTGTGAAGTGGTTTTTCCCAATAGGCGAATATACTATATACAATATATATATATATATATATATATAAGTACATATATAATATATATATGATATTATATATATATATATTATATATATATATATAAGTATATATATATATATATATTGTATATGTGTATATTGTATATAGTATATGTGTATATATATATACACATACACACACAAGCCATACATGTATACTCATATATATATACATGTACATACATTGGCTTACATATATATACATGCACCATACATAAATACATATAATTTTTCAATACATTTGCATGGCTATATCATATTGGTACTGCCATATATGAACCTTATGCACAAAACGATCATTGTTTTATTTCTTGGTCGTGAACTGCCTCAATCTTTCTGAACTCTAGTAACTTTCCTGTATGTATTATTTACAGTCGGGTTATTTCCGAGATCGACGTCGTCTTCACAAGTTATGGCAGCAACGAGTTGGTCGGTTGGAACGACATCATCACTTCTGTTCCAGATTTAGTTTGCGAGTGGGCGAAATCGGCTGAATGCTTTAGTCTTGATGGAATTGAGCCTGTAAGTTGGATGGCGCACTCTGGATGAAGGAAATGGGGCTTCGTATAATGTTGTGATTACTGTGGCAGACGTGAGGTTTCTCAGTGGTCTTGATAAATTATTTCTTAAGGAACAAATAAAGTTACGCATATCTAGTTCTTAATCTATATTGATTTTTTCATGAACTTCCTTTGATCTCTCTTGATCTTGATGATTTTGATTGTATTGATGATTTTAAGAGGTTTGCCATAATCGAATTAGTATTCTATCATGAGTATTTTCTATTTGCTTTGATGTTTACAGATTTAAATAATAAAAAAAATGTGCCCAAATTGAATGTGGTTCGTTTGGCTCAATCCATGTGTTGACACTTCTAGTTTTCTGTGTCTGCTTAGTTGATTAGTGTTATTTTTTGCACTTGAAATGGGCCTATGCAAATGTTCAATAAAAATCACTTGTTCAACACCAGTAGGATACTATCTGTGTTTGTCAGATGGGTGACGACGGTTGGTCCGCGGAGGCAATTGAATATTTCTCAAACTGTGTTCTGAAGAAGCGTTTGTCTTGCGAACACGTTCGCGGCGGTCGACTTGTGATCTACACGAGGTAAGTTTAGCTGAAGGATTTTCTTTTTAAGGTGATATTTCAATATGCCTTGTTTTTGAGAAATTTTGCAACTACCATCGCTGGTGAATTTGTTTGTATTGACATGATTTTCAGCTTACTGCAAGTTGCATTTTTACCTGCTGTTCCTGGAACAGACTTCCAATGCATTTATGATGTACTATTTCATTTTATTCTCTTCCATGTATATTTTCTGCCTATCTAAATATGCACTTCGTTCAATATATTGTTGACTGCTAAGGTGCCTACATTTAGATTACCAACAAAGTGGACAGTGTTTCTGAAAGGTGCTTACAAGAAGTTGTTATAGAACTGTCTCAATACGTTCATGCATTATAATTATGTTCTTGTGCCTATTGTATTGTGTTGTTTTTTTTTTATTTATGGAGCGCCTCTAGTAGGGTGAACCGTTCAGAAGCGCTGCCAATGTGAAAGGCCTCACGAGAAGAAGTAGGTTTTGAGAAAAGCAAAAGAGATTAATGACTGCCAGATAGAATTTTAGTATGAACAGATGGAGAAGGCGCATTTCACAGAGAGGGACCAATTGAAGCGAAGATCGAGATTCGAGACTTAGCTTAAGCTGTTCTAGTTGGAGGAACCAAGAGGTCAAGTTTTTTGAATGAGCGAAATGGACGGAGGGAGGAAGCTGAATGAGGCCGAAGTATATCATGTCAACCAGGTATCTTGGGGCAATTATCTATTTTTATGAGTCCAGGTTTTTCATTTGTGATTCTCAAGATCTAATGTGGAAATGTGCATAGGTAGAGGAATTAGCATTTGTCACAGCCCTCAATGTAGGACGATGTATCGTCTGACAAAAGCGACAGATTCATTATGCAACATTTAAAATTTGTTTCAAACAGCAAAGGCAAGTCTGAGACCATCCAGGATTGTCTTATACGAAAAAGATTCGCTAAGGTAGATTGGAGTTGTTTGGCATACCGGTAACTGTTCTTAACTAAGATACCGTTTTAATATCTTTACGATAACTAAATAGTATGTCTTATTCGGAAAAAATTCGTCGAGGTAAGTGACACTGATGAGTTGCTCATAATATCAGTAAGCGCTCATAATTATGGTAGTTTCTTGTTAGCTTTATGACAACTGAATAATATGTCGACTGGACAATGTCCAATGTCCAATGCCAATACTGTGGTAGTGCCTGTCCCAAACTTAAAAAGAGTAGGGTAACATCAACGCCTCTGGCTTCCATAAGATGTCCTTAAAACTGGAATGACTGCTAAATGCTGTCCCTTTTTGTGGATAAATGAGGGAAACTTTGAGTTGAAATTCTGATTTTTATTTCAAACATTCTTGACATGTGCAATGTCATTCAGAAATGCGAATCAGAGTCGGTTGTCATGATATCCAGATTCTTAAAAGCCAATGATACATAGTGAGTTTTGGAGACGTTTTTTAAAGGAAGAGAATGAATTCGAACTTTGGACAAACATGTTTCGAGTCTTGCGTTTTTTCTTGAAACTGCAGGTTATTTTTAATTGCGGGTGTATTAGTCAATGAATTTTAATTTTATCGCCAGAAAGAAGCTAGAGTGAAAAGCAAAAAAATTCTGTCCGTTCAGACGGTAATTCAACATCATTGGTTCTACAAGACGCTTACACTTCTTTACGAATGCCCAGATGATGCTTTTGTGTAGTTGTATATATGGGTTTGTAGGTGTGTATGTATGGGTGCATGTGTGTGAGTGTGTACATGTATGTCTGTGTAATGTATATTTCTGGCATATTTAAAACATCTCGAAAACAATCGTCACAAGCTAACTTGATGTTAACCTTTTAAAAGAAACTATTGGGCATAACAAAGATATGGAAATACAAAATTGACAATTGCAGACCTATAATAACTCTTGAGCGGCTCCGTGTAGACTTTTTGGTGGGCGCTGTATGAATTTTATGATGAATAATTGATATGATGCTGACTGCGGAGGCTGGATGGTCGATTCGATAAATACTGGTTGATGTCGTTGCTTGCTTTCTGTATCCAGCGCTCATCAGACGAAGGGATTACAGTTTCGCCGTCAAAGACAAATGGTCGTTCATCCATATCAAAGGTTACTGGAACAGGTGAGATGAATTGCTGAGCATGATGTGAGGGCAGTGCTAATGGTATGGGGTGGAGGTGTCTGTGTGCACTGGTTTACTTTGCATCTGTTGGATATTCAGTCGATTGGTTGGCAAGTGCTAGTTCTATGGAGCAGGTAGCATGGGTTTGATCGTTCTCCTCCCTGAGACAGTTGCTCATAGGACTCCGAGCAAATCATTTACTCGCTATTGCTCGGCTACCATCAATTGATGTTTTGTCGCTTGGTAGTGGGCTAAATGATTGTCTCATGATGATAATCGATCTATTGTCTCGATTGTACTTTTTCTTGAGAGTGATTGTACTTTTTTTTTTTTAAATAGCAATTGTAGTCCTACTTAAGAGCGAATGTACTCTTTCTGGTGGTTTCCAGATTGATTTGTGAGACGTCTGTTACTGCGGCAGGTGGAATTCCTGAGTTTGATGCGGCCGGTTTGTTCTTTCGCTCGGACTCTCCTGCGTCGCCCTCGGAAGAAGCGCTGCCGCCGACGAGAGGTGAGGTTCTTTGGATTCCTTGTCCGGAAAATTTGTCATCATGCATTTGTCTGGGTAGATGGCAAGCTTGTTGTCTCTGTCAGACTATCTGTCTCTGTGTTTCTCTCTATCTGTCTTGCTTGTGTCTGTCCATCTTTCTCCGCCTTTTGGTCTCGCTGTCTCTCTCCGTATCTATCACTATCTGTATCAATGCCTGTATTTTTGTCTCTCCATATCTATCTCTATGGGTATCTATTTCTTTTTTTGTTTCTTTGTCTCTGTCTATCTCTCTCTGTCTCTCTCTCTCTCTCGGTATTTCTCTTTCTATGTCTTTCTCTGTGTCTCTGTCTGCCTATTTATCTGCTTGTCTATCTTCGTCTTGTCTGTGCTTTTTTTCTAACTCAACTGTTTCTTTATTTTTAGATTTTGAAATGGAGCTCCACAGACAGTTCGTCGACCCCTCTGATGTCGGCCTTCCAAGTAGGTGATCAACGCCACCCGATAATCAAAAATGATGCTGCTAAATTTCTGCTTGGCTCTATGAAAACAAACATCTTTTCCATCTGAATTGATGCAATTGTTACCATCACAGTCATAATGTTACTGAATTACATTAAGTCCTGTAAGGAAATTCACAATTTCTATTTCTTCAGTAGCGATCTACTGTACGGATTTAAGTTATTATTGTATTGCATTTTCAGATTTCTATATAGCGACTCTCACAGTGCGACCTAATCAGAGGCGCTACCAGTGGAAAACGCAACGTGGGAAAAGAAAATGTCTTCGGCTGTAGTGCATTCTCTATTCTTCATTTACTCGTTTTCCTGATGTCCTGTCTGCATTGCATGTTGCTGATGATCTTGCTGTTAAATGTGTATTGTGCATAAGCTAACTAAATACTATTGTTTATTAGCTTGCACTGTATGCATTGTGCAAGATGTAGGTGTGCCTGTGTATGTAGGCATTGTGTGTGTAACTGTGTATATGTATGTATGTGTGTTTGTATTTAAGTATATATATATATGTATATATGTCTGTGTATTAATATATGCGTGTGTGTATATATATTTGTAAGATATTGCACTTCAGTCTACTGATTGCTCTCATTGTAAATTTGTGTCTATTGTTTAATTTGGTGCAGCCCACTCGGACGACATCTACTGTGGTCGGAGATCTGCAGCCGTCCTTGGAAGATCTGAACCGTACGCTAATACGGTCAGAGACATCAAGGACGAACTTGCGGAGATCTCGAAGGCCAATCGACAGCTCGTGCGTCCGGATAGTAAGTCCTCAATGTTCAAGATATGGGAGAAGCTGCCTGGAAACAACAGTCATTCTAATGTGTTGTAGAGAAATGATAAGTTTGAAATGGGTCGGTTGTTCCGTCCAAGGTTAGGATCTGGTTCTGACCAAGGTTAGGGTTGTGATTAGGCTTCTTAGGGTTGTGATTAGGCTTCTTGAATGCTGGTTACAGCACTTTCCTTTTACAGTGGAAATGCAGCACTCAGAGAGTTTCTTTGTAAAAATTGTATATATTTTTACCTACATGATACACCTGATAAAATACAAAAACTGAATTGTAAAGCACAGCATTTAAACAGAAAACCTGTTTGTTGGCCCCATTGGGTATTTGCACCCTGACCCAACTCTCAGCGAGCCTTACCGGAACAATGCTGTCGATGAATTAATGAATGCAATTCCTGTTCAGAATCTATCCTATTTTGATAACCTGAATGCTATGATTCTGGCAACAATCTTTAAATCAACGCTGCCATTGACAGATAAACTAAATTGTCATTACAATTCATTTATGATTGTGGGTGAGTATGTTTGCCTGTATACCTCTGTGCTTGCTTTTCTGTAGCAGAGGCAGTAAGGATTCATAGTGAATTATATTTTATATTAATAGAAACTGACTTCTTGCCTGACTTTCTTAAAATAGGGTATGCATTGATATATGTTAGCTGTCAAGTAAGAATTGCAATTTACGATTACAGGTTGGCGAGCTCCTGGTTCCCGTTTGTGGTCAAATCGGTCGGCAACTGACCCCAGAAATGGTTTTAAATCGCTGAAGAAATTAGAACGTGCTGAAGAGTAATCTTTCTTTTTGTTATCTTAATAATCACAATTATTGGTCGTTTAAAATTTATTTATTTACTGTTTATGTAAATTAATTTGAAGCTTGGGTTGGAAGAGATTAATTGTTTGATTTTGTAAATTGCCTGTTCTTTTTAATCAGACTGACTGCAAACTGATAATTTTTTAATATAATGTGTGTCTTCAATTTAGTGTGAGCATATAAAATGTATTTCAGTAGATATTCAATGGGTTGATCTGAATTCTGTGCCTGAGAAAGAATGGCATGGTTTGAAAAGACTGGACTTGAGCCTTGTGCATATCTACGTAATGACCTCACTTTTAACTAATAAGCTGTATTTATTTATTTATTCTGAATTTGATATCGCCCTTCTTCCATACTTTTTGGCTCAGAAGTGCACTCGCCTCGACAGTGCAATTACAGTTGCATTGCAGAGCAATTGTGTGTGAAGGACTTGCTCAAGGTCCCTACACAGTGACGCCTCGGACGAGGGTCGAACTCGCTCATTCAGCGCACAGTGCCGCACACTGAGCGTTACGGGTCAACTGCTCTAACTGATTGGCCATCGTGCCACACTAATGTATCAAAGCACTTGTTTTGCACCCTATTAGTAACTCACAGTGGTGCTAAAGTTCGGCTTATCACCGAAGACATATTTCATTTGTCGAACAATAAAGTTGTAAAACTTGAAGATACTAACTAGTGTCTGCAACTAGATGGACAATTTCCGCATTGCACCTCGATTCTTGGAACACAATACCACGATTTCTCCTACACGTTGGATATGCCTGGAAGCCCACTTTCTCACCCTTAGACATCTGGAGATCTCCTGGCGGTCTGACTAATCGCACCTTATTTCCGCATTTCTTTGTGATTTTTGCATGTTCGATATTTCTCGTGATAACGATAATAATGATGCGTAAGATGATAGCGTTGTCTTTATCGAGAATTGGTCTTTGCAGTGACTGGAGGATGCCCAACGCATCGCACTCTCTTGGTTCACCAGCTGGTGACTTTAGTAGACGGGTAACTTACGAACAGGAGTCCTTCAACGAGGATCTTCAGAATCTTCGGGTGCATCTGAACAAAGTAACTTTATTTTATTTTTCGTCCTTGCTTGTTTCTGTTAGATCTCGTGCGAGCATATTTATTAAATTGGTAAATTAATACAAGTAAATGAGTATATACTTTATAGAACCACTTGCTGCGTAGAAATCATGATATTATATCAGCAATCAAAGAATCACAGAGCATCACAATAAGCTATTACAAACAGACATCTTTGGATATGTGAGAGGGTAAAGAGAAAGTAAGCAATAGGAAGGGTGTTATTTGTATTTGATCAATTCTAAATATTTCATTATCTGATTCTACTAAAAATGATAGCGAGATAATGTTATTAATTAAGAAATCGTAATTCAGGTCAAAGAAAAATTATGACATTTTGGAATGCTGTATTGGTTGTTGAATAATCGCTTCGTTTCTAAAATGGTGCATATATATCATTTCTTAAGAATTCGACTCGGGAAGTGATCCTCACTTTCTTACGACAGATCCTGATCGAAGGTACTTTAATGACTGTTTAGTTTATTTATCAATGGTACAGTTGATCCTGATCAAAAGTACTTTAATGACTGGTTAGTTTATTTATCAATGGTACTGTTGATCTTGATCAAAAGTACTTTAATGACTGGTTAGTTTATTTATCAATGGTACTGTTGATCTTGATCAAAAGTACTTTAATGACTGGTTAGTTTATTTATCAATGGTACTGTTGATCCTGATTAAAGGTACTTTAATGACTGTTTAGTTTATTTTTCAATGGTACTGTTAATTTAAAATCTGTTGCCAGAATCCTAGCAATCAGGGTATCAAAATAGGATAGATTCTGAACAGGAATTACATTAATTAATTCATCGACATCGTTGTTCCGGTAAGGCTCACTGAGAACTGGCTCAGGGTGCAAATGCCCAATGAGGCGGACAAACAGATTTTCAGTTTAAATGCTGTGCTTTACAATTCAGTTTTTGTATTATTTTATCAGGTGATAAATGTCATCATAGACTTTTTTCGTGTTTGACCACAATTGTTGATGCGACGCTGGATAACAGTGCACTGGTGGTTCCATCCCTGGATCTTTTGGAGTCGCTTAAATGCAAGTATTTAGATATATCATGGGTATTTGTTTTTGCCGAAATAGAAGTGAGCAAAATAATATTTTCTTTTCTTACCAATTTTGCACAGAGCTTTTCATTATTATAAGACAAAAAATATCTTTTGTTTATTACAAATTAAGGAAATGAAATATTACTTTTATCGGATGAAGAATTGATGTGTCTTCTTGTCATATGTAACCCTATTTATGATAGAGCACAGTGGCTGATTCACCTTGGAATGCGAAGTGTGCGTGCGACCCTCTTCTCATGATTTCATTGTTGTCTAGTTACCTTAAGCGAAGTTTTAGCTCGTTATTGCTCTACACCATTGTTTTTGCTCTGTAATTAGTTAGTAGCACTTAATGAATGAATGATTATAATTATAATTGCTGTATTTAGGTCGCATAGAGCTCAATTTCTTGCATCTTTTTTGACCATCAATACACAATAAAACCTGGCTATTTACAATGAATTCTTTTTCTCAATTCTTTCTTTGCTGTGATTTATAGCGGAGCAAGATTTTTACGAATGTCTTGCAGATGTGATTGGCCAATGCCACGCTGCCTGCATTCAGGTTTGTTCTTATCCCTTCATTTATGCTGGGAACTAATATTTGATTAAATGTTCATAACATGATTTTTAATGCTAGGAACCAAATTGTGTGTTAGAGACTTTCTGAGGTAAATCCGGTGATACATATTCTTCTTAGTAAATAATGCTCCTTGATGTTTGAAGAATGCATGTTAGACACTTAATTGATGCTAGTTTATTTATTGTTGCTAATTTATTTATTAATTTTAGAACAGGCCTTTACAGTGTTTCTGTGTTGATATTTTTGTGCATGTCAGGTTGCCGATTTTGAATTTTTGAAGTTGCGGCTGACGTCGTTCACAGAGTTTCTCGCTCATCTTATTCTCAGATTTCCGGAAGAGTATGCGTTCTATTTCTATCTTCCTTTGTAAAACTTATTTATATATATTAATAACTAGGCGCTTGTCTGTCCTAAGACTGTTGAAATGACCTTCATGACGTATGAGATTTACCAGCCCTACCATTCTCTCTGCCTGTCCTACTCCTCAGTATCTCATTCCCTACTCCTCTCTCATCCTGCCCTCGGTCTCCCCTCTTTCTCCGTCTCCGTACCCCTTCCACGCCCTGTGTCTCTCCTCTTTTCCTCCGCTACCTCTCACGCTGTACAAAAATGATATAATAATTATAGTATTAATTATAGTAATAATTATAGTAATTGTTGTTATATTAATAGTAATAGAGGTGCATAGGTGCAGTTACTTGGAAAGAGCAATATGTTCAATTAATCTATTCACATTTGCCTCTTTATCATTTACCTACAGGTCGCTAATTGTCGAGAGTGCTCTTGGGATAGCAGATTTTTGGATAGCTTCCAAGATTAAAGTATGTGACTTCTAACCTAAACTCGATTTCTTGATTTTTCACTATTATTATTATTAGTAGTAGTAATAGTACAATTTTTGCTCATATATTGAGCACCACTATCTAGTGACCAAGCAAGCATCAGTTGATGTCACTGAGCAATAATAACTGAAACACTTGCTCGAGGTCCTTACTCAGTTACCGTCTCAGGTGTTGCTCAAACCTCTGCTCTCCTTGATATTATTATCCAATGGCTTCAATGTTGCTGTCAAAATGTCCTCAGTTTGTAGTTGAGTCTTGTAGAATCAACAATCTCAACCCACAATCGATGTCACAATCGATGGATCTGAGAAATTAGAAGCCACACTAAAGACTCAAATCACGTAAATGAATAGAATTGAAATAGTCTGTTAATTGAAAAAGGCGCTTCAAAAGTGGCGGTATAATTCGACAGGTTTATCTAGTAGAAAAAATAGATGGCAAATTCATTCATTCATTACGAGAATTTCTGTATAGCGCCTCTTCAAGGTGACTACTCAGAGGCGCTCCCAACCTCTGCATGGCCAAATGTATTATAGAATGGAGCAAAGTGTCCCAGTTGTGTCTAAATGGTTTTTCACGCAATCTGTGAATTAAGGATGAAATTTAATAATAATTGTTTTGTTTTTATAGTCAACCGATGAACTTAGTGTGCAGAAGATTTATGCATCGTGTCTTAAAAACTTCGTCTGCATTGTGGCTCGCGATTCTATTCGTCTGGTTAGACAAAATCTTTCTCGTCTCCTGAATGCGGTGCGAGAGATGCTTTTGTCGGACGTTCAGCTCAGGTCAGTGCCTGAACAGTGTTGCTGTAAATGTGAGAGCTTTTCTATAGCGAACTCTGCATGGCTTCAACCCTACTCATTTTTCAGTGGATTGACTGGGTGAGATCCCTCGCCACCACTGCTCCTAGTTTTAAAAAGGTGCCATTTAATCTCCCCATTATAGTTTAGTACAGATCATGCTACAGTGATTGTATTACCTCGACCCTTTTTCATTATTCAGTGAATTCGCTGAGTAAGATCCTTGACCATTGCTGCCCGCTTGAATCTCTCAGACGTAACTTTTACATAGTTTAAACGGAATCAATGTTCATTATTATTCTTTTAATGTAGAGCAGCTGTTGAGTGATCTCCATCGTGTTAGTCGATTAAAATAGTTAAATCTCGATAATTGTTTGAATCGCATTGCAACTGTAGATGTTTATTCGGAAAATTCTTACATAATGTAAGAGGCATTCTTAGCGATATATGAGAAGAGCTGGGAGGATGACAAATGAGTAGAGGCTAGTTTCTTCATGTGCATTTAAACCCATCATGGTATAGGGTTGTGATTGTGTACTTAAGGACAAAAACTTGCCATCACCTCACCGACTGTCCTATAACGCTTGTTTTGTTTGATGTGCTGGGTGGACGATATTTGAAAATGTTGTTTTGGCGTTGTGCCTTGCAGCTCTTTCGCAAGGAAAGACCGAAGATATGTTTCAAATTCTTCTGTGAATTAAAGCACCGTTTCTTGTTTTCCAGGTCAGTGAGGGAAATCTGGTTGGATCTGCTTCTCTTTGTCGAACGGATGGAAACGGAAAGTCGAATTATGTCGACCAATGCGCGTAATCATATCAGTTTGTAATGCACCTGTCTGTGTATGTCTATGTATGTGTGTGTCTGTGTATGTGTGTGTATGTGTATGTGTGTGTCTGTGTATGTGTGTGTCTGTGTATGTGTGTGTCTGTGTATGTGTGTGTCTGTGTATGTGTGTGTCTGTGTGTGTGTATGTGTGTGTCTGTGTATGTGTGTGTCTGTGTATGTGTGTGTCTGTGTATGTGTGTGTCTGTGTATGTGTGTGTGTGTGTGTCTGTGTATGTGTGTGTCTGTGTATGTGTGTGTCTGTGTATGTGTGTGTCTGTGTATGTGTCTGTGTGTGTGTGTGTGTCTGTGTATGTGTGTGTCTGTGTATGTGTGTGTCTGTGTATGTGTGTGTCTGTGTATGTGTGTGTCTGTGTGTGTGTTGGATGCGTGGTTATTAGACAGGTATTTGCTAATGAATGCATAATAATAATAATCATGATAGTAATAGGAAAAAAATTATTTCTATTATATGTGTATATCATGAGCATCAGGTCCACATGTCATTTCTAGCCTGCTGAAAGTATATTTCTGGCCTCAGAGCCTTGTGTAAAGACACAATTGAGAATAAAAGGTTTTTTTTTTTTATTTTTAAGGCTCTATGAGTTTTCTGTGATGTTTGTAATTGATAATGCAGGCCGTGCTTTCAAAGCACAGTTCAGCTGTTTGTATGACCTCCCTCTGAGATCCCTACCCAATTTCCAGCACTCTACCCCCACCTCCCCATTTGCTGGAAAATATTGCTACTGGCGTGCCATCACAAAAATTTGACACCTCTGGTTCTTATGAAGACCGGGTGCCACCTTTGAAGAGCCTTTTATAGGTGTGAAAACATTTATGACCTAATTAGGTGAATATGAACTCTGGACATGTGCACTCCCATTGTACAAGTGCATGCACAATAATCACATTTGCATATTGCATAAATCTTTTGTTATCCTTTCAGCCGATCAGTCACTGACGCGTCTCAATGGGTCAATGGATTTCAACGACATGGAAACGACTGTCGATGGGAATCCGTTGGTTGGTTCAGTCGATGCCGCTTCTCCGACACTTTCTTCCACAAGCCACTCGTCGTTCCGAAGTCCTGGTGCTGCTTCTCAGAACGAAAGCCTCGTCACTCGCTCTGCAAGCCGTTCTTCCCCGCCGGTCGCTTGTGCAGCTTCGTGGAACAAAAGCGGCCAAGACTTTCTGCTACGGCTACCAGACCAAAACCGGTCTAAATCGACAGAGAACAGGCCTCGAGCAAGAAAAACATTGAAGATGAGAGCCCAGAATAAAATGTCGTTGCAGAGTTTTTTTGAGACTCCGGCCTCGCCCGTTAACTGTGAGAAGTTCCATTTTGAGAAGACCTCTGACTGTGCGAGTTTCAGGGACGATGTTAACTGTGTCATGTGTAGCTCGCAGTACCATTTGACTGGCGACTGCCCCGAACATAGCTCAAGGTTCATATTATAATAACTTAATTCTTAGAATCTGTAACACGAAACTGTTCACTAGTCATCTGTTTAAATAGAATAGATTTTTATTATTATTTCTTAGATGTAAGACGATCCTCTGCCATGATAGTCGATAAGAGTAGGAGAACCACGATAAACAGAGGTGTTTGAATCAGCGTTGCATCTGCCGATGTTTATTTTGGAATTTCTTAAACACTGAAGCGTTTTTAGTGATGTGAAATTGATAAACATATGAGGCCATAACATCATTTGGACTAACACTAAAGGAAGCAATGGACACTTGACAAATGAACGGGAACAATGGAGATCGTCTATTCGTACCCATCGCCACCATATGACTGGCGTCAGGAACTGATGATGATGATGATGATTAGTTGGTTGTGTAGATAGTTAATATATTGCCATGAAAGAACATGTTTTGCCTAAATGATGTTGAAGCTTCTTGCTAAGTAAGTAACTATGTGAAAAAGGCTTCTGAACTGACATGAACACATACACACACCCAGGTGATGATAAATTTGAATTAGATATTGATTAGTCCCATTGACTAGTCCTTTCATTCGCTAAGTGGCATTGGTAAAATGAGCATTAGGACTACTGATGGGCGGCTTGCAGGCTGCCATACAGTTAAATTCGACTCCTGCTAAACTTGTTATCATCTGTAACTAATGCATTGGGTCATCATTGTACTGCAGTTTGTCAGCTTGAATCGAATAAAAGAAAAAAATTATGTTCATATATATATATATATATATATATATATATATATATATATATATATATATATATATATATATATATATATAGAAGACTTCTTAGTTTAGGGTATTGAGAATGAAGAATGGAACTTCATGTAATTGTTTCTGAAGTCTGTTATGAATTTAGGGGTGCGTGATAGTCTAGTGATTGACGTGCTAAACTGTCAATCAAGAAATGTGTGGAATTGGGCGGAAAGGCATAATTACGAAAAAAATTTATAGCGCCGTAAGTAGCAAGCTGCTTCTAAGGTGCTGTACATGTACATGACAGTTCACTGCAGATAATTAAGGTGAGCACATGTGGTGCCAAAATTAAGTGACTAAAGTAGTTGATTTGAGGTTTGCACAATATAAATATATAAGTTGATTGAACTGTCAGCGTATAAAAGATTTAATTGAAGTTTAACACTGGCTTCTCATGCTTTAAAAAAGGATGAAATATTTTAAAAATCTGAACGATTTCAAAATCAATTAATAGCCACGCCTACTACCAGAAACGAGTTATTTATAAGTAGCAATAGATGAAGAAAGTCGAGTTAGGTCACAGAAGTATAGAGATAGGTGACATATTTATCGTATTTTTTTTAGTTCTGACACTTTCACATACTTCAAAATTTTTATTTCCTGTTTGCTGATTTCATGAAATTAACTGTTTGAAGATGCGATGATAAGTCTAGTTGTTCTCTGGTAATTTCATCATTATTACTTTGTTTAAATGAGAAAATGGTTGAAAAAAAGAAGTTGTGTTTTGTGTGTTAACTTGCAGGATGTGAAAAGGAGTTAGATGTTCAGATAGAAAAGAAGCCTTGGGCAGTCAATGCGTTAAAGTTTTGCGTCAATCTGGTAGCTCGATCTCTGGATTGCAAAGTAGTGGCGGCGCTGCATGGACGCAAAATAAGCAATTGCGTCCCAAAAAAAGGATAAAAAAATCACCAAAAATATTTCAACAACAATTTTTAAGGAAATTACTGGTCTTAGTTGTCTATACATTTACAAAATAGGCCTACTAAAATTTAAAATGTCATTATGTTATATGTTTCAATGTTTTTAAATGAACATCTTGTACGGAACATATGCGTATTACCGCTATTGCGTACCAAATTTTCTAGGCCAGCGCCGCCACTATTTCAAAGACCCATCAGCAAACGGTGTTTGAAACTCTAGGTTCTATATAAGTATGTGCACATCAGCACGTTACATTACACGAGACGTACTGTCGTTCGATTTGCATGTAGTAATATCCAGCTCAACTCTCTTTATTTACATTCACGTAGCATTTGCATATATTAAGTAAATAATACAATATATGTTAAAATATATTGTGCAGTGCCTTAATCTGCAAAAAAGTCTTAAGCCAATCCAGAGTCTTAAGAACTCAATCCAAAGTCTGATGTCAATCTAGAGTCTGAAGTCAATCCATAGTTTTGCCTCAGATTGTGGTTACATGTCAGAGGGTCTTGGTGAACGAAACTCAAGGAGGAAGGGAGGGAGGGGTACACATAGTGAGTGGACGTACGATAAGGTGGAGTGAAGAACGGAGGGAGGGAAAGAAATGGATGGACCAACATATGCTTAGTTGGATGGAAATGTGCATGGGTGGGTGGTTAAGTTGGACGGGTGGGTTGCATGATGACTGGGTGGGAGATAGAGATGGATGGGGGAGATAGTCCGACGGAGGGTTGGCTAGATCCACCACGGTTTCTAGTCTTCGTCGATGAGTTTATAAGAGTATGCCCCTCCTCCAGCTACTCCTCCCCCACCTCCCCCTCCTTCTGGATTCGATGTATAGAGATCTGATAACTGCTTCGATCCATTCTCCCGCATCAGTATCGCCTACAATTACAACCAAATTAGAACCAATTAAAACATTAACAGCATTCGACCAATTAATAACAACTCGCGCTAAAAATAGCAGGGTACCTATTTCGACTCTAAACAGTGTCAAGCGTTACTTTCGACCTGTTTTACACCCTAAGATTTTAACCGCGAACCGATTTTTTTTACCACACCCGCATACTTGCCTGTGAATAAGCTGGCTCCCGGGCTACTTGACTTGTTTGGCGCTTCAGTAATCTCGGGATTATGATTACGATGCATGGATTTTAATCATTATTATTATTTGGCCGACCTGTCTCTGAGACGGTTAGGCTTGGCCCTACTTTGCATAGAGACTTTGAGTAGACCTAAGTCGCTCACTGACCATTATTTATCACCATCGATAGCTGCTTGGCCATTACTCATTAGATAGTGACACTTAATAAATTAAATATTAATATTAAATAATGATTAGAATTATTCATGTGTAATAATTATTACTATCCAGAGGCGGCGCTCTCGTTTGAAAGATGGGGAGCACCCAATGATAGGGGTAAGAAATATAGGGTGGGGGACAGACGTATAGCGTGTCCCCTCTCTGTAAAAGTTAAGGGGGCTTATCCCTCTCAATCCCCGGGATCTCTATTGCAATCATTATCTCTATAGAAATTAATTAATTATCGCAATGAAGTTTTAGAAGTTTGGAGATACCGACTTAAGATAAATTCTACTGAATACTGACCGCGTTTTCTTCCTTCGTCGAAGGACTTCTGAGGAAACAGCAGAGGGGAGCGTACGCCAGATTCAACAGCGCCATTCCACGCAATAACCTACGCCAACAATACACTCAACTCAATAGCTGCGACAGCGATAATCAACCATTAATGATCCTAAACGTAATCAAACTCAAAGCTATCAATTAGTCAGAGAACAATTCAAGCAGCATCATTAACAGTAGCAATTTAAATAGCAGCGGGTTTACTAGTGGCACGTTTAATTATTCTTAACCTATAGGAAATAATAGCAACGGAATTGACAGATTTTAACGATGCTGGCAATAACGATAAAGCGGGCAATACATGTTCTGTCTCCAGGGCTGCTAACAATACTGGGAAAAAGTATTGCAATAGCAATACCAATACTTCCAAATTAAAAGTATCGCGACACCAATACCAATACTTTTTCTGAAAAGTATTGCAATACCAATACCCATACTTTTACCAATACTTTTCAATAGGCTTGCTGAATTCGATCTTAGCATGAATTAGAATTCATGCACCGATAATTATATAAAATTTCCGAAATTTTGCTAATCACAAGGAATCTAGATTAGAGGAATGGTTACTCGTCATTATTCCGTATACACGCTTTATTCTTAAACACAGATGTCACCCCAATCAAAATTTTGCTTCTATTTGAAAATATGGCGCTTTAAACATCCAACGGTATTTTTTACATTTTGCTGACTTACCCGGCAGTTATTCGTAAATTTGGCTTCATGACTAAGGGTTGATGAATTAACTTATAATTTAAACTTATTTTAAAAGGATTTAAACTTCTGGCTTCCGAATATCGCCCAAAACAGTTGACTCGAAGGAACATATATGCGGACTTTCCAATCCCGTGCATATTGGTCCTTGGGCCAATCACAATGTCTTTGAAGTAGAACAATTAATTAGGCAAGCCGTTTCTACCAGTGAACCCAAAAGGACACAGGCCAACTTCGGTCAGTTCTGTTCTCAAATTATTCCATACATATATGTTCACGACAAGGATAGATCTATGGCCGAAAGAGGCTACATATATATGCATAAACTTATCAAAGCGGAACGATAAACTTCTCATATTTCTTGAGAAACGACATAAATTTCAGGGAGAAAAAGTATTGGTATCGAGTATCGCTGAAAGGCTAAAAATAGATATCGCAACACCCATGCGATACCAGCAAAACAAAAGTATCGCGATACTCGCTGCGATACTGACAAAAGTATCGCGATACTTTATCGCGATGTTAACAGCCCTGTCTGTCTCTGTGTGTCTCTGTCTGTCTCTGTGTGTGCGTTTGGAATGTGTCCGAGTGTATGTCTGTCTCTCACTGATACTGTGTACATATTCGTATATAGATAGGCCTATTCAGACAGACAGACAGACAGACAGACAGGCAGACAGACAGATAGACAGACAGACACAATGTCTGTCTGTCTGTGCGTCGCCTAAAAATCCTTTCCCAGCTCATCCTCACCATGGAAAACCGATCCACTGAACAAGGAGACCTCCAGCGACTGGACCTGAAATTGGAACACGATCTTACAGTAACCAACATATGCGCGTAAAATGTATATTATAAAATTATGTAGGCCTATATATGTATAATATATAAATATATATATATATATATAGGCCTATACAACTATAATACAATGCTTGCTTTTATGTACCGCTATGTTTCTGACGATGAAGCGCTGCCAGCAGAAGATCTAAGCACTATGGCCCATCGATGCTCATTAACAGAGACATTCGTTCTTACAACAACGATCAGACAGCCAAGTAGGCCTAGTCTAACCACACACGTGCAGGTCAACAGGATTTTATCACAGTTGACAGGTGAACGTCAACTGGGTGTGGGTCGGTCAGATCAACACCTATCCGATTCATACCACACACGCTGTTGGTGCCATCCAGGGTCGTCTCAAATTCCATGTCGCTTCACCATTCTTGTCTTATTGTTCATCTCTCCCCATCAATCAAAAGGCGTACCATTCAAAACGGACACCCCACGTACGCAAGAAACCTTACCCCATACATCCAGTCCCACCCGCCTTGCCTTATCTCTCAACCTAATCACACCCCCGGGAGTCCTCTGCCCTTCCTCTCTGGTCTCCCGACACCGAATCTTATTCTACACGCTGCATCTGAGGACAACCACTCTGACATGACGTAGCGCTTATGAATAGGCTGGTGTCCTGCACCCAGCTTTTAAGTAGTTCCTTAATGTTATCGGGGACTAGAAGCCTCGCCAGGGCAGAACTCTTTTTCCACTAGATCTGCACCCTCCCTCCCCAAGCCAATCAGGGATCATTAATACACTGATCGTACACTGTCGGTGAGAAGGTGAGATGGCGAGGGAGAGGAATGGCCAACCGCGCTTATATGCAAAGGCTACGTAAATAAAATCGCTAACACTTTATAATCGTTCATAGCTGCCCCGAGACAGCCTACCCGACTGTTCATCCTTCTCCTGTTCCTTTTCCGCCACAAACCCCTCTTCTCTTTTACCTCTTTCTTCTCTTCTTCTTCCTCCACCTTCTCCTTTCCCTCTTTTTCTTCCTTCTCCTCCTTCTCATCATCCCTCCTCTTCCCCTTCTTCTTCTCGTCTCATTCTCTCCAAATAAAGTTCTAGTTTGCAATGACGATAGGTCTATAGCAATATATATATATATATACATATATAAATATATATATATATAAATATATATATATATACATATATAAATATATATATATATATACATATATAAATATATATATATATATATATACATATATAAATATATATATATATGTCTTTGAGAGAGAGAGAGAGAAGGCAGACCGATGGCGAATCCGAGGCTGATGGAGACCTGTGCGATGGAGAAAACTGCTCCGTAGACAGCGACGTGACGGGTGTCGACAAGATGAGCCAACAGAGGAAATATCGACGCATCAATCGCTCCTTTCACACAACACAACAACAAGAAGAAGAAGAAGAATTATGAAGATCAGAGCAATCGGTCGTTCATTCATTCGCTCATTTACTAATTCATTAGGCCCTAATAATATTCATTCATTCCTTATTTAATTAGTTCACTAGTTCGCTTGCTAATTCATGCGTCAATTCATTCATTCGTTCATTTACTCATTCATTCATTCGTTCGTTCATTTGTTCGTTTCTCCATTCCTTCATTTCGTTCATTCGTCCATTCAGTTATTCGGTCGTTCCTTTCTTCCGTTTGACAGTCAGTCGTTCATTGGTCAATAATGAGGAAGTGCTTTGTAAATACCTAAAGCGAGACCTAGTCCAAAATGAGGTCCAATCAGGTGAGAGACAGCAGTCGCCAACGGAATCTGAAAAAATACGACGAAATTAAGAACAGCAAACACTCTGACGAAACCCTCCTCAGATTCACATTTCCGTGTGACCTTGCAAGCGCTAAAAATTTAATGAATAGATATAATAACAAAATAGCGACGGCCATGTTGACTCAACCAAGATTTAGACGAAACAGAGTCGACTATGACGTTTGAACCGAGACTTACACAGAATAGAGAGACGGCCATGAGAACGAGAGACAACATGGACGTCAACCATCGTCCGATTCTGTATGAGACGAACCCAAACGCATTGCAACCGATGAAGAACCCGATGCTGTCTGGTACGAACACGGTGCCTGCATCAACCAGACATTCAAGCCACAATAATATTATGATTATGCTACTCTCAGAACACTCGTGAGATGATGCTATCATAAGTAGGCCCTTGCTATAAACATGTTAGAATTATATTCCACACTAACACATAAACATGTGAAAATTATATTTCACACAAGCTAAGAAACCTGTTAAAGTTATATTTCACACGAGCCTATAGGCCTATATAAAAACGTGTTAAAATAACATTTCACATTAACATATTTATAAACATGTTAGAATTGTATTTAACACAAACTTTTAAAACCTAATTCACACTAACGTAAAAACATGTTACAATTATTATATTCAACACAATTTCGCACATCGTGTATTGTATGATTGTTCGCTTTGTAATGCAAAGAGTAGACCTACGGTTCGATCATCGACTCATCCCCTCAAAGCCAATTACAACACCGACGTTATAAAACTACGTCATCGTGTTCCCAAAATTACGTCATCAAGTTCCTCAAAATTGCGTCATCTAGGTCATATAAATACCGTATATACGTCATCATGATCCGAACAAATATACCGAGTTCCTAAAAAGCGCACCGTATTGCGAAACACGGGTGGGATAGGCCTTACGTATAACACACTATTTTATAGACTATCACCCATGTTACCCAGACTCTCTGTCTATAAGTAGGTAGGTCTGATCAGAATAGTTTATCACCACTGCTCACGAAGTCATGATAAATTACATTCACGACTGATTTACTGATGAAACGAAATGATAAAAAAAACATTAACATTTAGCAGGCCAGTGCCTACACGAGGCCTGGAGCGTCTAAATCTAGACTAAATATATTAGTATTACACCACGTACCCAGTTGCCATTTCCGCGGGTGTAGTGTATCGCTCATCCAGGGTGGAAGCGTAGGTTCAATAAGGGCCATCGACATTTCCGGAAACAGCATGGCTCCTGAGGCGAAATAGAGAAATAAAAACAAGAGAAATTAGTTTAAGAAAAATGCTGTAGAAACCAGATCAGATCGAGGGGTGAATTCCGCCCGAGAGAGAAAACCACCGCAGATGCAATCCAGACTTTAATCAGATATGTCGACCAAATCATGAACACCCAACATGTCAGATGCGCAGCTATGCGTGCATGTGTGAGCGTGTGTGCATAATGTCCGTGTGTTTGGGTGCGTACACTAATTGTATGTGTTAGGTGCTTGCATGTCTGTGTGCGTGTGTGTCATTATGTGTGTATGTTTGTGCTATGAGCGTTTGTATGTCACAGCATTTGCATGTGCTATTCATTAAAGAACCAAATGTTCCTGACACATCACT
>OY365816.1:27104312-27111547 GCA_959347315.1 Bimastos eiseni
TAAACATTTATTTATCTATTTATAGGATTTATATAGCGATCCTTCACAACATCTACTCAGAAGCGCTCCCGACCCATCCCCGGCTAAATAGGACAGTCTTAAGGTTAGTATAAAACACAGTTGAGTGTCCTCTGAGCACAAGGCGGAAGGTGACAGGGAGCCCATTCCAGGTTGTAGGACCAGCAGCCGAGAGGCTGCCTCCTGGAGGTCCGAGAGCGAGGGACAGGAGGCTCGGCCTGTAATGAAGAACGGAGAAAAGCTAGGCGCTGGACACTCAATGTGGAACAGCATAGTTCCCGCTGATATCTGCATGGGAGCTGATCCCTCAATGCAACAAGGAAGTCAAGACAACAATAGATCAACAAATCAGCGAATTAATAAGCAGACTTATCAGCATTTTACCTAATTGACTGAAAATGTTAACAGATCTATTATTAGCAACACAATGGCAGATGAGTGTACCTAGGCACTAACCACTCAAGAGATTAATAGTTAGACGTGTTGACATAACCAAACGTCACAGACTAACAGTTTAACAGCCAACAATACCATTCAAACACCGTAATTTGGCAACGAGCAACAACAACCCGCCGGGTTTCAAACTGAAGGCATGGCACCTAACGACCGCTTCGTCAAAAACCTTGACCACATACGATAATACAAAAACGATGTTACTACTAATGAAAACCGTCATTCGACCAGGTAAAACAAACAGCTGGCAGAAACAACAGCGCACCACGAATCGATACCAGATGACTGCACAGACGGCAGGAAATGGTGTAAACATCTGCTGGTAAAAACTGGTGGTGTTACCATCTGCTATGAATACCTCGTTGAGTCTGATATCAATCGACGTGGCAGCACCAGGTAAGGATCGGGTGTAGTTAGGTGGACGGTCAAAGGACCGGACTTATAATGACGAATGCATGGGTTCGAAAATATCTAGGCCCCACAGTTGGAAGGTGTGGATTGCAAGGATTTAGATGAAGGTATAAGGGAGAGCGCGAAGGGTTATAACGATAGCACAGAGGTGAGCAACAAAAATGGTAAAGAATTCAGTAAATTGACATACGAAGAGAGATTGAGGAAATACGAATTAAAAACCATGGAGAGACGAAGAATCAGAGGAGAATTGATAGAGACGTACAAGATTACGACGGGAAAGGATACAGTTTCAGTACAGAAACTATTCAAATTCTCCATAGATGATAAAACTAAAGGTTTCAGATATAAGTTCTTGAAGAAACCGGATGGGCCGATAAAGCAGAGGTGCCTGAGTGGTGAATGCATGGAATGAACTTGATGATGAGACTGTGTCTGTGAACTCTGTTGCAGCATCTAGGATGAAATTTAACAGATTTGGATACAAGGACGAAGGAGGAAGATGGAAAAATAGTTCTCACACAGAAGCATTTCTCCTGAACCGCTCTAAATCACCATCATGTTATGTTATGTTATAAGAGACAACGTGGACTGCATGCGTCTTAAAGAAGATACTAGGGTATAAGTTTAGATCATGAAATGATGAGAATTGTTGCTTGAGCCTTCATGCATTCCATTAATGATTCAGTTATCATTTATTAATTATCTGATTCATTTCCGGTAATCAATAAAGCTTCTGAAAACCGAAACTGAAACCAAACCGCGAATATCCTACAACAAAGCACAATGATATTGAAAGCGAAACCGAAACATAAAGTGAAACTGAATCTAATACCTGCAATTGATATGCATGACGATCCGAGACCATGGACCGCTCGACCAGCGAATAGAGCGGCGTAACTCTCGCCAAAAGCAAACACTACAACGCACCCACACGAACCGTCATTATTCAATTGAAATTCTGATATTTTATTTTAACTCTATTGAATTCTTCTTATTTTTAAAATACATTTAGAACTCCGCAGCATATAGGGAGGGACCCGTCCATGCATACATTAATTCGTGTCTCTTTGTATGGCGCCTTCATCCTCTGCCAAAATCTCTCTCTCTCTCTCTCTCTCTCTCTCTCTCTCTCTCTCTCTCTCTCTCTCTCTCTGTGTGTGTGTGTGTGTGTGTGTGTGTGTGTGTGTGTGTGTGTGTGTGTGTGTGTGTGTGTGTGTGTGTGTGTGTGTGTGTGTGTGTGTGTGTGTGTGTGTGTGTGTGTGTGTGTGTGTGTGTGTGTGTGTGTGTGTGAAGTCTCAATATAAACGAAAGATGATAAGTTATTACATGAGTCTAATTTAATTGTCGGCAGCCATGCAAGGCGTTCATTACGTCATGCATCTAAGTTAAACAACGTCACGGCCTAGCGTAAGAAGGACTAGTCAACCTTCCGGGTGATAGGGGTTTCGTACTCGGTTCCGGAGCTAGACGCCCCAGTGTCTTATCCGTTGCAATGTATATACATATACATAAACTGTAAAGTATATATATATGTATATATATATTAGATGTGATGGTGAGGGGTTTAATTAAGGTCGGACGAGTGAACGAGAGAATTAATGAACGAAAAAATGAACGAGTCAATGAAAGAACGAATGAATGAGAATCAACGAGACCGCCAAGTAGTCCTATAATGGGAAGAGATGGAAGAGATGGAAGAGATGGAATGTTCGAGTGAGCGATGATGTGGCAGGGAAATGGATTCAGCATTTCCGTAATAGCGTAGACAGACACACAAACAGCTATAATAGACACACAGACAGAGACAGAGACACAGACACAGACACAGACACAGAGAGAGTGAGACGTCAATCCAAAGCTAATCCATCTTCTTCAGTCGTTCAACAACAATGAACCCAATTCCATCCATCCATCCATCCTTCCGTCTTTCCGCTAATCTTCTCCGCTTCCCCTTCTCCACCCACCCACCCCAACACCCACCCCATCAACGAAGTCCCCCATTAGACCCTGATTTATCCTGCAGAAGGTGTTTGTCTCCGCCGCCATTATATCCGACCCATTTAACGACAGACCGACAGCTGTCAATCAATTCACGTCAGACGATTCTCCTTTGACACATTCGCAGCGGGCGAACTGCGACGACGGGTAATTTGCATCGAGTGGGATACGATATGGGATGACCGAATCTTACTGTACTATGTGTCTTTTATCGAGATCCGAAAACCGAAGTCGATTACTGCATCTGTTCCTTGCGTAATTTGGCGTCAGGATGCGGGATGCAGAGGGTGCTGATAATGACGACGATAATGAGCATCCCAGACGGTAGTAAAGAGGAAGAAGAGGAGGAAGAGGAGAAGGAGAAGAAGGAGGAGAAGGAGGAGAGGAATAGAGGAGGATAGGTATAGGAGAGGAGGAGGTGGCAAGGAGAAGGAGGAGGAGAGGAGGAGGAGGAGGATAAGGAGAGGAGGAGGAGGAGGATAAGGAGAGGAGGAATAAGAGTTGGAGGAGGGGAAGCGGAGGAGAAGAAGCAGAGGGAATTGTGCAGATGATGTTCTGAAAGAGGATGAAGTGATTATTGGCTGTTAATTGAGAAATTTGACGAGGAGTGAGTGCGAAGAGGGCGAATGATGTGGATTAAGATTGGAGCCAACCAATCTAAAGACGTCGGCAAAGAGCATCGAAATAGGAGGAGATTCGGAGCCTGGTAACAGAAGGCATTTAGAGGCAGAGGAAAATAGAGGAGGAGGAGGAAGAGTAGAAGGAGGAAGAGAACAAGTGAGATAAGGAGGAGTAAGAAAGACGTAATGGGAGGAGGAAGAGGCGGAAGAGGAATGAGAGGTGGAAGACTAGGATTAGAAATAGGAGAAAGAGGATGGGAGGCTTAAGTGGAGAAGGTGAAAGAAGAATAGGGGTGTATTAGGAGAAGGAACAGGGAAAAGGGGAAGCGTAGGAGGCTGAAGAGGAGGAGGTATGAGAGAAGACTCAGGAAGAAAGAGGAGAAGAGGACGAGGACTAGTGGAATGGAGAGGACATGGAACGGGGTGGGAGGAGGAAGGGGATGTGGAAGACGTGAATGAAGAGGAAGAGGAATTGGAGGAAGAGGAGAAGAAAAAGGAGGAGTGGGAGACGGAGGAAGGGAACGATTTAGAGGAGAAATGGGAGAAGAATGAGGATGAGGAGAATTATGAACGGAAGATGATGTCATTCAATTTAGTCAAGAGATTAGACACGCACTCAATAGGCCTATGTGTCGACTGTTTATGGAATTATGGCTGATATAGGTCTATACATGTACACCTCCATCTGTCTCTATCTGTCTGCCCGTCTGTCTGTCAGTCTGTCTCTATCTCTCTGTCTCTATCTCTCTGTCTCTGTCTCTCTCTTGCCCTTTTTCTCTCTCTGTCTCTCTCGCTGTCTCGCTGCTTCTGCGTGTCTCTGTATGAATCTGTCTTTCTGCATTCACCTCGTTTATCAAACAACACCAATTTAATGGTTATATGTGTTTTGTGTTAGATTTTCTATTTATAGTGTTTTGTTTAATATCTGTTTAGCTGTCTGCTGCTACACGCGTATATAGATCTGGGCGTGCAAAATTTATATATATTCTTGACGCAACCGTTAAAAAGGTGTTGAATGAGACTCGTAATTTTGACGTATTTAATTCTTGGTGCATGCAAGAGCTTATTAGTGTTGTTGGAGCTCATTCGCTGTATTTCATGCCCTGCATGAATTATGTCGGCGTTGCTCAAAGCTAAAGTCGTACCTTTCAGAAATTTCTTACGTACCATTATTGGCTAACTCGACTGACTATGGGCTTCTCAATACGGATTGGATTTTTGGCTTGTCACCTGTTAACAACTTGTGCATCTGACAATGGTCTGGTGGAAGTTACTGATCACATTACAGTTACAAGTTACAACTCTTAGTTGCGTATTGCTTCATTTGCAGCATTTTCCAATGCAAAACCCGGCGTCAATTTGGTGCCATTTCGCTTTATACATCATTATTGCCAATCGATGGATGAAAATTTGCTTGGCGTATTACAGCACTTACAGCTGCTTTTCGTTTTCATTGCCAATAACCCACCAGTATTAACATATATAACGTTTATCAAATACGAAATAAGGGTGTCGAAGCGTTTAATAATAATAATAATAATAATGATGATAATAATAATAATAATAATAATAATAATAATAATAATAATAATAATAATAATAATAATAATAATAATAAAAATAATAATAATAACAATAATAATAAAAATAATGATAATCATAATAATAATCATAATAATCATAATAATCATAATAATCATAATAATAATAATAATAATAATAATAATAATAATAATAATAATAATAATAATGAATAATAATAATAATAAATAATAATAAATAATAATAAAAATAATAATCTTGTGGCCTTCGAGGGCACCTTTCCCTCACTCCCATGCAGAAGACGAGGCCTGACCATCCGGACAACGGTTTTAACATATTAGTAATCCCTATGTCCTTGGGAA
Organism: Bimastos eiseni; assembly: GCA_959347315.1. Lineage (NCBI taxonomy): Eukaryota > Metazoa > Annelida > Clitellata > Crassiclitellata > Lumbricidae > Bimastos > Bimastos eiseni. The sequence continues at coordinate 27,109,720 of OY365816.1, forward strand.
TGAAGGACCTCAGGGCAAAAAATTAATAATAATAATAATAATATTATTATTATTATTATTAATAAAAACGCCGATCTATAAGACCCTAACCACTACAAGTGCGCCGTACAACCTAGAACGTAAGTCAGCAGACAGGATAAGCCATAGAAAACAGAATCACTTTCAATTTCATTTGGTCATCTCTTCAAGAACGTGTGCCCTGACTCATCCGATCATACGCCCTTACACCCTCGTGCCTAAGCGAGGGTGGTAACTGGGATGGCCCTCTGACCCTGGTGCTTGAGCCTTCCATAGATATACTCTTTGGACAACCCGTCTGATTCGGCGCATCGCTCGTCAATAAGCTGGTGCCTTGCGCTTGGCTTTCGAGTGGAGCTATAGATGTTTGAAGACTTCGTTTACGATTTAAAACATATTGTTAAACTGACATCCCGGCGAATAACATAGGGCTATGATAAGACACCTGTTATTCGTGTGAAACAGACGCTATATATATTTTTGAAAAGCAACATAGCCACGGAATCTAAATTTTCTAAAAACTATGCGTCAGATGATAAGACTCTGGATCTATCCAGTCATTAAGTAAATTCGGCAATAGTACCCCAATTGTGACATAGCCAGTCCTAAGCCTGGCGGAAGGAGGAGGGCGACGCCTATGGTCTTTATTATGACACATTGTCGTCAACATCAACGATTCAATCGATCGCGATGCAGGCGTTATAGAAAGCATTCTGCAACTAGAATGATGAAGTTTTAAATGCATCCTACAATAGAGTGCCGATGAAACGGTTGGTCCAACCGTCCATTCAAAAATATACTAAGTCATTTACTAACTGAAGTCACCTACTATATACATTTCGTCTGGCGTGCTTAATGCTATAGTGTGTCGCAAAGCGGTTGAACCCAGACGACAGAGCAGATAAGATCGAAGCCTAATGTTGAAGTCCAGATCAAGAACACAAACCATAAAAAGAAATGATAGTGGTCTATAGTCGACGTCAAGTCTCTGGCTGTCAAAGGACGTCGTTAAATGGGCACACGATGGAGTTACTACATTCACCCACCTAAGCTGCAGATATTCGTGGCCCGACCCGGACCGACTCAGCGGACCCGACCCGAATCCGGGTCGACCCGACCCGTTGACAACTCTGTGTGTCATTTGTGTCTAAAGTAACTGAGAAAATTGTTGCTTGACTGTTAATCCACTATTTAAAATGTAAATGGACTGCTGTCCTCGTCACACTTGCAAGTTCCGTACAGAACCTACAACTGAGACCCTATTGGTCCGCCTATGGTCGGATATTTACAGTGTTATTGACTGCTCTAAAGCCACACTTTTAGTGCTGCTTCATTTAATGCCGCTTTTGACTCTGGACCAAGACATTCTCTCTCAGTTTGTAAGTTTCCTTTAGCCTTACTGGCCGACCACTCGCGTGGCTTCGCTCCTTCCTAACCAGTATAGTCACCATAGCCTCTAATTCGACGCAGCGCTCGTGAATAAGCTGGTTTGGTCTTCGAGTGACGCTCAACACGTTTGAAGACTGCACTTACGATTAAGTTGATGCCGTGAAAAAGAATGATGGGCTAAAAATGTTAGATTGCGTTAAGACACCTTTTATTCGCGTAAAATGGACGTTATATATTTTTGTTCGTTTGAGCCACAAAACGCTGACTTCATGTTCCTCTTGACGCCAGCTATAAATGATGCCACAAGATGTCGTTAAACTCTTGGAATTATTCAAATTCTGATCGCCACCAATACTAAGTTCAATAACCCCACCACTGCTTGCAGGCCAGCAGTGCCAGTCCCAAGACTGGATAAAGTAGG
>OY365816.1:27111747-27296747 GCA_959347315.1 Bimastos eiseni
AAAAGGAGGAGGATTTTCGACTACGACTAGACAACATGTAACGACAGATCCGAATTCAGCCAGATGCATGCAATGAGATCAGGTCATGTATTATTATTATTTAGTTCAGGTCATACGAGGCGAAATCAGGACAAGACACACGAGATTAGATCAAGTCAAGTCAGGTCATGTCAGGTCATGCCAGTTCAAATCAAATAAGGTCAGATGACATTAGATAGGCTCCTACCAAATAAATATCAGGCTGAAATTAGATGAGGTCATAACAGCTGACATTAGGTCAGGATAGGTAGAACTAGGTAAGGTTAATCTGATTGCCTATATGGTAAAAGTAGGTCAGGTCACCCTACGTTATCTTGTAATGCTGTAGTCTGTATTTTTTTATTAGGTAAGCCTGCGTCAGCCCTTATGCTGTTGTCTAAACGGTATAACTAGGTTAGGTCAGCCTACTAAGTCAGCCTGTACAATGTATCCTGCATGACGAAACTATTCGAGGTCATGTAAAACTAGGTCGGGTAAAACTAGATAAGGTCAGTCTGCATTAGCCTCTTGCAATAGGCTGCATGTTGTATAGAAATACTAGGCCAGATCAGGCGAAGCTAGTCAGGTAAGCCTACGTCAGCTGTAGGTCGTTGTCTGTGCAGCAAAACTAGATCACGTCAGGTAAAGCTCGGTCAGGTCAACCTACTCCGTAGCCTGTATGGTCCTACCTGTTGATGAACGTCCCTATAACGGGGTTGAAGACGAGCTGAACACAGGCCTTCGAAGCGAAGAGCCACCCCATTCGTCCATCCTCCCTCTGATAGTTGAACACATCCTCAGGCGACGATCTGGACTCGTCAGATGATTCGGAGAATGACTCTGAGGCTCGCCAGAGGTCGTAATCCTCCTCTGAAAGGTCAGTCAGGTTCGGAAGGTAGGTCCAGTTGTTGTAGACCAGCTCCCAGTCCGTCCACAAGTAGGAGGCGTTCATGGGTGTACTCTCCAACCATTCACGCATCAGATCCTCTTGATCTCGGCCGTTCATAGGTGGCGCCTCGTGTCCGTTCTCGGTCCACGGTGCGGTATCTATGATACTGTCTCCCATCCATGGCGGCTTCGGATGCGAGCGATTCCGGTTCGGTCTCTCCAGGTCGTGTAGGAAAGATGGAAGAACTGGAACTGGTCGAAGAAGAAATTGAGCAGTTATTTTAACTAACAATAGTCGATTAATCTCGTATTGGCATTTCTGCGCTTTTATATAAGATTGTTCTCTTTCTAAATCTAAATTAACGAAAATACGCAACATGTTAAAGTTCTTATTTCGTCTATTTCATATTACATAGGCCCTATATAAATTAATCGTTTATAATCTAATCTTTCGAAGTCGAAAAAATAAACCTAAAAACCGAAGTGATTGTAACATAATGGATTGCAAGAAGACACAATATAGTGCCTAAACGACATGCAAAACACTGGAAAGCGCTGTAAGACACCTTAATAAAGCGCATGCAACATACTTATATAAGGGATCAATTGAGATACGCTTATGATATAAACGAAGATTAACAATGGCATTCTGACGCTAGACACAGATTCAACATTTGAAAAAAGGCAGACCTATATCGTTCTTAGACCTATTTATACAGTATCTCTCAAAAGATCATTTAAATACGATTAACAGTTTAATTAACCATCTTTCACTTAGACACCTTTTATAGCCGAGAAGCAGCTGACAAAAGCGATAACCCAATACAACGTGTTAGATGTTAATTTGCGAATTGTTTCACTACATCTCATTCAGTCACTCATTCAAAGTTCACATAGCGCCCTTTCTAGGTAACATCTAAAAGCGCTCTCAATAAAGTGTATGGCTATATGATACAGGGAACAGACGCTGTTCCAAAGAAAGGCCATTCCATTTGTACCTCCCATGTATCGCTTATCACACAGTATCACAATCTTTGTGGTGTATATATAGGTGAATTGGGTGTATGCTCGATACGTGTTTATTTGTTCAATCCAGCCCCCAGCATAACCGACCATTTACACTAGATGGTATAATATTTCCAGACCACCCTCGCCACGCCTTCAGCTTTTCACCCTCAGTATACAAATATCATACGTTCACACCTGCAGGTATTAAAGTCAAGAGAAGACTTGCGGCTTTGCATAGGAATGCATGCATTTCCGTGTAGGCTTATGTCTCTGTCTGTCTGTCTGTCTGTCTGTCTGTCTGCCTGTCTTTCCTGGTGTGTGTGTGTGTGTGACTGTGTGTGTGTGTGCGTGCGCGCTTCTATCTCTATCTCTTTGTGTTTGTCTGCCTGTGTGTATGTCTGTCTGTCTCTCTGTCCCCATCTCTCCTTTGCTCTAATCCAGCAATGGTTAGAACATAAGTTACACACAAACAGAAGATAAGCTTATGTTTTATGGATCAGGTTACATATCTCCAACACAGAGCACACACGCGCATCACACGGGTGTACATGGAAGAGGAACATAATTAAGATATACCTCAGCTTATTTATTATCTAAAACATAATTTGATTATACGAGATATATTATAAGGTATGTCTAAAAAGTTAAGGATCAGAACGTAATAACAAGCCAGCAAATAGTAACTGCAGCGTATAACAGTAGACGAGAAACGATGACAACTCCTATGGCTTAGACGATATTCCATAATAAATGTTTCAAAACTGATGATATTATTGTTGAAATAGACGCAAGAAATCAGTGGTCTATCCAGGGTTTACTAAGACAGCATAGAAATGAATTTATGTTCGTACACCCGTAAACACACAGACACACACACACGAACGCATAAATACACCCATACTATATATATATATATATCTATATATCTATATATATCTATTCTTAGGAATTGACCCCCTCGAAAGGTCGAGCCCTTTCTCCTCCGCTCTCTCCTTCCTGCCACACGGCTGGATACAGAGGCAAAGGAAGAAGAAGGCCATTCGATCGGAGGATGACTGGAGCGTGTGGAGTGTCAATCTGACGAACTTTCAATTTACAAGTGGTTGGTGTTGGTTGTGGTGGTGCTGGTGCTGGTGGTGATGATAGCGGTGGTAATGCGGAATGGGGGTGGTGGCGCATTGTGCTGGTATAAACAGAGGCGGCGAATTTAACTAGTTGCGTCCCTAGATCAAGATGTCCATACGCGCTTCTCAAATTGAAATTGCATATTTTAACTGAAGTTATACTAGGAAGAAAAACCAACACTTCCAGTCTGTTTCCGCTAAAGAAAACGGAAAATATATGAAAGTATTAACTCAGTGGGTGTATTAGTTTAAACTTTGACCACAGTATAACGCATTTAACATTTCTTCCTTAGCCCACAGTCTTGCTTAGCCTTGCTAGCTTTTACATTAAACACGTTTTAAATCCAACTTAGCCGCCTCTGAAAATGTGCCGCCGCACTGCCGCCCTATAGGCCGGGGCCTTATTGGCCTTGTGATAAATACGGCGCTGGGTAGACCTATGGGAGAGGAGGAGTATGGGTGGAATGGAGGGTGTAGTAGAAGGAATCTGAGCAAGAGGAAAAAGTATTAGAAAAACTAGAGGCATTCAAATAAATGAAATGTTAGTCACACCGTTTTCTCAGCCTCGGCATTGCCAAGAACAACGTGCCGTACACGTCTCCGGATCCTCAAACGGAATGCTTCAACCCAACGTCATAACATATGCCATATAGGTCAACGATTGGCGCTATATCAATACAGGTATCTGATGTAGCAATCGCTACCCCAATCACCTCTTGGGGCACAAAGGTCGAAGTTCGAAGCATTAGCGACCTGCCAACCCCTCGATAACCCTATAAATGACCCCATATATAAGCTGACCCCGTGTCTGATGTCAGAGCTGACGCTGACTTATGAGCGTGACCCTCATCAACCCAGATGGGGGGTAATAAACTTAACAGTGCCGACCTTTTGCGCAACCCCAACCTAGCGGACAGTGGGGCAGACTGCAGAGATCTTCTGAAATCAACAGATCAGCATGGGGTGGGTGCAGAGGGAATTATTATCCACGCAGTTCCCATGTAGTAGACATCTCCTCACTCCTCAGTATGCTACCGAATTCCAGGGCACAGGTGTGTGTGGTCTTCGACTTCTTCTTCAACTGTACCCCTTAGGCTTAGACCTTAGCTCTAAAGAGTACACTGATCGTACTCACTCGTTGCAAGGATGACACGGTGAACTAGCGGACAGGCTAAGAAAATCACGTGGCTAACACTTCATGCAAAGGCTGATAGGCTGCCTTAAAGCTAGTTCCTTAGGGAACTGATGATGCACTGCTTTTTCTTCTTCTAATCCTCCGTCTTCAATCCCTTTCCCTTCTCCTCCTCCTCCTCCTCCTTCTCCTCCTCCTCCTCCTCCTCCTCCTCCTCGTCGTCGTCGTCGTCGTCCTCCTCCTCCTCCTCCTGATACAGTTCAGTACAGTATGTCGCCCTTAGACACCTTTGAATCGAAGTCTTCCTATGCTACAATACACCCTCATCAATTCGTGGCAACCAACCACTCCTGAAATCAAGTCAAAGAAGTCGACGGCAACGGCCTTACTACCTAAGGTCTACAATCGTAATCAATTTACACAAAGCACATTTCTGAATGGCCAATAAGCGCGGGGCACCCGCTTATTCGTGAGTGCTGGGTCGAATCGGACTGACGAAGAAACAAATGCACAGACAGACACACAGACAGACACACAGACAGACACACAGACAGGCACACAGACAGACACACAGACAGACACACAGACAGACACACAGACAGACACGCAGACAGACACGCAGACAGACACGCAGACAGACTGTTGGACTGAGGAGAGATAGTGTGTATATCTGCCTGTCTGTCTATTTGTATGCTTGTATGTATGTACGTATGTGTGTCTACTATCTGTCTGCCAGCAAAATTCTGTCTGTTTTTCAGTCTGTACAGATAGACAGACACACAAGCAGACAGAAATAGCGACACTGGGGAAGAAGAAAATCGACCCCCACACACAGAAAGAGAGACAGACAGACAGACAGACATATATATATATATATATATATAAAGATACAAGCAGAACCAGAGGAGGAGGAGGAGGAAGACAGACATTCAGCGAAATCTACTGACAGATACAGCGATAGAAACGAACACAGCAGGCGACAGAGATGAAACAAACTGTGAACATTTCTTAGAAACCAAAGCTTCAGCAAATCATTGTTTACAATGTGAACTAGACGTCAAGCCAGTGCAACGCAACAGATCACATCCCACTCTATAACACACCACACAGCGCAAAGACGTCAACATACAACATAGCGCTCGGATATTAATGCGCCGGGCAGGCACCCAAACGGTTTCCGGTGTCAGCACGAAACTTCCGGTTTACGATATCAAATCTTTGGCCATTGTTGACGTTTTTTTTACCGATTCTCGATGTTCTTCGAGATCCCAAATGAGCTTTGATTACCGCAGAAACTTAGATTAATGGCGTCATTAGCAGATGGATTTAATGCCTAAGCCGCATTACACAGCGTGAAATTACACAAGTTTACGACACAGTGCTTTGTTATTACGATTGATAATTAATGCAACGCCAACTCAAGGCCAATCAATCAAACCAATCAGCCTATATACACTGTTTAATTCATTCCGGGCTTTAGGCATATATAGCGCATCATAATTTTTACTTGGGCACTACATTACGCAATGCAACTGCGTTACAAGAACAAATTGGGAGGTCGTTCCTGTCTCTTCTCTCTTTGCCCTCCACTCATATGCATTTTATAGGATCGTTCTTTTCAGCCGGAGTCGGGAGCGCTTAAAGGGGCGCTATAAAAATTTTCTTCATGAATAAATGAATTACAATATGCGAGAAGTGTCTCAGAGTTGAAATGTTAGCCTATATAGTGCAAGGTTGCCATTGGACATCTGTATACTATCGATCGTCTTTTATCGAGAAACGTGTAGTGCCAGTCCCAACCCTGGGGAAGTAGGAGAGCGACGCTAAGGGTCTTTGTTATCACAGTGTCGTTAAGATGGAACCACTATACTAACTCCAAAACTCCGCCTCTGTTAGCACTCTGACGATGCCAGTCCCACCCTGGATAGAGGAGGAGGGGACGTTAATTATCCTTGTTAGCACACAGTGTCGTTAAGCTGAATCTGCCAATTCCAACTGCGAGTAAACTCAGACACTTGGCACTCACGCAGTGCTAGTCTAAGACCTCTATGAAGGGGGGTGGTGGTACAGCGACACCAAGGAACTTTGTAATTACAGTTACCACACAGCGTAGGTTAACGGCAACTAAATGATTCATACGCAGACTGATACAGTTATTCGAAGATTTTTTTTTAGCTTATTGGGAAGTCATTAAAAGATTTTGATCCGTACTTTATATAATATCGGAAAGACCCGATTTAAGGGTGTCTAAAGAAAACGCCAAATTTTATTTGTATAACGGTCATACTGTTTGGCGATATCTTGTGGCTGTACGATGGCCTATATATATATATATATATATATATATATATATATATATATATATATATATATATATATATATATATATATGCCGTTGATTTCCCAATTTATCGGTGAAGGAAATAGCTACCTGGCAGCCAAATGCAGACAAACTTCTGCACATAATATTAGTTGTAGTAATAATTAAAATAATAATAATAATAATAGTAATAATTTGCGTTTAATTTTAAGCTGACAAATCGTAGGTTGATTACATGTACAGCACATTATGAACGGATGATAAGCTATTTCAAGAGTCGAATTTAACTGTCTGCAGCCATGCAAGGCGTCATTACGTTATACATCTAATTTAGCCAACGCTGCCGCCAAGCGAAAGAAGGACTAGTCAACCTTATGGTGCATACGGGTTTCGAACTCGGTTCCTCAATTATGCGCCCCAGTGTGTTATCCTTTACCCTATCGGTAAAGTCGTCTACGTATAATTATTAAACTTACCGACTGCTGTGAGTAGAATACTATCGAACATAAGCACCAAGAAGACACTTGCCACCAGCATCCTCTTCGATCTCCTCAATGATTCCACGTGGCACCTCCAACCTCCGCTGCAACCACCGTCACCACAGCAACCACCTGATACTTCGTCCTCCACAGGCGCCATATCTAGTCTGTCTGCTGAATCCGTGCTAGTCATCATCCCTCGAGGAAGAGAACCTTACGCTTGAGTTCCGTCCATTTCAGAAGAGTCACTTTCGATGACCCTTAAATGTACAGAGAGGCGCTTTCTAGATTTATCATCCAGTTTGAGTCAATTTTCGTCTTGGCGGAAACAACGGTCATCAAAAGATTATTCTAAAAGCATAATACAGAAAAGTAATTAGTTCATTCACTGTAAGATACGTCGGCGTCTTATTCGATATCGTGCTAGGTCTGTCCAACGATTTTGGGCTGAATCCAGGACAGTTCAACCAGATAAAAAATGCCTAGGTGTTTTAGTTTTATTTTTAAACCTGAAAACCCTGGCTGATTGGTATACTGGTAGTTTAAAGTTTAGCGATACTGCGACAACGCATATCCTTACTTCGCCCCCTCCTTTATCCGGGCTTGCGACTGTCACTGCCTGAGTGCTAATATGGCGCAGTTCTAGCTATGATAGTGTATATAACGCGTCGTCGATCAGTCAATAAAAACCGACAAGTCGTCTTTTATTTATAGTGAGAATGAATTGCTTTAAAAGGTGTCTAAGGGCCTGTTCTATTCTTGTAACTTTTGGGCAGTATTAGTTACAGGTGAAAGACAGGTTGGTTGTTGATTAGTTATGCTGTTTAACGACACCGTGTGATATAGAATAGATCGTTAGCGTCGCCCTCCTCCTTTATCCAAGCCTGTGACTGGCACTGACAGAGTGCGAACAGTAGGAGATTGGACATCAATGAAAGTGTACTTGACAGTGATCCATGTTATCACACTGTGTTGTTAAACTAAAACTACTCGACCGGTAGATGCAAGCTTTAACCTGAAACGCTCAAAGTCCAGAAGCTTTTGCTATTGCATTGACTTGGGTATTAGCTCTCGTGAATTTATATAGCGCTTTATAAGAAACCATATATTCTATTGAAAAATATAATTATATTCTGTTAAAGAAGTTTAGCTATCTGAATAGGTTCGACGCTCGTGAATAAGCTAGTGCCCTGTGCTTGGCTATCGAGTGGCGCTTTAGAAGTTAGGCGATTGCGATCAGGTATTGTTACAGCAGACGGTGACTTCTGTAGTGACCTAAGGCAGCGTGTTTACATTACCAGAATGTCGCTGTCTGATGACTTAATTGGGTGATCTCACACTCGCCCTCATTATGTTCACAATCTCGCACTCCATATCTCTGTTTGTCTGCCTCTGTCTCACTCCTTTTCTGTATGTTTGTCTGTTCGTGTGCCTATCTATATAATGTATATATCAATCAATTAATCAATCTATGCAATTTATATAGCGTCTCTTCCAGATAACTATTCAGAGGCGTTACCGTCAGAGGGCAAAAAGGAAAGTCAAGAGAAGTTAAAGAAGTATAGTTATTATACAGTTCTTCTCTTTCTATCTCTGTCTCCCTCTCTATTTCTCTGTCTGTCTCTCTGTTGCCCTCTGTCTCTGTTTCTCTCTGTCTGTCTCTGTCTCTGTGCCTGTCTCGCTGTCTCACTCTCCTTATCGATCTGTCTTCTCTCTCCGTTTCTGTCTTACATCCGTCATCTATATCATTTGCCCTCTTCCATCAATCCCCACTGACTCTCCAGCCCCCTCTCCATCCTCTCCTCCAGCTCCCTTCTTCCATACCACTCTCTCAGCACGCACATACATTAAACTCTCAAACCGCACGCTCTGAACGCCGGGGTTGAGCGATCCCGTATCAAAAAATAGTCGGCCTACCTTTCCACGTTCTCCAGGCAATCATCGCACTTCCAGCGCACCCCTCTCAACCAGTAGGTTCCGGAGACTGACGGCTTGCAATGATGCTACGATCTGCGGCGTTTATTCCCGCGGCGAGTATAGCAGCCTCTGCAACCGCGGTCCCTACAGCATCTTGATCATCCTAGCCATCCGCATCAGCTAGCTCTGCTCCTCCTACTTATTCAGCGCTGGACTTTAATATTATACACCGAGAAATTCGGACGGTGCCCGAAGCGGGGATACCCGATAGCTGTAACGGAACCCTTGGCTTCCCCGCGGTTCATCTCTTGGGTGCGTGCCAGAGACGATGGTTCGTGGCCTCCATATAGCGCTGGCTGGTCCCGCTTGAATGAGAAGGACCTAGGAGGTGGCCTTATCAGTCGTTGGGCCGCCTGGGTGCTTTCTTTGCGAGGCCAGGATTTGGGGCCTAGCGTTGTCTGGTCCCTTTTGAATAAGTATAACCACAGAAGTGACCTCATCATCCGTTGGGCCGCCTGTGTGCTTCTCTAGCGAGGCCAGAGTCCAAATCCGAAGGCCAGCGCTGCCTGGGTCCCTGGCATAGGGACAACCATTTAAATGCGAATGTTTCTCTATGGCGACCACGTGACCTCGTCCCTGCTAATTATTCAATGAATTACTTGGGTGAGATCCTACAGCCATGCTCGCCCGTGCGAATATGCGTCCTCGCCAATCAATCAAGGTCCCGTGAACGAATCGACCTAGCCCGATATTTGAATCTCTTAAACAAACCACCATCGAGAGGTGAACCGGTCACCCTACCCAACCACCTCACGCTGTTGGACGAACGTTTTTAAGCTTAAACAAGAAGGTCATCGCTTGGTCTGTGTAGATGTGTGGCCAGATGATGAAAATTGGGCTTTAGTTGTGAAGTGAATTTGTTTGCATGTGTGCAATGCAATACAGCTGTTATTGTACATTGCCCATACTACAATAAGTTCAGAAGTGCATACACATGCCAAGATTGCAGTTTTATTGCAGAGCAATTGTGCGCGAAGGACTTACCCAAAGGTCCCTACACAGTGACTGACGCCTTGGACGAGGGTCGAACCCGCTCACTCAGCGCACACTGAGTGTTACGGGCCGATCGCTCTAACCAAGCGGCCACCGTTTGTATGTATGCATGCATGTCTGTATTTGTGTATATTTAATGCAGTGTAGTTACCCTCTTGCATTCCATCCTGGCTGTATATTTGACCTTCTGATATAAGAGCTAAAAGGGTGAGCTCTGATCCTAGCGGAACCAATGTCCCTTCATCGTTTTCTTCTGTCTGGTTCCCTTGTTGTCATTGTGATACAACGTGTGTTTGTTGTTATATCGCTTCACGGGAACAATAAATATTATGGTTATGGTATACGCACGTATGCATGTATGCATAAGTCATGTAGCTTCATGAATGCACACAGTATATGCATACGTATGCATATGCAATCTTCTTTTGTGCCTCTCCTATTGCTGTCTGCATTAACGTAGCGCTCACTAAGTTTAGAGTTTACCAACGAAGACGTTTCGCAGAGGTGAAGAAGGGTCATGACCTTTACCAGAGGGCGAAATTCAGTGCATCATTCTCTGCGGGCAGATCGGGGTGGTGGTGGGGTGGCCTAAATGTCTTAAACCACCCACGAGAGATATAATGCATAAACACCGACAGTTATACAGCGCCTGGTATTTCCTTAAATTATCCATTAGTACGGATCACCCGACCACAGTGGAAAACCAATATAACGCTGCCTATCGGAGACTGTTATCATAACGAGCGATAGACGATCAATATTCCGTATGTATGTAAGTATTTATGAATGAATGAATGAATTAATTAATTAACTAATTGATTACTTAATTAATTAATGACAGTCACAGGCAATCGTACCCCTACTGTTTGGACACCTTTTTTTATTGTGACTATGACGTTATTAATAAGCGAAAACTAAATAATGAAAATGGCTTCAAAATTTCAATAAATAAAACAGTTGCAGTTTTATTCACTAATAGTATAAGTACACCCAATATAAGTATCAAAGTTGATCAACAAAACATTAAAATGGAAAATAAAGCTAAATTCTTAGGTGTAATTTTTGATAAGACATTAAGTTGGAGACCTCATATAGATTATATCATAGAGAAGTGTAAAAAAAGATTAAACCTTATGAGAGCACTCTCAGGATATCATTGGGGTGCTTCAAAGAAATCTTTATTAGCTATATATAGAGCTCTAATTAGATCAATTTTAGATTATGGGGATGTAGCATATTCATCAGCTTCAAAATCAATATTAAATAAACTTAATACAATTCAAAATGAGGCTTTAAGATTATGTTGTGGTGTACCAAAGTGCTCCTCTGCTGCAGCCTTGCAAAATGAATGTGGGGAATCACCTTTAAATCTAAGAAGATTAAATAACTCTATTAAAATGGAAATTAAAATAATTGGTAATAAAAATCATCCATGTACATCCACTTCTAAATTACATTGGACAGACATCTATAAAACACCTCAGAATAAAAATAATTCTATTTTTATTCGTACTCAAGAATTCATTTCATCTATTATAAATACATCATTTATTGGTCCTACCTTCCCTTCATGTCCTCCTTGGAATAATCAGCAAATTGAAATAGATATGAGTCTCAATGATCAGATTAATAAAAAGACTACTAATCCAGAATTCATGAAATTAGCTGCTCAGGAAATAGTATTGAAATATAATAATGACATTCATATTTATACAGATGGTTCAAAGATAGATGATTTAGTAGCTGCTGCATTTACAATTCCAAGTTTGGATATTATAAGAAAATTCAAATTATGTGATTATTCTAGTATTTTTGCTGCTGAACTAACTGCAGTAAAAGAAGCAATTTTGTGGATTATTAATGATAAGGATTATAATAATTGTAATTTTGTCATTTTCTCGGATTCTTTAAGTGTACTGTCTTCTATTCAGAGGAACAGGTGTAATTCTAGACCAACTTTATTTAATGAATTATTAATTGAATTAAATAAATTAACATTACATAGAGTAAAATTGGCATGGATACCTGGTCATGTAGGTCTAAAAGGTAATGAAATGGCTGATAAAATGGCCAAACAAGCATTACATATTGATTCTATAACTTCTACAGATTATATAGAACAGGAGGAAATATACCCATTGATTAAAACATATATAATCAATAAATGGCAATTGCAATATACTAATGATGATAAAGGAAATTTTTATAAAAATATATGCCCAATTGTTTCCACTGATATTAAGTTAATAGATCCATGTAGACAAAAAGAGGTTCAAATTAGTCGTTTAAGATTAGGAGTTGCCCTTACTAATAAAAGATTATTTCTAATGAGAAGGCATCCCAATGGATTGTGTGACTTATGTAAGACTACAGACAGTATCGCACATCTACTAATGGAGTGTAAGAAAGAAAATATAGCCTCTATGTTGAAGGATCAATGTAGCATTTATAAATTGGAATTTAATGTGAAAAATTTACTTGATGTAGGATGTATACAAAGTGTCATTTATAGACTTATTAAAACAATAAATAAAGGGATTATACTCTAATTAAATCTCTTTCATTTATATTACTATATAATTTATTGTATGTGTATATAGATGGACTAGACATATCACGTGTTTATCAGGATGACGCATATCAATTAACTCATGTGATCTCAGTAGCATGCATACAGATTATAGTGGTTTATAGATGTATAAAAATAATAATTGTAGGTTTAATATTATAATTCATAATATCTTATAATTATGTTATAATTAAATTACATTGTTAAATAATAATGGAATCTATAACAACGCATAAGGAAGAAAGAAGATAAATAGACTAAAGAAAGAAAGAAAACAGAAAGACTAAAGAAAGAAAGAAAACAGAAAGACTAAAGAAAGAAAGAAACAGAAAGACTAAAGAAAGAAAGAAAACAGAAAGATAAATGATTAAAACTATATACGAAATTGAACTGAAATGTAACAAATTTTAAAGACGTCAACGGCCTGTGTTGCTATAGGATGTCGTTAAACTGTTGAATAATAATAATAATAATGATCAACGTCACATCTGCATACTGTGCATAGAGTCATAGACGCGTTTAAACACACGTTACACTATCACTTGCGCTTCCCGCTTCTGAGAAGTTTCAATTCAAACGTTCAATGTTACCAAATCTAGAATTTTTCTAGATACATCAAAGAAGAAGAGCATGGCAATACCTTAATAATAAGCCAATGGTATGAAGTGTTGTCAACCTTATTTTCTTATCCTCGGCATATGAGGGCTTATGGTCAGTAATCTCCCTCTCAGCTTCATCTTCCCATCGACAATACACGGCCAGTGTAATCATTATAGCAGAAGTAAATTAGCGGTGAATATGACTCAAATTTCAAAATTATTCCGACTCAAATTTCAAAATTATTCCGACTCAAATTTCAAAATTATTCCGACTCAAATTTCAAAATTATTCCGACTCAAATTTCAAAATTATTCCGACTCAAATTTCAAAATTATTCCGACTCAAATTTCAAAATTATTCCGACTCAAATTTCAAAATTATTCCGACTCAAATTTCAAAATTATTCCGACTCAAATTTCAAAATTATTCCGACTCAAATTTCTGCTTCGGCAGCAAGGAGCTACACTGTTACAATCCGGTAACATAGATGTCGCCCCACTTAAATTTTGCTTCTATTTGAAAATAGGATGTTCCAGAATTACAAATGCTTTTTTTCATTTTGATGACACAGTTATTAGCTAATTTCTCCTCATAACCACAAATTAATGAATCAGCATATTAGGTCAAAAAGATGTGAAAATTTCTTGCTCCCGATTATCGCCTAAAGAGTAGTGACAAGAATTTGCATAGTGAGTCTCCAGTCCTTGTGCGTATTAGTCCTGGTTTTGTCGGGAATTTCAACCCCAATCTCTCTGCTGACAGCCGAGCGCGCTAACCACTCGGCAATCGGTCCCCGAAGCGTATCAAATATCGACACCGGCTAAAATCCAACCGCGTCATAACGGAGCTCTCTCTATAACTGCGTGTTGTAGGGAGACCGCAGTGTAGGTGACGCCGTGGAGGGAGAGGATTCTCAGCAGTGTTTACCGATCGGCTAATTGGAAAGGAGACCGTTAAACGAACGGACGGGGCATCTGCCGACCAGATAACGAGGTGTCGGATCAGAATAAGCAGGTGCCCCAAGTGTGGCAGGGCGCGAAATCATTCAGGTACAGTCTTGCAGGGAGGGAGGGAGGGGAGAGCAGGCCCGATGGGACATGTCCTAATACTCCTATACGGGCCAACAACGTTCGTTCTGCCATGAGAGACTGTTTCGGCTGCTCCGCTTAGATTTTGTAACTCTCTCCCTCTCTCTGTGTTTCAGTCTGTCTGTCTATCTGTCTGTCTGTCTGCCCTCTATCGTTGTCTGTTATTGTCATCTGAGCGCTTCTGTCGTTTCGCTCTCAAGTTCTCAACTGAAAACTTACCCCTCTTACTCCCTTTACACGACGCGACCCCTCTGATGCGACGCAGCGCTCTAGAATAAACTGGTGCCCTTTACGTGGTACTTTCTAGTGGCGCTTTAGAAGTAAGGAGATTACGATTACGATTATTGCCCATCCATCATAGACTATCTCATATCTTCGTCTTATGGATTCAACTCCTGGATATCGACCTAATTACTTGGTTTTGGCGTGCCATCGGTTGATGCCTTTGTACTAGCGCTATAGAAGTTACCAATAACAATGGCAGTTCAGCTGGGTAGCATTGTTCCACTAGGGTGAGTCATTAGCCCTTTGTACCCCCTTAGAGATGTGACTGATGCCAAGAAGTAACGCGCCATTATTTTACAAGTTGCTCAAGACTGCGTTGTATTGCGTTGGTTGAGCGAAGGCTTGGGACTGATATTACCAAAGTGTAAACAGTGGAGGAGTTCTAGTCCTATTGTCCCGCTGATAGAGGGTGTGAGTAGGTGTTAAAATGGGTGTCGTTTAGGTAGAGTAGGTTTTGATAGGTCTATTGGAAGCTGGGCAGTGCCGAGGGAGGGGCCAGCGGCCCAAGGCGCAAAATTAATGTGGAAAGGGCGCAAATTTCAGGATGGAATAACTTATTATTCCATAAAATGCACTATTTTCACAATGTGGGGGCGCCAGATTGATGCTAGGCACAGGGCGCAAATATTGCACGGTACGGCCCTGATTGGAAGGTAGAGGCTCAGATGAGTCGGGGTGTGAATTCGTGAACAGGTGAGACTTCTGTTTCGAGTGGAAAGCCCGAGAAGTGATAGACAGATAGACACAGATAGAGAGTATGGGGCAGATGTCGGTGGCTGATTGGCAGCGGTGTTGGTGGAGAGGCCGAACATTTTCGGAATTCAGCAGGAAGATCATTCCAGAGACGTGGTGCCATGTTGGACATGGCTCGGATGGAGAACTTGAGACGGGAAGTGACCGCAGGCTGAGAAAGACCGAGACGGGAGGTTGGCTCGCTTGTGACGAGCTCGGATATATTCGGGCTCTGTTGAAGGTTAGTGATACCACTTTGAAGTCGATTCTCTCAGAGATTTTTAGCCAGTGATCTGAGATGAGGAGTGATGTGATGATGTTTGGGCGTTCTGGGTTCAGCTGTAGTTAGCTTTAGAGAAATTGCGACGTCTGAATTGTGTGGAACACGTGTACCCTAAAACAGATTGTCAAATTCGATACTCTGCTACCACCTACCGACTGTCATTGGCATTTCCCACAACGGCCGTACCGAAAAAATATGCCGCCCTATTACAGCCTCTCTTTGCCTCTTTCCCGCAAGCGTTTGAAAACCATCATAATTGGAACACTTTGCTTCATTATAATTACTTAATTAAATGTTGTTAACGCACGAGATCAAACCGAAACGTGAACCTGAGGCGTGGATAGCCAGCCACAAAGGAGAAGATGTATATATATTTACAAATCATTGAAGAACTGACGATGCTCGTGAAACAAGACATTGAGAAGATGTAATCCATGTCATAATAGCATCATAGTTTACATAGCATGATAAAGTTATAGTGAATGTAAGGTCATCACGTAACAGTAAATGCACTGTCACCATAATCTCCAAA
This sequence comes from Bimastos eiseni, assembly GCA_959347315.1. Classification (NCBI taxonomy): domain Eukaryota; kingdom Metazoa; phylum Annelida; class Clitellata; order Crassiclitellata; family Lumbricidae; genus Bimastos; species Bimastos eiseni. The sequence continues at coordinate 27,127,776 of OY365816.1, forward strand.
CTTCTAGCACCATTTGAAAGCCAAGCACCTGGGCACCAGCTTATTCAGAAGTGCAGAGAGTGGCCATAAAGCCACAGCATATGTAATGTAATTTTATTACAGGTAATACAATGTCATGCAATGTTAGTCAATATGAAGCCATAGACTAAATTCGCAGCATAAGCCTCGTGCAGTTCTCCAAAACAGAGGATTTGATGAACAGAAAATTGAAATAGTTCAGCTTATAAAAGGACTTCAACCATTTCCTTTGATGGAAGGACTTTGCGGTTTTCCAGCGAAATCCTTCCAGTCAGTCGGTTCTAACTCGTCCAATGGAACCGTTCCCTGAAAGAGATCCTCCAGCTTCAGTTCCACAAAAGATGTGGAACCATGCACGGAACCACCAGTCATAGCTTCCGGTAACTATAGTTAATACAAAGTAATGTGATGTAATCAAACATTTATATAGCGACTTTTAAAGATATCTACTGAGAGGCACTCTCTGCGCTGGCCTTAATGATATTAAATGTCACAGTGTACAAGTCAAAATATTAGCAAAACTATGCACATTAAGCTGAAATTAGTCATCAGTCGTGGGCCATTTAAATTTGTAGACCATTGCTTAAAATTGTAAGGAAGCAAACAACTGGTCTAGCAAATTCTTACATCACATTTCCAAAAACTTGCTGCAACATTATGGGCCATGGGCCCTTATCCAAGATCAATAATGGTCCTATATTCAGGAACACGACCCTAGCTCCATGATAACAATGGTGCCATATCCTTGACCAATCTGCATCTAACGCCATGAAGTACGATTAATTTCTCTCAACTTTCTATTCTAAACTTCACAACATTTCAAATTTTTTTAGCTATAAAATTATCTCTATCCAGGTCCTACTGCCCATAATTTATTAAAAAAGTCTCAATATCTTCAAAATGGCAAAGCCAAAAGACACCAAAAGTTCTGAAAAGCATTGACGCTTACCCTTCTCAATGCGACAGCCACAACATGAGATTCATCCAATAACGTTTCCTCAAACGTCCAATCGTCCTGGGGTCGATAGTCCACCTGAACTTCGGTATCGGTAACCACACGACAGAGAGTCAACGGAGATTTCGTTATAAAGTTCAGTCTACGTAAGCTGTAACCAACTCCTATGCCAACCAACTTAACAAAACTCTCCTTCAGGCACTAAAATCAAGCAATATATTAATAACCCCATTTATCAGAAAATAGGATCAAAATTTAAATGGATACAAACAATGTAGCCTCAAAATGACTCTCCCTAACTACAATTAGACCTGGATAAATTATCGCTTCTGCCAGAGTGAATATATAACCATTGATATAATGCCTATGGAATTTAAAAGTGTTTCTCTTTTGTAATAATCTTGATACTTACTAAATACTTTTAAAAAATCAGAAAAAAATAAGTGCGTGATGTAGTAACTGTTAATACAGACTGCTTTCGTGTATTGAGACACTTAGAGTAGCACACCTCAGAAGTACACTTAGAAATGTACACCTAGAGTTGTCCAATAAGAGGCACACAGAAGTGGGCGTGTTCTATTGGCAAAACAATGACAAGTATGGTAATATTCAGATGATTGAAGTTTAAACTTATTTTATTGTAATCAAGTGTCAGCAATCATAATTGCAATCAAATATCTATATAGGCAATTATGGTTCTCTTATAATATTTAAAAAGTTATAATCAGCCTAAACTTCAGGCATCTGAAAATTACACTGACATGGGGAAATTTCAAATATTTACATTACATTACCACATTACAAAGTGATTATTGAAACAGCTTACCCAAAACCTGTAGAATTTCGTAAGCTGTTGCAATTCGTTCGATTGTGATCTGATTGCGTTCCATTCCTGTTTGGTGAACTGTCTGTCCATCGTTGAGAAGAACTGTTCCACGGACTTAGAACCAACTACAGAACCAAGAAAGATAGACAACACACTCAGCTGAAGAGGTATAAATACGCGTATACAGGTAATGGTATGTATGCATACATGTGTGCATGTATTACTGTCAATGTGTGTGTATCAAGATAACAAAGTCAATCCGTTGAAACCACATCTCATGAGAAACACTCTCCACAAACACAGCACCAATAGTCAGAGTCTAAAATACTATTACTACTGCTATAACAACAACAGCCAGCACCAATGCTACAAGTACTACTGCTATTACTACTACTAACACCACACGAATACGAGTACTACTGCTATAACTACCACCAATGCCACCACTGATATAAGAACTACAACCAGAGGCGGCAATCTCGATTGACATATGGAAGGACACCCCATGAGAGGGGTAGGAAATGTGGGGGACAAATGTATAACTTGTACCCTCTCTGTAAAAGATAGAGGGACTTGTCCCCTCGACACCCCTTGGGATCGCCACTCCTGACTTCAACTATTACCACCACTAAGAGCACCACCGATACAAGACTATAGCTATTATGACCACTAACACCACCATCCCCACTCAGGGTTCGATTTGTCAAAAAGAAGCAGAGGGAGTCGGATGATGAGAATTTCTGTGAATCTGAAGAAGTCCTCAACATATCAACACCTTTGTAGCTGAAGCCGGGGGTTCAACCCTGACCCCACCAGTGTAATTGGACACTGAGTAGAGGAATCTTTATGATGCTCCATTATCTCATGGCAAAGCAAGAGTCAATCAATTGCACACATACCAGAGTCTTATCATCAGGCAGAGACCAATTAACTCGTTAATCACCACATAATCACCTGGTCGATCGATCTTCATCAGATCGATCCCGACATGGCGTGATGATTCCGCTGCGAGCACGACATAGTCCCCCTGGTGAGAGATGTTGAAATCGAAGCCCGGAACCTGTCGGTCATGGTCCAGCGCATTCACCAGGTACGGCTTACCTTTTTCAGAGCGGCCAAGCCGAACGTCTGTGTATGGGATTTGCAGAGAGTCGCAGGCAGCTTTCCGGATCAGTAACCGTCCTGCCTTGCATAGGAACAGAACAAAATGAAAGAAATCGTGAGCACAGGTAAAGGTGATTGGACAGGTACAAAGCCCTGCTCAAATTAATCATTAATAACTCATTCTTCGTCTAGTTCTCTGCATCTTAGGCAGTTTCAAATGTCCGACATCACGACTCCTTGCTACTCTGTCTCTCCTTGAAGCTTCTGCCATCATCAAACCTACCATCATATGTCTCGGTCTTCCACTTTTCCACCTCCCCTTCGTTGAGAGAACTCATTATCATCGTCAATGACATAATCATCTAGCAAACTATGTTTACACTGTAACAGAGTAATCTGTAAAACACCTCATAGGTTTGTAACAGATGTTACTGGTCCGTAACAACTAACGGATGTTACCGGTTCGTAGCAGATGTTATTGGTTCATGACAGATATTACTGGTCAGTAACAGATGTTACTGGTTCGTAACAGATGTTACTGGGTCACAACAAATACATTTACCAGTTTGTAACAGATGTTACTGATTCTCAAGTGGCATGTCCAGTAGACCCGCTAACCATTAAACTTACAAGAGCTGATTTGGCATCTCTCTGATAGGCCAGCTGTTGAATCCTTTCTCTCTCTTCCCGCTGAATACACGCCATTCCACGACTCCAATCTTCTTCCGTAGGTTGCCAAGCGCTACAGCGAAATGCCCAACGCAGGCTGACCATCTTTATTTCCCGCAATAACATAGAAGGACGCACCGATCTGTTGAACACAAATGGCAAGAAAATTTCAAATAGCAATCATTTAATTGGGTTTGATATTATTAGGTTTGCTATCGCAAAGAAGGCACAAAATTATAAACAACAAAAAAGAGGCCATAAGAGTAGGCTCCTAACTAGGTTCTGACCGTATATAAACATTATCTCAAGATCTATAAAGCACCAAAAAACTTGGTCATCATTCACAAGATTATGTAAAGGCGCTTCTAAATGAGCAATGTCATGATTGGATATGAATGAAACAATACCAGATTCAATATTACAGACGAAAATAATTCTTTCTTCAAAAATATGTACAAATACACATGCACACACAAACATAACTATACGATAAATCTTCTGTAGCAGAATATTTTGCAAAAGAAATTATGCTTCAAAACATTTTTGTGGTGGAAGACCTCTGTGCTGGCGCATTTTTCAATCCGTCAATTTTCTATTTTGCGTTCGTCGTGGGGGTCGTGTAGCGTCAGGTTAGGCTTCGAGAGGGTCGGTCAGTGACAGACTTCGGGCTGTCGTTGTTAAATAGATACTAAAAAAACCTTCCGCCGCAGAAGTGATGTCTTCAAGCATTGCGTGGCTGAATAGTAAGCCGAAAAAGCAACAAGCATCGCTATGATCATCATCCATTTGCTAATGGTTACCAACAATTCAGTGGATACGTGATCGCAATTTCCGGACTCATTCAAATCTGCTTCATTACACCAATGAAAAATAAAATAAAATTGGCCTAATTATGTGTTTTCATAAGAATAATACCTTTTTAAATAACACGGGTAGATATGTATGGTCCCATATTTTGGCGTTTTATGGCTTTGGATAACTTACAAGTTTAAGAGTTGCAAAACTAGTGTTGCGTCATTGCGCTGCTGCACGTCATCTGCCAGTTAACCGTGGGAATGGGATTAACATGGAACAAACAAATAGTTACGTTTAACAAAGTGCAAATTTATCTGATAAGGTAGTCTAAGATAACTTTTGTCCAAAAATTAATACGTATAAGATCGCTTAAGGAGATTGTAATAAGCAGCATTCTCCTCTTAGCTTTCGCATCGCAACAGTGCAATATGTAAGACATCGTATGTTCATAACAGATGTTCCTGATTTACAAGTGGCATGAGAGCTCAAATTAATTTTATTGAAGTTAAATTTGACTCCAAAAAAATTTGCATTCATCTGCTCATGGTATGACTTTTAATCATACTGTGCTAAATCAGACTAATAGTTAAACAGATGAATACTGGTAATATGTTTTCCCGAATGAGTTTGCATAACAGCGACCATTTGCTGATACCTTAGGCACTTAACGGAGGTGCTATATAAGTTGCTAGAAGAGATTAGATAACGCTCGCGCACAATCCGCACATAACAGTGACTCACGATGAATCGTATCGTATCATGAGTTAATAGACCAATAAAGTCGTACGCCGATATATATAATCCGTGGTTCAGTGTACGCATTGAATGGAAGCTGTCATGGAAATAATTTAGACGACCGTCATGCTTTCTTCATCTTGTTTTGTTTTAATTTATTTAGCCAGCTGATCAACTTTGTTCAGTTCTTGCGCTTACTCGGATTAAATCGGGAACCAGAAGGTTTGTTTCCTTATTTATACAAGTGATTGTTCGCCATGTAACTCCGCAGGACCGCATACACGATGACACGTATAATCCATGTAGCACCTCCAATCTCATAGTAGAACTCGGCACGAGTTCATAGTATAATATGAAATACTGTTCAAACTGTTGCCAACAGCCTTGGCTGTCGCAGTTCGCATGGCATAAATGAAGTCATTATGTGTAACTGCGTCAACATTTCATCATTATTACAAGTTTGGTTAAACAACTGCTTCATAAAGGAGTTAATTCTGCGTTTTAATAAAGTTTTTCCCCCAAATGAAGCGTTGCATGAGTAACGATCATATTTTAGGCCTTCGTTGTCGTTTGTGCACGAATGATGATATATTTATAAGTTGATTGTCTAAATGAAATTAATTGTTTTTATGAAAATGTTAAGATCTATTCTATTCTATTTACGGACTTATAAAACGAATTATAGACGCTCCCAGTGCGAAGAACCCCTCGGGAAAAGAAAGGTCTTGAGATTGCGAACGAAAATGCCTTCAGCTAAGATCTTGGCCCGTGTCATAGCAGGAAGGTCATTCCACAGCAAAGGGCCTACAGAGGCATAGGCACAATGCAGTGACATGGCAGTCCGAGACCGAGTTACAAGAAGGTCATGTTATTGGTCAGAAAGAAAGTAGGACAACATAATTGGTTTTGTGTTATAACTGTTGATGTCATTGCAATTGACCTTTGACCTGTGGGAGCAAAGAACTGTTGTTGACCTGTTGCCCTTGTGATGTTATTGCAGTTGAGCAGTCTTCCTACATGTTTCAGTAGGCCAAAGCCTTCTTGTTTTTCTAGGCCATTAAAAATGTATTTACCATGTGGCTCGTAGTTTTTGAACTGTATCTTATAGCATCCTGGACATACCCTACTGTCAATGACGTTGGCCAACGCAGTTAATTATTACTAGGGATGAACCTAAACTTAGCTCGGAACTTGGCTCAGTCCAAGTTTCGTGGTACTTGGCATGAACTCAGACTTGGACAAACAATAGGTCCGAGTTTGAATCTTACCGGTTTTCTGTTTTGAGAACGGGAATCACATTTTTAGTTTACAAAATTACAATAACTAAAAGCACAAATTTTTATTTTTTTAATTGCAAAATGACAGTTGACCTATATAAAAGCCAAAGTACTGCTACTATCAGTACTTTCTATTTACTACTTCCAAGTGTAAACTAAGGAAAACTAAAAATTCATGAAAGTTGTGCACACTGCCTAACTAAAAATCAGGAGAATGAGACTTGTTATTAAAATTTTTGGGCCTAAACTCGGACTCGGCAAAATTCGTAAGACTCGGTACTCAGACTCGGCAAGAAATTCAAATTCGGTTCATCCATAATAACGACCCTTTGTTGTTCTGTTTATGCAGGTGGAAGGACGACATGTCGCAGCCATCCAGTCGTGCTGATGAAATAGAGAAGTGAGAAATTGCTACGTCAATCGGTTTTTCCTTTCTTGCAGAAGGTTGAGCGTTGAAGGGTATTGTACTGCGATAAAATGCAGTTTGTTGTAAGATATTTTGAGCTCGAGTATGTGTGTGGGGTTGTGTGGGTGTTTGTGTATGGCTCTCTATGTGTGGTTGGGTTTATCTGTGTGTTTGTCTGTATGTGTGTGGGGTTGTGTTTGTGTGTGTGATTGTCTGTGTATGTGTCAGGTCGTGTGTGGCTGTGTGTGTGTGTGTGTGGTGTCTTTGTGTGTTTGTTTAGTGGTTCACTTGCATTGTTGTGTTTCCTTAGGACCTGCTGGGTCTGCTTTGCTACGGAGGATGACGATCGTGATGCTGCCTGGGTGCGGCCGTGTCGTTGTCGTGGTACCAACCGATGGGTTCATCAGATGTGTCTGCAGAGGTGGATTGATGAGAAGCAGCGTGGAAACAGCATGGCCAAGGTGTCGTGTCCACAGTGCAACACCGAATACTGGATCATCTTTCCGAAGCTAGGTAACGATCTCGATCGATCAACCCAGGCAGCAATTCGACCTTTCAAAGCATTGACCCGGGATGTGGTTCAATAATGAGTCGGAAAATGCTTTCATTCGTTAAAAAATATATATGCCGCACTTTCAGGGTAACTACTGAAGGTGCTTCCAACTCTAGTTTGGGCAAAAAGGGGAGTTTCGAAATGACCATAAATGTACTGTTGCACAATTTATGGGACAGACGTAATTCCAGAGAAATGCCATTCCAAACTTTGGTCCTGCCATAGAGAGAATGTACATTTTTGCATAGGTTCCGTATGGGCAAATGGAACCTCAAGAAGCCCTCTGTCAGCAGAGCGAAGGGCGCGATGATGCTAGGCCCTCGATACCAGCCAACAAGCAGCGCCACAATTTCTCAGTTGTGGCCCTTCCATCTGGAACACGCTATCCTTAGAGATGTGACTGTTCCCAAGGATTTATGCACCTCTGTTTTACAGGCTTGTGCAAGGCCACGTTGGCATCGCCAGAACACTTATACAGCAACTATACTCAATGAGCTGTTGGACAGTAGGCCAGTACAGAGCCTTGTATTCGTTATTATGTATTCGATAGGCTTTCGTCATTAAGGCGTGACCGTGCGACGTGTCTTGTTACAGGTCCACTCGTCTACGTCATGGACGTCGTTGACCGCGTCATCTACAAGTTGTGTCCATTCGTGGCCGGTGGCATCTTCATAGGGTCAGTCTACTGGACAGCGGTCACCTATGGCGCCGTAACTGTTATGCAGGTAAGTCGTTCATCTGTGGGCAGTGATAGGTAGGTTTTGCTAGGTGATTACAGGTGAGATAAGTGGGTGATTGGTATTGAAGGCAAGGTAAAGTGAGTGGGTGATTTTGCTTTCATATTCATAGTAACTTACAGACCACAGCTGCCTCTAATATGTGGATATATGTTCAGCCATTCACAAATTTATATAGCACCTTTCAATTCAATTGTCATTCTCTTTTTATTTGGCAGTTTACACAATTTCTTTGAATATTTTGGCTTTGCCTCAGCTTACACTACAAAGTAGTGATTAGTAAGTAAAAGCAATGACAATATTTGTGTTTTAGTTAGGTCGATTGTCGTTTTGTAAATTAAAAAATCTGATTATCGTTTCAAAACAGAAAATCAGAAGGCCGATTTGTATTAATACTCGGACCCATTGTTTGTTCGAGTCCGAGTAATGCTGAGTACTACGAAACTCGGTTGAATTGAATTTCCAGGCCGAGTTTCGGTTCATCCATAATATGTGGGTTCAAGCAGGGGTGGCGATCTCATTTGACAGGTGGGGGACGCCCAATGAGAGGGGTAGAAAATGTGGGACATATGTATAATGTGTCCTCTGTCTGCAAAAGGTGTGGGGGGACCTGTCCCCCTCTTGACCCACCACCCCAGGATCACCGCCCTGGGTTCAAGTTTCCTTATTTCGTCTGGAGTAAAGTTCCTCTTCCTTTGTTCAAGGTTCTAGGTCACAAGGAAGGCTTAAATGTGATGGAGCGTGCCGACCCGCTCTTCCTGCTGATCGGTCTTCCGATGATTCCAGTGAGCCTTATCCTTTCGAAAATGGTCCGATGGGAGGATTTCCTCCTTAAACTATGGAGGAAGTACTCCTCTAAGTTACCGCTCATTAGCTACCTGTTCCCGACAGGTAGGCTCTTTTGTTGCTCAAAGGCTTTTGCATTTAATATATGTGATGATGATGAGTTCTCTGCCCAAAGGCAGGGCCATTTGATGAGTAGGTGAGTGAGGTGGTTTCTTGTTGCCTTCTTCGCAGAGAATTATGGGTGAGCAACTTGTCCAAGGTTACTTGAGGTGGGTTCAAACCTGCGACCCTTCGGTTGCAAGGCACAGAACATACCACTACGCCACCGCATCCCTATATAATATAATATACATTGTATAATCGAGCATTTATATCTGCTCAGAGGAGTTCTCTGTGCTATCATAGAGGATGTTAAATGTCATTACTAATTAATAATTATGTTTTGTCAGTTACCAAAACAGTGAAGTGAAGGCAAGAGTTATGCGGAAAACTTTCAATGTGAACAAATGTAGTTTTTGACTTGACGGCTGTGCATTACTTTATATGAATGAGAATTCATGTGTCATTGTCATCAATATTTGTGTTGCTATTAATCTAATCTAAACCTCTGATAGTCTGCATTCTTAATCGTTTTTAGGTTTTGGACATTTTCTGCCTAAATAATTAGGATCAAAAGGGTTCCACGACCAAAAAATATTGGGATACGCTGTTTTAGACCAAGTTTTGTTGCATATTTTCAGACCCCAGCAGCCAGCATCGGGTGCCTGCGGACACCGCGCCCCTGTCCGATCCGATCTCGGCCACCCGGATCCTCTGTGGCGCCCTCATTCTTCCGACGATCGCAACGATCGTCGGCAAACTGATGTTCGGCCAAGTCGAGTCAAACTTCCAAAGGACTTTGCTGGTTAGATGAATATTATTTCGTGTTGGATATCATACTATGTGTCTCTCTTCTTGTCTGCGTTCATGTCTGTCTGTCTGTCTGTCTGTCTCTCTTCATGTCTGTCTGTCTGTCTGTCTGTCTCTCTTCATGTCTGTCTGTCTGTCTGTCTGTCTCTCTTCATGTCTGTCTGTCTGTCTCTCTTCATGTCTGTCTGTCTGTCTGTCTGTCTCTCTTCATGTCTGTCTGTCTGTCTGTCTCTCTTCATGTCTGTCTGTCTGTCTGTCTGTCTGTCTCTCTTCATGTTTGTCTGTCTCTCTTCATGTCTGTCTGTCTGTCTGTCTCAATTCATGTCTGTCTGTCTGTCTGTCTGTCTGTCTCTCTTCATGTCTGTCTGTCTGTCTGTCTGTCTGTCTCTCTTCATGTCTGTCTGTCTGTCTGTCTCAATTCATGTCTGTCTGTCTGTCTCTCTTCATGTCTGTCTGTCTGTCCCTACACAGTGACGCCTCAGACGAGGGTTGAACCCGCTCACTCAGCACGCACTGAACGTTACAGGCTGATCGCTTTAACCAATGGGCCACTGTGCCACACACGTATAGTAAGGATTAATAGATGAGATGTGTAATTGTGTAAGCATTACCTCATAACATCACACCTAAACTGAGCTTTTCCTCCTTGATATCTTTCCAGGGCGGCATTGCATTCGTTGCCATCAAGGGTGTCCTAAAGATATACTTCAAGCAGCAGCAGTACGTCCGTCAGGCCCAGCGTCGCATCATGGACTTCGACGAGAGCCACGCCTCCCTCCAGCCGACGAGACCGGCGACCTCCTAAGCCCTCAGAGGAACAGACACTCCGACAACAGATCGAACCCTGTTTTGCCCCTCGAAATTCGGCTCTGCCCGCATTCGAACGACGTTTAGCTAGGACCGACGAGCGCCATATGTGTGAATGCCTTTTCTTTTACTTTTGATCGTGGCGTTTGCGTCGATCGGCGTGGCACCAGCGCGCAGCGTCTTCGTTTGGACTCAGGTCGTGTTGTGTAAGCAGCTAAACAATTATGAATGGAACAATGGAAACGCAATCGGCTTTGTTTTATCCCCTTACCTTCTCCATATTTATACATTCTTTTGTGTGTATGTATATATATATATATATATATATATATTCATTCTTATATGCATATTCATTCATATATATTTATATATATATATATACATGTCACACATGTATACATACATGCTTTTGTATATATATATATATATATGCATGTATTTTGACAATATAACAGTGCTTCATACATAACGAAGGCACTAGCTGATTGTTGGTTGACCAGAATTAATGATGTTCAATTTATTAAGAAAGCAAGGGTTATTATTGCTCCGTTACATTGCCTTTTAGCTGCCACCTTTACATTCTGTACCCTAAATTACATCTGAAACCTGTGTTAGGCCCAGATGCTTTGTTGCCACCCATGTCACAATTGCCTACCATCTGCCGGCCTTAGGCAAAGTGAAACATTTGCACAGGGAACATGAATCTAGTGATTGCCAACCCAGCATGTCTTTTAACAGTACTGCTCTGGCTGTGCTGTCTATTGTGAAAGATGCAGCCAAAGAGTTAGATTACAGCAATATTATATGCAATTTTGAAGTATTTGGGTACAAACTCCTTTTGTTTCTTTAAACTAAAGTCTGAAGGAGAAAACCGCAAGCCAAGAAACGAATTATTGTTGCGTCAACAGATAATCGTTTGTAATAAGTAAATTTTATTTGTTAATAATTCGAAATTTAAAGAATTTCGAATTAATTTTCCATTTCCGAAATAATTTTATTTATCCAGGGTTATCTGTACCAATGAAAAATTCTAAAAATAATATTAAACTCGGTCATCATAATGTTCATACTGGGTATTGTACCGTTCCTCATTGGGTTGTGACATGGGGTGAACCGTGGGGGGGTCAGAGAGGTATGACGCGCCATTTGGGATGGGTACGGCCTTGCTGCCCATGTTGCTGCCTGCCCCATTTGCCTTTTCTCATTATGCCCTATTTCTGCCCATGTGGCGATCGCCTGCTGTCTGCCCAAGAGGTGAAGGATGTCGAACTCTTTGGTAGTGCTTTTCAGAAATGCTTTCTAAATACACAGATATGTAATGTAATTGAGCATTTATATAGCGCTGTCAAAGTTCAGGCAGTTGGAGACAGAGTTAGAGATATTATTATTAGGGTTTAAAGTGGGTGGCAACTGCGTTCCCAGTGCTCTCGAAATGGGCAGGTGAGGAATGAATGAGAGGGAGGTGGAGAAAAATTGTGAGGGTAGCGAATGGGAGGAGGGAAAATGAGAGGATTAGCATGGGAATTGAATGAGAATACAATAGATAGTAATAGACAGCGGAAGGAGAGGATCCATGAGAACAGAAAGAAAGAGGAAGGGGCGAGGAAGAGGCAGAGGATGATAGATGGTGAAAGGGAGTGGAAGTTGAGGGGCATTGGTAGAAGTGTTGGCCTACTCTGCCTGAAGTCAGGTACGGTGGCCATCACATTTTGCATTGTATTGTATTTAAATCTCTGTATTTAGATAGCGGCTCTCTCAGCTCACACCAATCGCTTCCAGATAAAAGTAATTCGTCTTGAGAAAGGACGAAAACAGGCAGTATATTGTAACCCATGCAATACCTCTACAGAACAAAGTTCTTCTAGTATTAATTTCAGCATCGCTATCTTTGTCCATCAATGATTATTGTTGGACAGGAAAAAACGAAGCTTTCTTGAAACACGAAATTGAAACGTCAAAGCGGAAGCTTTGCAAAAGTTGGGAGCCGGGGAACCGCTACACATTCCTCCTCAAATGCAATTGTGCATTCACTGGACCATAGGGCCTTTCCTCAGAATGTGTAGCTATCAACCCGTCCACTCTCAACTATATCATATATGCGTTGCACTACTTATATGGTATCCTAGCAATACCTCGTTAAATAAAGGTGTCTAAAAGAATAACTACCTTAATCAACAGCCAGCTGCGCCTTAATTTTGGCAATCAATTATTGGACTTAAAGGAAAGTAGTTTTATTTACTCACTAAATAACAGTGTTAAATGGTAAATAAGCTAAAGTAATATTAGAAATCATAATTATTATTGTAAATTCAATAAACACATGTACGACGTCACCTAGCGATTCGTTTGCGCGACACCCCTCAAAGGAGTGTACAATTTTAGATTTAATTAAGATTAATTTCACATTAATCATCGCACAGAAAGGAATGCAGTTTCGTTTAGTCAACAAATGAATACGTTAAAATTTCAGAAATAGACCACCACAATAATACCAATTATTATTTTTAATTTCAAACACGTACTACGCCACCTACCTACAAAGAAATCCTTTCAAGCTATCGACCTGTATCCAACCTGTCATTTATTTCTAAATTACTCGAACGCATTGTCTTGTCCCGGATAAATGACTACCTAACTTCTAACTCGCTCCTAAATCCACACCAGTCTGGTTTTACCAAGCGGCATTCAACAGAAACACTCTTCACCTCCCTCTACAATAAACTTGCTTCTGCTATTTCTCATCAACAAGTCTCCTGTCTCTGCCTCTGCCTCCTTGATATATCTGCAGCTTTTGATACCATCGATCACAATATATTGCTCCAAAGACTGTCCATCTGGTTCGGCTTTTCTGATACTGCTCTTCTCTGGATCCGGTCCTATCTATCTTCCCGCTCTTTTTTTAGTAAAGACCTCGAGCACGTCATCTAAACCATGCCCGCTCATCTGTGGTGTTCCTCGAGGTTCTGTTCTTGGACCCCTCTTGTTCATCCACTACTCCGAATTTCAGAGGCGCACCCGAGTCCCGACCCAGGCCCGTCAAAAAGAAAGGTCTTAAGAAGTTTATAGAAAGAGCCAGACTGGTCGAGAGGGAGAAAGCGTAGGTCAGATGCGAGGTTGTTCAAGACACTGGGACCCAAAATTGCGAGAGGCTACAGCTCTTCTTTGCCCGGTGGGTGGCAACTAAAATATCGGGGAGGGGATATAAGCAGCTCCATCCTCTGTAAGCCTGCATCTGAAACTCTGTCCTCTCCTGTCTCCCATAAGTCTACACTCTTGGGTCCCCACAGACTCTAAAGAGCCATTCGAACGGGCGAGGGTGACTGCATCCGTTACATTTGGAGAAAGATCGACGTAGGCCCCTATTAAATGTTACTTGTTAGTTACTGAGGTGTCTAGGAGAGATTCAAAGCTTCTTGTGTGAACTCGTTTTAAACGACCCATTCAGGTTGAGACGCATAGGTCTATCGTCGCTTCATTTTTTGTTGGGTCAACCGGTTGATCAGATAGATTGGTTTAATAACCATTATTGAGAGCTCATGAAGTGCTTGGACGATCAACCTCGATCAGTGAAGATGGTGACCGCTAGACGCTTGCTCGAGCCGGGTTAAAGGTCAACACTTCAATACGTAATCAACATTGATCCCCCAAGGAATACCATTATTATTGTAATTATTATTCTTATAGACCTATCCATATAAATTACACGTTCGCAAACAATCGTATTTTAGGACCCCTTCCCCCTCTGTTGCACCGCGTACATCAACCAGGCTTAAACTTTGTGAGGCCCCTCCCGTACGTGAGCCTACATCTGAGCTCTAAACCTTCTTACAACGACTTAAAATAACTACATACAACTACGATACATTGATTTTACCATACGCTATTTATTTTTCTAAAGCATCATATTTAACAGCTCAAATTTGTTAACTGCTATGAAGAAATAAAACACTAACAACACATAGGCTGCATTTCTAAAAGAGTTAATGCCACACGAAGTTTATTAAGCAGGAGTATAGTCCGCGATTGGGTTTTCAGTTCTGATTTTAATATTCCCAAAAATGTAAACGTCATAATTAGATAGTTGTATTTGCGCAAGCCTACGGTGCCTAGGCCTGCACATTTATCGAGACCCCTTCCCCGACATACGCACCCGTTCGCAAAAATGGCAAAATCGCCGAACTTCGAGACCCCCGCCTTCCCATCACCGCATTTGTAAATATTATAAAATATATGTGGATCGGCCTTATTGCCATAATATATAATGATTATTATTATTGTAAACTGTTGCAACGTGTATGGCGTCCGTCAAGACTGAGAGGAGGGAGGGAAGGAGGGAGGGAAGGAGGGAGGGAAGGAGGGAGGGAAGGAGGGAGGGAAGGAGGGAGGGAAGGAGGGAGGGAAGGAGGGAGGGAAGGAGGGAGGGAAGGAGGGAGGGAGAGACGGAAGGACGGGGTCTGTGGAGGATAAGTAACTTTGGAAAAACTTGCTTCAAGTGGATTACGAAATGACCTTATTGAGCAGAAGAGAGGCACAGACAAACAGAGATCCAGACAAACAGAGAGGAGAAGACAGACAGACAGACAGAGATACGGAGAGAGAGACGGCTGGACTCTGTACGCTGGTAGCCTACTTTGCCATATTCAGATAAAAGCCGTGACTTTGGCCACGAATTTTCACCTCGCATATATATAGAGTGTAACACTGGTCCTACAAAAGACTGAACGTCAAACACAGTTCGTTTGATTCAGTTTGTAACCCAATGAACCCAGCTAAGCTCAAGTCGTTGCAGGCGAGGTCGGTGAGTTTGGGCAGATTGCCTTTGAAACATTGTACCACGTTGCAACATGGACACACTCTTCAATTGCATGAGAATTGTAATTGGGCATATGTAAGGAACTGCCAGTGAAGTAACGTTAAAATTAAGGAATAGGCCTACACATTTAAGAGACCTTCGAAATGGCACGAGACAGAGGCGTCAAGATATGGGGTCCGAGGGTAAATGCCCCCAATTTCAGGAAGGGTAAGAATACGTTTTTAGTCCTAAAGGGAATATTTTGCCTTCTTGACATCTGGAACCGAGGAGTTTGCCTCCATCACTCAGAGGGGACTGAAGCCACTGGCATTAGAGACCAATTGAGGTCCTCTCAAGAAGGAAGATTCCAGTTCTTCGACTAATTCATTCATGCATCATTTCTTTATTTTCTTTCCTATTTTCCGATCTTTAATCCATTCATGCATTCTTTCTTTCTTTCATTTTTGAATACTTAATTCTTACCTTCGTAGACACCTCTGAAGAGTTGCTACCTGAAGCTATATTATAATTCAACGCAAAGATGCAAAAATTTCACTGTAAAAAAATTGAAATACGAAAACACCGAAACGGTCAAACAAGAGCCTTCATGAACAAAAAAGAAGCTATATGGCCACATGAATAAATTTTACATATGTATGTTTGCATATTGTATGTATATATATATACATTTATACAATATGTATGTTTATATATGTAGAAATAAAATGTAATAATCATTTATATGTTATGAAATATCTACAACAACCATATGTCGAATATTACTGTCTCAACAACCAGTCATGCAGAAATGGAATCAATAACAACACAAAATGAAGAAAGAAAACAGAACGACAAAAGAAAGAAAGACAACATAAAGATAAAGGATTAAAACTATTTACGAAATTGAACTGAAATGTAACAAATTCTGAATACGTCAACAGCCTTTGTTGCTATAAGATGTCGTTAAACAATAAGCAAAAACAAAACGCATTGTAACCTCTTTCGTGATGTACCATATTGAAGCAAAATCTTACTAAAAGAAAATGTCACAACATGGTGACAAATCAGATTACATAGAGATGGTGAATGCGACCTTATGATACATTGCAACTCTTTTGATGATGCCCTGCTTCCAAAGATCAGACGCGCACGTGACAATTTCATCAGCGTCGCCCTCCTTTCTTGTCCAATGCTTGGGACTGGCACTGTCACTGTGCAAACATTGGGATCTTAAAATTGCGCTCTGCCCGTGAGGGGGGAATGGTAGATCTGTCCCTATCGAGTCACTGAGTAACGAGAAGGGTAGGGACCAATTTGACCCTTTTTAGCAGTTTGATTATCGCCCTGCTGGGTCAATGCAAATAGAGTCAACGAATGAGTCCTTAAAGATATGCACCTAGGGTGTAATAGTGTATGGGGTTAGCTTAACAAAGGACGGTCAAAGACGAGGTTATCTTATCATCTTCATCGTAGGCCAACAAACTATCGAACTTTTACCCTCGCATCGAAGTCGAAATTACTAGTAGTTACCGGTGTCTCTGTCTGTCCGTCCGTCTGTCCGTCTATTCATCCGTCTATCTGCCCGCGTATGACTGCATATCCGTATGTATGTATATCTGTCTGTCTGTTTGTCCTTCTGTCTGTCTGCTTATCTGCGTGTTTGCATGCGTGTCATTAATTTATGCATTATGTCAATCAATCAAAAATACTTGATATAGCGCCCCTTTAAAGATATCTACTGAGAGGCGCAATGGATGTCCATGTATATGTTTGCCTCTTCGAGTGTCTGTCTGTCTGTCCGTCCTTTTGTCCGTCTGTTTGCTATGTTCTCAGAATTAACGAAATCTCTGCAAATGGTATATAGAGGCGCTTGTTCTCCGTATAACAGCCGTTCAACTCCTCGTAATAATCTCCTTTGTTGATAAAAATCTCGCGAACATCCAAAACAAAACGATTAAATCGAATCAATTTGTTGTCTCTGGGAAGACGAGACGGCGAGGAAGAGAACTGGCCACCAGCAGGCCTCATATGCTGATTGCTGAGGTCAAGAAAATGAAGTCGCCAACTCTTCGCACCTCTGACACCCTATTAATAGAGCGCTTCTCCATATATCTGAAGGCTACCCACATTGCTAGTGTCGACGCCTGAACTTGTGCACCATTAATTTCAGTTTAGTAAGTGATGGCCAAATATTGCACGTTACTGCCAGACACCGTGTGCATAATTATGTGCATAATTATAAATGTTTTGACCACATTATATCGTTTTGCTTGTGCAATTGGGTCAAGCCGGGTTAGAGAGCAGGTTGCCTCGCGGGCCAGGCTGTTCGGTTTGCCGGTGGCCTATACGGCGGGCCGTGGGTCCATTTGAGCCCTCGATAAGACAGCATCGTTGAAGTCGAGTGAAGGCTAGGCCACCCACGGCTAAGTGGGATAGACCTTGGTCCTTGGCTTAGCTCTGACGAGAGAGTGAATGGTGACACAGTCCAAAGGGGGTCGGATTACTATTCATTCGAGTCCCGAACCGGTTTCATCACTGTGTCTTTGCGTTCAAACGACGGCATGAGGTGAGTTATTGTAAGGAACGGCGATTTGGGATGAGGGTTTGGGTTGGGGAGCGACGTTTTGGGGTTGGAGAGCGAAGTCTGAGGAATTGGAAATCGTGCGAAGTGTGAGAATTATTGTTCAAGGGTAGCATGACAATATCTCCCGGACAATATCTCCCGGACAATATCTCCCGGACAATATCTCCCGGACAATATCTCCCGGACAATATCTCCCGGACAATATGAGATGGCCTAAACGTGGAATTATGTGTCACGGCCTATATGTTACGTTCTAGCCGGCATTTGGCGCATGCGCAGTGATGTCTCTTACTACATGTGGTTTTTATTGTCGCAGCCTATTATTTATTACCATGTCTTGTGTTGACCTAAAATGTGTCGCCAATTGCAGATGGTTGGAAATACATCTGCCTTTCTTGTAATCATATCCATTGTAATCTTATTCAACCTAATTCTAATTTGCAATTGTAATGGAATACTTATATAGCGCCACTCGATGTCAGAGGCGCCCACGACTCAACGCATAGCTAAACGGAGAACAGGAAAGCCTACAGACGCCTCCAAAAGGCAGCAGGGGGAAAAGAGAACAGTTCCTCTCGAAGAGGAAGAGGGAGGCCGTTCCAACCGGTGGGACCCACATAATCTGGATCCTTCTGCAGCGTGTAAAAGAGCGCCTTATTTAAGAGACTTACATCTCTGGCTATAGTACGTGGTCCTTGCACTGGGACCCTAGATGGCGTGGCGTCCATTCAAACAGGGTAGTGGTGGTGAAGAATCTCACCCCATAAAACCCTCATTGAAGAATTCGCAGGGTCGAGGTCATTATACGGTTCTTTCAAAATTATTTACATTTGACAGTAAGGCTCCTCAGACCGAGTTGGAGGTGGGCGCTCGTGGCCTGACGGTGAACGATGTAAAGGAAGACACGAAGGCGGCCACTGCCTGTCTCTACCAACCGCCAAGGGAGTTCCGTGATATGCCTTGTGCTCAGCCCATCTACATGACGGCCGCTTGGAAGATAGAGAGTGCGGCTCACTGCGACCAACTCATGGTTGGGGTGAGTATAGATCACGTCCCTATTCATGATGCATATTAGGCAGTTTGCATAAATTTATGCGATCAATCACACAATCAGTCGATCAATCAATCGATCAGATGGTCAATAAATCAATGATTTATTGATTGATTAATCGAACAATCAATCAGCTCGTCAGGCAGTCAATCAATCATTCAATCAATCATCAATCAATCAATTAATCAATTAGCAAATCAGTCAATCACCAGTTGGTACTTAAATCTATCACTCGCTTAATTATTCGCTCAATCACTCGCTCAATAAATCTATCGCGCGTTCATTCAGTCATTCAGCGAATTGAACGCTGGAAGAAAGTTGAATGAGAGGAAAGTACATGTATTACGTCGACCACAGATTTCGGGGCAAGACCTATTCGAACTTAAACAGACCAGAACATCGCACTACGCGGTGCTATAGCATCGGTTGACACCTTAATTAAGGTGTTTAAGGCGCCTACTGAATCAGCACTGCTTGCACTCTGGCAGTGCTAGTCCCAAGCATGGATTAATACGGAGGGCGACTCTAATGGTCTCTCTTAACATAAAGTGTTGTTGCACTGAAACTTCTGCTTTTGAGGTTTCTTTGATGGATGGATGGACCCAGGGTTTAACGACAGCTTACGACAACAGAGGCCGTTGCCGTCGAAAAAATTTGCTGGGCATATTGCAGCACTTGCAGCTGTCATTAAATTCTATGAATTTGTGGTCTCGTACTTATATAGCAACGGTGGCAAGATTTTTCAGGTGTCCAAAGATTGCGTTCTAACTTATCGGCTACATTTGCTCTGATATCACAATCTGCACTGTTTCCAAATCAGTTTATAATCCAGTGTTTATTGATTCCAACGGCGTGTTTTTTTCATAAAAGAACGGCTACATTTACACTCGAATGGCCAATCCAACGAGCGACGCGGCAGAGGCAGCCATTAACCTCCTCGAAGGGGGCGCTGGGTCGGTTCTATTCGCTTCCGGTCAAGCGGCCATTTATTCCGCTCTAGTGACATTCCTCAAATCAGGAGACCACGTCGTAAGTATGATAATAATAGTAATTGAAACGATGATGATGACGACGACGACGATGACGATAATGATAATGATAATGATGATGATAATGATGATAATGAAGACGATGATTGTTATTAGTTCCTTACTTACTTACTTATGTCAGCATTAGCCCGATAAAGAATATTTTGACTTCTTTATTTCAGCAATTCAACACCTTTTTAAAGTGAACATTGCGCGCTTTTGAACAGTATTCATTGTAATGTAATGATAATGATAACCATATTAATATTGGCAAAGGAAAATGATAATGATAATGATGATGACTATAATAATAATAATAATAATAATAATAATAAAAATAATAATAAAAATAATAATAAGAAATAAATATGTAAGTCGTTTTAATCTCATATCATATAATAGATAAATTCGTGCGCTGTATTCGGTGCACAGTGCACGCGTACCGGAGGCCCTACGAATTAGGGACGGGGAGAACTGCTGAAAATAATACTAATATTAATGATGATGATGATGATGATGATGATGATGATGATGATGATGATGATGATGATGATGATGATGATGATGATGATGATGATGATGATGATGATGATGATGACGATGATGATGATGACGACGACGACGAAGACGACGAAGACGAAGACGACGAGTACCCTAAATGTCGTGGCTTCCGTTCAAACTGGCGAACGGGGGTAAAAGATCTCACCCTGTCAAACTGTCATCAAAAACTTAATAAGCGCCGCTATAGGAAGCGCAAACATTACGTTTTTATCTGAATGACCTGGGACTAATAGGCTATGGAAGGCATATGAAGCCGCAACGTTTCAGCCAATCAGTGATCGTCTTTCTGATACATTGCGGGTGATGTCTGTGATCGACTATATAATAATTAAAGTGACATTGGGTACCCGGCAAAATAACTTTGAACGTATAATTGCCGAAAAGTTCTTCTAAATTAATGCTACCCCCAGTCAAAAAATTTCCTTTCAACAAAATTTTATTTTTATTGCAAGTTCCGTATATTATATTATAGAGTCGTTGTATTTCGTTAGCAAAGACAAACGCAACTGCAAAAGTCCCGGTTGCGGTCGTAGACATAATCTAGGTCAATGACCCAGTTTTCGTCGGCTTCGTATACACCGCTTCCACTTTCGTCCCAAGAACGATGATTAATTTTTGAGACAACGGGATTGGTCTGTGTTTTATTCGCTAGGTGGCAACTTATCCAATGTATCTGGGAGCGTATCAGATACTCGGCGCCATCTTAGCTCGCTTTGGAGTCGAATCCAGTTTCGTTCAGCCGACAGTCGAAGAATTTCGAAAGGCAGTGAAACCAAACACAAGGGTCAGTAATGTTGGGACTATTACATTACATGAACCAATGGCACACCCATTACTACCTTCTCTACCCCCTAAAGTCACCCGATGCAACGTGCAGTCCATGCAACTTGACGCCATCATACTTAGAGTTGATGCCTTTTCCAAGATATCTTTTATAATGAGAATGTCATATGATTTTTAAAATAAAATTATCGCTAATATTTATATCTCTTGTAAGGGTATTGTGCGTTTGGTTGTAGTCTTATAAAGTGCATCTTATTTATCTACTAATATCGGCAATTCAACACCTTTTTAAAGTGCACAATGCGCGCTTTTGAACAAGATTCATTTTATGGGTGTACATAATTGTAAATGTCCCTATTTCCAACTTCAATATTATTATAAGACGAAATCATCCTAAACTCCAACGACATACTTTCCAAGAATTTCAGATTAACGTAAAAATAACTACGCGATATCATATTAGTGCTGCAATAATTATGCCAAGCAAATTTCTGTAGACGGCAACGGCCTCTGTTGTCAAAAGTTGTCGCAATGTTGCTCTGGCAGGAAATTAGATGAAAGATTCTACCGCAAAGCAGTCTGGAAAGACTGTAGTAACCTAAGATAAACTGTATAAACTAAATGATTCTTATTCTTTAATAAGGATTCTGCAATTATTAAATAGCTGTGCGGATATGATAATGAGTCTAAATGGAGCATTAATCGATTGAACCTCTGGTTTTTACTGATCTCAATTCTCATTAATTAATTAATTCATTCATTAAAAACATTTATAAGGCGCCCCTTCAAGATTCCTACTCAGAGGCGCCTCCTGCGCTGATCTACATGATGTTAAGGTCTATTTTGGTCAAATAGTAAGGCGAACACAAACACACTTGAATAATAGATGACAAGAAGAGTCACTATTGGCAAGGTCCCGCAAACACGAAAAACCCAGTCCATAGATTCTCATCTAGAACTGATGGTGGAATGTTATTCGAAGCTTAAAGTTCCTGGTCCATGTAGCGTCGAAGTATATAGAGAAGCGACGACGGTAGCCACACATCTCAGTTTTATATAAAACAGCGAAATACGTCTGAACATTTATACAAAATGTTCTATTGCGAATTTCGTGACGCAATTTAGGCCTAATTTTTAATTTCGATTTGCAAACTTTCTCGATGATCTCCATAAAATAAATACTTCAGCAATTTCTATTCACGTCATCTGAAGGCGGGCTTAATGTAGTATTTGCAAATCAGACACGTTAGTTATAGAACCACGGAGTCACTCGGAGCAATGGAACGCTAGCGATGACGGAAACAATTTCAGGAACTAAGTGCGTGGCTGCCAATTTCATGTACTAAAGTGCATGTATAAACCTTTTAAAAGCATCAGAGTATCTGTCCATTTGAAGTACCTGCATTCCAAGCACTTTTAAGTACCCACCGATCTCTAGTACACACTCTACAAATCATTCTGGTATATAGAGCGCGTACACCAACTGAGGATGATGCATTGTCTGTCTGATGCATTCTTTGTTTAATGCATTGTTTGTCCAAGGCATTGTTTGTTTAATGCATTGTTTATCTAATGCATCGTCAGTGTGATGCATTGTTTGAGTGATGCACGGTTTATCTGATGCATTGTTTTGTCTAATGCATTTTTGTATGATGCATTGTTTGTCTAATGCATTGCTTATCTGATGAATTGTCTGTGTGATGCATTGTCTGTTAAATGCATTGTTCGTCTGGTTAAGATCTTCTACGCTCAGGCCCCCACTGAGCATGATTACATCGACCTCGAGGGTCTGGCCCAGTTGGCCATCAGCCGAGAGAACGTCGTCACCATCGTCGACTCATCTGGAGCATCTCCCTACTGCCTCAAACCACTCAAGTTCGGCATCGACATGGTTCTTCACACGGCGTAAGTCCTAATCCTCATCTCCAAGCTTCTAAAGCGCCACTCGTATGTATGCATATGAATGAATGTACGCATGTATGTATATTCACATGTAGGTGTGCTTGTATGCATAGTCGTATACGCATGTATTGAGCGCCTCTGAGCAGGCATTTTGAAGGGGCGCTATATAAAAACTCGATTACATTACATGCAATTTTTGTATGCATTTACCTATTTATTTATGTATGAATGCATGTGGGGTGGGTGGATGGGTGGCTCGGTTGGTGGGTCAGTTGGACCGAGTGAATGAAAGGGTGGATAGATAGAGAGTTCGAAAAGTGAATGGACGGATGTATGGATGGATGGATGAATGGATGAATGGATGAATGGATTGATGGATGAATGGATGAATGGATGGATGGATGAATGGATGAATGGATGAATGGATTGATGGATGAATGGATGGATGGATGGATGGATGGATGGATGGATGGATGGATGGATGGATGGATGGATGGATGGATGGATGGATGGATGGATGGATGGATGGATGGATGGATGGATGGATGGATGGATGGATGGATGGATGGATGGATGGATGGATGGATGGATGGATGGATGGATGGATGGATGGATGGATGGATGGATGGATGGATGGATGGATGGATGGATGGATGGATGGATGGATGGATGGATGGATGGATGGATGGATGGATGGATGGATGGATGGATGGATGGATGGATGGATGGATGGATGGATGGATGGATGGATGGATGGATGGATGGATGGATGGATGGATGGATGGATGGATGGATGGATGGATGGATGGATGGATGGATGGATGGATGGATGGATGGATGGATGGATGGATGGATGGATGGATGGATGGATGGATGGATGGATGGATGGATGGATGGATGGATGGATGGATGGATGGATGGATGGATGGATGGATGGATGGATGGATGGATGGATGGATGGATGGATGGATGGATGGATGGATGGATGGATGGATGGATGGATGGATGGATGGATGGATGGATGGATGGATGGATGGATGGATGGATGGATGGATGGATGGATGGATGGATGGCTACATGTAGGCATTTAAAAAATAAAATTGCTTAATCTGGCTTTGGCCTTCGTTTACCTTCGTTTTCATTTCTTTACCGCGTTTACCTTCTTTTACCATCGTTTACCTTTGTCTTTGTGAACAGTACGAAATACCTCGGTGGTCACAGTGACTTGATCGCTGGCGTGGTCACGGCTCGCACCTCGCAAATCTACAACCAGCTGCTGGTGACGAAAAGACTGCAGGGAGCCATTCTGGTAATCGACCTTACCCATCCGGATAATGTATATAAAACAACTGATCTTACCCTTCCGCAGAACGAAATATAAGTATAGGACTATTCTAATAATTTTAATCTTAGACTAAGGAAAATAATTGCATAGGTAAGGCCTACTACTAAATTTATACCAAGTGAGTTCAATGTACCACCCTGCTGCTCTGAGTATCTAGAAATGGAGCCTTGCAGTCGGGACCTAATGTCCCTTTAGAGTTTTTTTCTATATCCCTACTGTCCCCTTCCGACCAATGTAATGCTCATAAAATACAGATACAGTGCGATAAATTGTTCCACGGTTGAGACCAATTAGAACACATGGTCATGGCTTTAGAAATTGCACCAATTGAACGAAAACCTTTAACTTAACTCCGCCACTGTTCACACTCTGGCAGTGCCAGTCCCAGTCCCATGCTTGGGTAAAAGAGGAGGACGACGCTAATGATCTTTGTAATCGCACAGGGTCGATAAACTACTATTACTTTCCAACCTTAATTAAATCGTGTCCGAATATTTTGAAGTCAGACCGCCTTCGCTTTCATGCGCTATCCATTTGAATTCTTTGATCACACGCGGCCTTTGATTCTGTTATCTCTTTCAGTCGCCTTTCGACTCCTTCCTTCTGCTCCGCGGGGTCCATACTCTCAACGTGCGCATGGCCCGTCACTGCGACAACGCAGACAAAGTTGTGGCCTTCTTGGACGGACATCCGCAGGTGGAGAGAGTCTACTTCCCTAGTCTCAAGTCCTTCAACGGACATGAGTTCGCGAAGAAACAGATGAATCGCTATGGAAGTCGAGTGGCTTTTGTCGTCAAGGGAGGAAAACCAGGCGGACAGGCATTCGTCGAGGTATCAGACTGAATACTTCTTTCATTTGTTTTTTCATTCACTAATATCCATTCCGTTGTTTGTTCAAACACTGGCAGAGGTTTTAACACAGACTAAACGTCTCCTGAACGACTTTAAATCATTGTTATTCATTCTTTTGTTTATCTATTTTTTAAAATTTATTCATCCAGTTGTGTTTTGTATTCTAAGTGAAACTCGGATAAATTAATTTAAAGTTTGAGCGAATGATAAATGAATTACACGTATGTTAAAATTGAAATTTATGGTTCAGCCTCGCAATCAAAAGTTTCTTCCCAAATCCATTCGGGACAACAACGTCTTGCAAACGTTCGCCTTCTCACCGAAACCCACTCTTGCAGCCCCTCTTGCTTTCCTCTGTCTGTCTGTCTGTCTGTCTGTCTGTCTGTCTGTCTGTCTATGTTTTTATCTGCGTCTCTGTCTCTATCGCTCTCTCACTCTCTGTCTATGCCTATCTCTGTTTGTCTGTCTCTGTCTGTCTGTAGGTCTGTCACTGTCTCTCTGTCTCCGTCTATGTTTCTCTCTCACTCTCTGTCTATGTCTATCTCTGTCTCCGTCTATATCTGTCTGTCTGGCTGTCTGTCTGTATCTCTCACAGTCTCTGTCTTCTCGCTCTTTTCTGTCTGTGTGTCTCTCCTTGTCTATGTGTCTGTTGGTCGGTCTGTCACAGATATCATATTTGTGGCATACGATATTGATCCTGCCTCCGTTTGTTTCTACATTATGGTTAATCTCTTAGACTGTTTCTCTTCTGTTGTTTCCTGTCTAGAACATGAGGATAATGATAGCTGCGATTAGCTTTGGTTCTGTGAATACGATCTGTGAGCATTCTGCCTCAATGGGCCATGGACCAGCCAGAATGACGGACGAAGACAGAAAGAAGGCTCAAGTGGAGGATGGACTCATCAGGATGTGGTAGGGGAAGTAGGGAAAGTGGTCGGTCGGTCTCTGTCTGTCTGTCTGTGCCTGCTTGCGTCTGTGGATGTCTGCGTCTGTGTCCATCTGCGTTGGTGTGTGTCTGTATGCATCTGTCTATGACTATATGTGTCTGTCTGTCTGTGTCCGTCTCTGTTGATTTGTGTTTGTCTGTGTCTGTCTCTGTCTGTATTTTTTCTGCTTTTCAGTCTCTTTGTCAACGTATTGAACCTTATGCAAAGTAATCAATCAAAGTATTTATCAATTATCATCATCCCCGTCATCATCATAATAATCATCAACGTTGTTGTCTTTTGCATCATATTTCATCATCATCTTCACTTCCTTCTTCTTCATCGTCGTCATCATCTTCTTCTTCGTTATCCTTATCATTGTCGCTGGCATTTTTATCGTCATCGTCGTCGTCATCATCATCAGCAGCAGCAGCATCAACATCAACATCACCATCATCATCATCATCATCATTGTCCTAAACCCTCCCTCCATTCGTTCTGTCTATCCATCTATCTAGCGTTGGATTGGAAGATCCTGAGGACATCATCAAAGACTGTCAGTATTGTCTGGAAAAGGCTGCTGAGGCTGAAGCAGCAGCCGCATCCGTGGAGACTGTCATCTAACCAGACAACATCCCAGGAGCGACTCCACATCGAAGCCAACGCTCATTGACATCTTCCTTAGATCAATTCTTCTAGACACAAACGACGCATTGTTGCGGCTGCGTCTACCCACACCCACCCACCACCGAAAATGTGGAAGAAACAAGCCTCCCCAATCTGCTATTATTTTTGTGGCGCTGATAGTTCTTTCCTCAACTCCGTTTCGCAGGCGCTTGAAGGCCTTCCCATACATTTACCACCCAGCCGTCGACTTGGGTGTCGAGTACTACTTATTTGAGCGGCATTTTGAAATGTGCCATTGTAATTATAATTACTCTTGCCGACTCATTTTAATTGTCGTATTGCATGCCTATATATTATTGGAAATCAAAAACCCGTTCCACATTATGTCCAAGACATTACCCCCCAACGATTCTAGCTAAATTGGGAGGTCGCTCCCAATTATAGACGCCACTGCTACCTCCCACCCTCCCTCATTGTGACACTATGGACAACTTGTGACCAGTTATGTGAACCAGAAAAGTCTAAGAAATGTTGCTGTAAGGGACTTTATTTTAAGAGGTTGTCTACCCATTTGAGTTGCTTGAATGTAGTCGCCCTTTAAAAGATGTTTTTATTTAATTGAATAATAGAAATGGTTGATTCTGTTCCAACTTGAAGGCTTCAGTTGCGTTTTCAGCCAATAGGATGCGCTGTTGCAAATGCGTATTTTTTGTTAACTGTGAATAAATATCGAATCGTAGTACAGTAGTCAAAGCAGTTCTTGTGTGCAAAAGATCTTCGTCAGAAGACGATTATTCAGTCTAAAATTTACTTAGCAATTATAACGTAGGAATAAACCATCGGTTAGGGAGTTGGACTCTCAGTCCATGGGTCAATCATAATTCAATTCCCATTTTTTTGAATTCGTTGTGTGACTTACGTTTTCAAATTTAAATGTCTTCCTTAGACCACAAGGACTAAGATACCGGTTTGCCCTGACGACTACGACAAGCGGTCTTGATCGTAAAATATCTACTGATAAGAGACTTCCTGGCGGATTTCCATCCGTTGCAAACTCTACGATTTTAATTAATCTGCTAAACGGTTGGTTGTCGCCACTAAGCCAATAGTCGAAAGCCTGTAGAAAGTCTTTCTGAGCTACTGTACGGCCTAATGCTAATCAAATTTCAATGCAAGTGAACATGGAATCTCCGATGCTAGCGCAACTACAAGATCGGCTACAACACGAAAATTTATGTATACAAAGCGTGACTGACAGACTTGATAAGACTGTGAGAGGGTGAGGGACTGATTGAGTGGGTGAGTAGGAGGAAGGGAGGGAGGGACAAAGAAGGCGAGCGAGAAGGAAGGAGGTATCCATACGCTTGATAGGGATGAGTGGCCAGTTCTAAGACATTCGTGTTGAAAAGAGCGGACACGTGAGCGTTATCGTTCCCTGCGATTCAACTGAATATTTCATATTCTCCACAACATTAACACAATCCTCTTATACGTAAATATAGTTTGTGGCGCTCTACCTGTACGTGGTTGAAAGTAGATGCTGGGGTCAACTAGGGAGAATTAGAGGCAGGACCAAATGAAGGAGTGGTCAGCCTTTTCGGTTGACTGTACTTACGACATGGTCCAGCGATTCTGACCTCGGTGCTTGACAGATTCGGCTGATGCACTTCTTTTGTTCAAATTCTTCGCTTTGTTGAGTTTTATTCGTGGTGTAGGCAGACGTTAAGTGTCCGAGGTTGAAAGTAGAAAGGAAGGAAGGAAGTAAAAGGGAAGGACGGACGGAAAAGGAAAGAAGACTTATTGAAAAGATTTGGAAAAAGGGAAAGTGGTGAAAGACTGAAGCTATGTCGAAACGTGAGGAGGTCGATTCTTTCAGTGAATCGTCGAAAGGTTCCAACGATTGCGACGATTTCGACACCTTCCTCTGGGGTGAGTAACGTAATCTTAGCGGTAACCTCGAGTTTATATAGCTCGAAAGTATGCGGAGCAGTGGAAACCAGTTAGTTCGCAGGCTCTCAGCCAAAGCGCATTCGGTAGAAAGGGAGGGTGAAAATCGGTTCCAGGTGTACTGTAACATAATGCATATCTAAGAAATGTAATATAATGTATATCTAAGGAAATCTAACCCTAACCCCATCATTGGTTGTCCTCCTTTGACTCAGGTTGACCTCACCTATAATCACTTGGGTATACTAAAACTAAAGCAAATCACACTATACCAAATATCTCAATTCATGCTTAAATACAGTCATAATCTACTACCTACGATCTTCAACAACTACTTTACTCCACTATCTGAGGCCACTCCCTATTGTCTACGGCGCTCCACATCCTCCTCTGATAGGCCTGTATACACTCGTACAAATACAAGAACGTTCAAAATCAAATACTCGGGTGATAAACTCGTTGGAACAGCCTTCCAGAAAAATTGAAGAACCTACCAAATGTTTGTATATTTAAAATAAAAATCCGTGAGCATATTACTTTGACTTCGTTGGATTAAATACATACCGCATAACACTGATCTATGTATGACTCTGAACCAAGATCATTATCAACATAATCATCATTAACATGAAGATTGTAAAGGCAGGCACAGCAAACGTGTAAATTCAACTTGAACAATGCTGTTTATAGCTAATAATTAATTAAGCTGCGTATTTTCCTTTTTAGTATTATTTAAGTGTCGACCTCTGACCATCACAACTTTTGCCTCTTGATATGTGGGTGGCCCCCCTACAGGACCTCGATCCTTCTCGGGTCTTATCCTCCCTGTTGAACCTTACATGTCATATCAATTTATTATCAACTTTGTCATGATGTAAATGCCGAGGTCAATAAAAACAATTTGTTGTTAAATGTATCGGCGAGCGCACCAAAGCCACGTTGGATTATTCACCGGCGCTGTACCAAATCCAGACTGCAATTGCGAAGCTTCTTGTTTCGTTCCGGTGCGGCGGTGCCAGGTCAAATTCTGGGGAGGTCAAGCAGAGGTGATTATACAAAGAGGTCACGAATGCGTTGGAACTTGATACGGTCAGGGTGGAAAAGCGGAAGGACTTTGTAGAAAGAATCGCTTCAGTTTGTGGTGAAAGACCGATATAGCAGTGGAGGTATCAGTCAGGCCAGTTAATATAGCGCATTTTCAGGTATCTCACAAAAAGCGTCCTTCTGTTCTGGCCTCAATGATGATATGTTCAAACATACACTAATACACCAGGTAGCAAAACAGCGCTGGGTAGGCTGGAGGAGGAGTGGTCAAAGGACGGCCCACGCACACACTTGGAACCAACAACCTGGTTCCCGTCGACAGCTAACATGTGGCATGGACGTTGCTTGTAGTCTCTGGACCAGACAGTGCAGTAGGTGAGGTTCTGCGAGTTCTTAGGATGGATTGACGTATTTATGGGAGGGGTGTATTACATGGTTTGATCGGCTGTTAACTAGAAGTTGCCATGATGCGCTGTCGTTTCTTTGTACCATACAGGTTGTACCCTTACGAGGCAGAATCCAATCGCTCGATGGGGGGACCAGATGGACGACAGCGGAAACCCTGCCTTCTACCAAGAACACAGTCTCAGCATACGCCAGGTAGCACCATCGGACAGAGGTCAGACGATCAGACGGAATCTGCTTGACGGGAGAGAACAATCCTGGATTAATTTCTATGTGGAAAGATAAATCGACTAAGGACGGTGGACAGAGGACAGTAGACAGTGGACAAAAAGAAAAAACCTGACAAAAACACAAAAATGCCAATTGCATTTTTGTGCTTTTGTCAGGTTTTTTCATCAGTGACAATGTCAGTGACACTGTCAGTGACACTGGACAACAAAAGTAGAATTGAATGACAAACTACCAAATAGTTTTATGATGATCTGAGGATATATTGGGAGTTTTATTTAGGTGAGAGAGAGTATGGTTGTGGGCTCTGGGTCTTAGTTGGTGAATGGAGTGGGGACGGAGTGGTGGTATGAGTTAGGGAAGCATGTGCTTTGGATTGTGTAATATGGGGAAATGGAGTTTGGCATCTGCTATGTTAGCAAGTTCAGAGACTGCTGGGAAGGAGTGATAATGGTTAACTTAGACGTTTGGCTCTTCTTAAGAGTGTCTAGACGCTAGAGTTAAACGCCAAAAGGATTGGGAGGCGTACAAGCGCTTAGCAATGGTTGCAGAATTAATTGCTTCATGAACGAAAGAGGAAGACCAAATATTCGAACTATTGACTGTTTATTCGGGACTAAGCACTGATTCAGACATCTAAGTAATAACGATCGATGAGAGTTCATACAGCGCCCGTCCATCATTTATATGGCGGTCTTTTGAGAAGTGGTTTCTTGTGTCGTGTTGCTTCAGGCTGTGCTTGGATACGACGCCGTTGAAGGAGAGCGTAATGTGGTCGCTGTTGGTAGCGAGGGTTACGATAAGGAGAAACTGGAATTTCCCATTCTTTGTCTTTCGCGAAACCATCAAGAAACGGTAGGTATACAGCCAATACTAGGCCACAGGAACCACTAGCAGTGAGATTGTTGATCCTCAAAAGATTGAACTGCTAGTTAACCCCTTTACCGTGGATACCTACAATGCGTTACATGGAATGAATGAAAAACGACGAAATGTCTACATCGTTCAAGGAGAGCTTCTATATCCTAAAGAGCCAGGTAGCTGGGTATCTCTTTCTAAGAGTAAAAGACTGCAGTTCGATCAGAAGAATGTGCCTCTGGTGTTTTGATAGATAAATAGTTGACTGATTAATAAAATAGTTAGCAAGTAAATAGTAGTACTGTGCATGGGTCTACACGTTTTGTAAAAACTAATTGTGGCATTGGGTCCAGCACATAAGTTCTTAACTACCTGCAACATGTGTAATCTTTTGATACCAGTATACGAGGCGAGTTGCGGTAATCTAGACGACTGGAGACCAGCGCATTTTCCAGATATGTCCGTGTAGACATGCATATAATGCTTAATGTTCCGTATGAGACGTATGAACACAATGATGACTTGGAAGCATTGCTTACATGGCCAGTGAAGTATGACAGACAGCGCTGATGAGTCATAAGTCAGCAGATTTAGTACAATCAGCATAGAAATGCAATCCCAGTAATTCCATTAATTATCCAACTATGATTGTCACTCCGGTAGTGTTGTGTGACGTCAACTATAGAGAACCAAGCATAGAACCCGGATGCAGGCCATATCCCGATGCAACAAACTCGCAAGTAGTTAATTAATTATTATTTTTATTAATGTTGCGTTCACGAATTGAGGCCTTTAGCATTATAAAATTATATACGTTACTAATTTTGATATGAAACAATTTATACATTGTATTTTTGAGAAGTGCAAAAGAAAATGATTTTGGAAATGTATTTTAAGTCTTCCAAAATGCCTGATGCTATTTTGAAAATATTTCTACGGATCACTTTTAAAAGGTATTTTGAAAATACAAGATGAGATGGCATTTCCTATTTTTAAGATAGAATTCGATTTTCAATGCGAGCTTTGTGTTCATCGTTGGGAGTTGCTTGTGCCAGCGCCTCAGCAACTGTAAATGAGTCTTATACCATGCAGGAGCAGCGCACCACAGGCCTACATTCAACGTTGGATCAGCTTCCAATAGAAATTCAGATTAATTTAAATGTCACCATAAAAGGAACCTCTGTGTATCTATTTTCTGATTATAGTGTGCGATGACCATGGATTTGCATTGGCCGGCGGTTTTTCGCCTGAGTCAAGGCAGTGGACCAATCACGCTCACAGGAGAACATCACGTCAGTAAGTATCGCTTCCTAACCGACCTGTCCGTTTCAGGAGCGGCATACCTTGCTTCGACTGTAGCTTGATTTTACTGTAAAGACGAGAGCAGGGCGACAGCTTATTCAAGAGCGATGTGTTGTCACAGACTTGGGAGAAACACGTACAGATTGAAATATCTGGTCAACTTGTTTATTTTGTTTTGCTTTAGCCTACGCGGGCGATGAGGATGAGGATGAAGAGGAGGATGAGATGGCCTCAGCCTCTTCATCATTTTCATCTGAATGGTCTGCGCAGCCGATGACGAAGACGAAGAAGGAAAAGAAGAAGACGTCGCCAAGGATGGGCAACAGACTGAGTCCGTCATCAACTAAGGCAAACCTCATTCTCTATCGAATGGAATTAAATAAAACTCTCTGATTCTGTCTATGTCTCTCTGCCTCATTGCCTCACTATATGTTTCTGCTGCTCTGTGTGTGCGTGGTTCTCTCTCTCTCTCTCTCTCTCTCTCTCTCTCTCTCTCTCTCTCTCTCTCTCTCTCTCTCTCTCTCTCTCTCTCTCTCTCTCTCTCTCTCTCTCTCTCTCTCTCTCTCTCTCTTAATATATAGGCCATTGCTCACTCCTGTGTGATCCCACGATGACCAATAATCCGTTGTTTCCATCTTACAATTCGCTCGCAGTGGCTACGTTCTGCGTCCAGGCGTCCCCTCAAATTTCGTAAATTATTTTAAAAGGCAAACAGAACTTCGCTTAAGATATTATAAGTAGCCTACTATTGCATGCCAAGATGTAAAAGTTGCTTAGTTGGCCTTGAGAGCGAAGTATATAGGCCATATGGGTATGAAGCGTTGCCGAATCGAGTTTCTTAGCCTCGGCTTATGATGAGGGACTCTCTGGCAGGTATTCTCTCTATCTCTCTGTATCTCCGTATTATTTTTCCAGTGACAGTGTAAGGTCAGTAAACTTGTTTTGGCTGTGTTTGCAAGTCTGTGGTCGAATCACTGCAATTACTACTGCATAGAGTGTTTGATACACCGTCATCCTGATATCTAGGCCTGCTTCACGCTGCACGAATCTATTTGTTTTCATTCGACCTAGGATTCGTCGAAGATCCGCGTGAAAAAGACGCGCAGAAGGTGAATTTGAAAACTTTAAATCACTTGATTGTAGTCACTTGTAAACAGTGTCAAAATTTGCCAGAGGATAAAAGGGTTTGCTCTCTGGCTTCGGCTACTGGAGCGTTGATATATTGCGGAATTATTCGGTTTTTTTAAGTGTCGCTCTGTTTTATATCCCCTAATCTACCTTTCCACTCTCCTCTCCAAATCGATTCCCGTCTGCTCTCTGTGAAGTTCTTTTGTGGAACGATTTTTGCAGAACAATGATCTCTCAACAAGTTAGAATTTGCTAAACAAGCTAAAAAGTTCCAAAGTAGTTTATGCTTTGCTGGTTGTATTTGTGGGAAGGACGCCCTGCTGAAATCTGTTATAAAATGCAAGCTATGCACGAGAGGGAATCTTTCATCGCGTTTCACTTACATCAAAGTACAATTCATCGTATTTTAATTGTTGCCAGGGCTTTTGTTATTTGATGCGTGTAAGTAAAAATCTTCAGAGTTTAACATGTAAAAGATTGTTTGTAAGGAGAATGTCTTGTAAGAAGGAATCGGCATATGATGTTCTGCAGAATAATAATTATCTAGCTAATTCAATTGCGTTTTATTTGAAGTGAAAGCAGCGACAGACCAGACCGGAAACAAAGGGTAGGCTAAAATCATTCTTATGAAAATTTCGAATCATCGACACGCCTTATATTCGTCAATTCATGATTTGTTATTGCAATCACGGAGATAATCTGGTTCTATTTCTTCGTAGGTCCTCTAGACAATAGGTAACCGATGACACAGACACGGGTTCTAAATCGAAATCCACGAGTTCAGTAGAAGTAATTGTATTACTTTTACGACTTTTGTGAAATTACGAAGATCACTTATCCAGGCTTGGAACTGACGCTGTAAGAGTCTGAACAGTAGAGGAGTTTTTAAATGGCGATTAATCGCATGCGTTATTTAGGTTTAATAGTTTAAGTATAACGACACTCTTTCCTTTAGCCTGGCTGTCCGAGTACAAACGGCGGAACAAACGGTTTCATTGGTTCGGCAGTAGGCATACATAAGGTTTTAAGTCAAATTCCAAAGTTTCGTTAGGTAGATTGTACATAAAACTGCTCATAAGTAGCAGCACGTGTTACAAACCAGTTGAGCGATTGTTTTGCCATTGTTTTCTGCAGCCTTTGAAGAGCGAATCGAGGTGTCGATCATCCATTGAAACTGGAACAAAGAAAGCAGTAAGCAACAACTATCAAGTCGTTCTATTGAGCTGCCGCTAATTTTTCTGGGAAAGGAGGGTAAAGTAGGGCGATATCTTACGACTTCTATAGCGCCGCAAGTCACTGTGCCTAAGACGTCGGCTGCTGGTAGCTTCTGATCAAACTTATTCATTTAGTTAGATCGATGTATCGATGCATTGATCTATGACAATCCTTCCTTGCATACCGGTGCCTCGCCTTGCGCTGCCATGTCTGCTCGATTTCGCAGGTTTTTAAAACCCTACGGTTCCGTACTAAACCACACCTCTTCACCATCTACACATCACATTTTTCTGCTTCATAATATACATATATTAGTTACATGCTAGTAGCTCTTGTGAACCCATCTGCTTTTTACCTTGCATTGAGATACCTTGCATTGCCTCTGTCGTTTATCCTAAAAGTACATTAACTTGACCTGCTTTACTTTAATTCCAGGTGAAGAAGAAGGTAAGTGAAGGCAAACATGTCGTGAAAAGGATGAAGACCAAGCGAATGCAAGTGAAGGTTGAACCTGAATAACTCTTCAACGACTGCCAACGATTGATGACCCGCTGCCTCCATGGCATTGATTATCGAAACTGTTCGTAAATGTTCCGTCGTGTTAGGATTACTAGCGCTAAACCAGTGTTGGTTTTTCCCGTTGATTATAAGTCTTATCATCTTGAGACTTGCACGAATATAAACATTGTATACAGAAGATTAATTATCGATAAAACCTGGCGTTCAAAACCTACCTTCATACAATCGTACGTTAAAGAATAACTTTTATGAAATAGTTTTGAATGGCTGTGGAAACCATGTGAATTGCCGTTTGTTAAGTAATTATTATTATTTTGACCGAATTGTTGCCCATTAATCGAATAAAATTGTTTATCGTGGCCGTTCACATGTTAAACCACTTAGAAGTATAGTGAAATAAAGATTGTGTTCTCTAATGAGGCCAGAGACACGTTCAATCTTTAAGCTCGATAAAATAAATTCTATTAAATGTACCATTTTGTGTTCTTTGCGGATTTCCATGCTCTGCTAATCCTACCATTCTCCTAAATCTGTTGACGACGACGACGACGATGATGTCTCTATCTTTTAAATACTAATACATCGCATGTAAATCGTACATAACACTTAACCCATGTATATGGTTAAATTATTATTATTAGGATCGCAATAACGATAATTTATAAATCTTGACGTGGGTATAATGGTGTTCATGATTATTATTGATAATGATTAGATTGATCAGATCCATGTAAGTCATGATGACACGCAACGCATTTAATTCACAACATCGAAGTTTCTCGTATATACGACGGTGAGCTGCTACGTGCGTGGAATGGACACACGAGAAGAGGGATGAGGAGGAATCTGATGTGGAGTCGATTCCTTCCTCGCTCGATCCACTTGATCGCCACCGATTCCCGGAGTTGCTCCCTAGGTGACCGACTGAAGACCGACCGAGGATGTATCCTTGTCTTAAGAATCCGTCGTGTTCTGCATCGATAGTTCAGACCTCGTCGGCGGCTGAATCTGGAGCGGAGTCGCTGTGTTCTTAGTCCCCGCAGGGAACTATTAACCGCGATCGAGTCACGGGAAGTGGAGCATCACAAGTGGATGTGCCCGGATCGAAGAGAAGAGGGGTGGATCGAGTGGAGAATGGATGGATGGAATCGTGGAAACTGCATATATGGGATGGCTGGCTGGAATCTAATCTAAGCTGGTAATGACTTGTGGCGCTTAAGACCTTGATACTATTGGGTGGATATAATCGTGTGGATCTATGGATGCATGTGAAAATTAAAATTTATGCGTGTACAGAGAGACCGACACAAACCGACAGAAATAAGGAGAGTGAAAGAGTGAAAGACCGATAGGGAGGGAGGAGGGAGTGAGTGATCAGTGCGTATGAGTATTACCGCTCTCTGCGGTTCAGTTGACTACTCCATATTTTCCAAATCATTTACACAATCCTCATATTTACATAAATACATATATACACAGCTACATACATACATGCATACATACATACATACATACATACATAAGGTCATAGGCGCAAGGTTGAAAGCTATAATAATGCCTTTCTTCCCTTGGAGTCTACTATTAAACATGTGGCTCGATTTACAGAAAGATTGCTCGCAGTAGTTTTAGAGAGTTTATCTGCAGTCGATGATGACCAGGTTGGAGTGAATCCTAGAATGGGAATATGAAAGACGAAAATAATCGTTTAGTTAAGTAGCTTCAGCACGACGCGAATGATGACACTGTTTGATAACAACAGCGATCATTAGCCTCGCCTTCCTCCTGTAGCTAGGTTTGGGACTGGCACTGTCAGTACGAGCAGTGGTAGAGGCGTTCGTCTTTAAATTATAATTATTGAGAATGTTTTTAAGGTGTCATGTGAGTGTGTTTGGCAAATTGACATCGAAGAAAAGTGATTGTTATTAATTATTATTATTATAATTACTATTACTATTGTCATTTTGATTAAACTCTCTTTTACAGCATGCCTATAAACAAAATGAATCTTGCACAAAAACGCGCAACAGAGAAGTCTAGTCATAATGCATCTTGAATAAAATCTTAAGGTTTATTGTGAAGAGTGACTGTCGACGATCTGCTAATAAAGTCTGACAGTTTATTCCATTCTGCCGGGCCATCTAAATAGCGCGAGTGCATGGTTTCCATATTTGCTATAACTATTCGTATTGCATCAAAGTCAGCTTGAAGAGATGAACAAAGTGTAAAGAGTGAAGCAATATCAGATGGAGAACCTGCGTAGATTCGATACATTATGAGACAAATGTTGAAGTTTATCCGAGCTTGTATGGGAAGCCAGTGTAATTCACGAAGCCATGATCATAAAAAGTCAGGTTCTTGATATTCCTTGCAGCTTGGTGGAGAACAGTGATGAGAGGTTGAAGGATAGAAATAGGGACGCCACACGTACTTGAATTATACGCGAGGTTACATTTTCTTGATATTGCATCGGTTAGGAGCCTGTTGGAGGTGTCTAAGATTATCTGTCCCAAGAGAGTTTCCGACTATGGTTTGTGGATATTAAGCAATTCGAACAGACAAGTCTTGCGCAGAGTGAAATTGCAAAGTTAGTAGTGAACCACGTTTCATACTGCCAATCTAGTGAGTTCAATAGAAACGAAGCAAATAGCCCCAATATACTTGGGGTTTGGAAAAGATCAAGCCCTTGTACCGAATGACTCAGAATGACAGTCGCTTATATACACGAGGCTGGACTCTGGCAACCGGCCTCGGATCTTCCGTTAACAACTCTGGAAAACAGCTCTGACTCGACGTACCGGGGTGCGGTCAGCGGCCGAGTTTATTTGCGGATTAGCCCGTGAATAAGCTGGTGCCCTGCCCTCATCTTTCGTGTAGCGCTTCGGAAATCTGGAGACTGCCATCATCGTCACGAAAGACAGAAGGAGAGAATGATGGACGGACAAAAACGTCTTATCAACGGAAACTGGTTGACTAGTGTCTGTAATTGTAATTGTAATTACGACCAATTATAGAGCGCCGTCGAAGGCAAGCTATATCTCGGGTGACGTACACGACAGTTGACTGAAATCAAAATAGCAATTCTCGGCATACGCTGAAAACTAAGTCTGCTCACATAGCCATGTCATTGAAAGATGATTATCGTCACCCTCCACCTTGGGACTGGCAAAGCCAGTTTGCGGTCAGCGGATTTGCCCTTCTGATTCGACACAGCAGCGCTCGCGAGTAAGCTGGTGCCCTGCGCTTAACTTTTGAGTGGGGCTCTAGATGTTTGGAGATTATGATTTCGGTTATTATAGGAATCCATCCACAGAACGCGGGCCATTACGCGGTCGGCCTTTGATCTGACAATACTCCGGGAAATTCTCCGGGGAACTCCCCATCCACTTCGAACTCGTCGGTCAAATTGCCAGCGCGAGTGCGAGTCACAGCTGGCGAGTCCCAGAAGAGTTTGATTCGGACTAACCCCATCGTTCCTGCTCTCATAGCAGAGGTGTTCTGTACAGAGGAGGAACAGGTGTTGCCTGGCTTTAACTGTTTTTCGATGGGGGATTAACGGGGTGTTAATAGATCTGGGTGGGGAGCTTAACGACGGTTGGGATTTGAACTGGGCATTCATTTCTCGCTCGTGCTCGCATTAGCGCAGACTAAATCTAATCGAGACTAATGCAATGCTATCTAATAATTATAATCTTCATTTCTCTGCGTAACTACAGCTATGGTTATTACGCTACATGCGATGAAAAGGTGCAGGAAGAGGCTTATCTAATACGTAGTAACATCGTCAAGCTAAGATGATAAAATGTCATCTCATTCAGTGTAATGTAATTAGATAAGCGAAGGCTTAGATGATAAAAGTAATTTAATATCCATCTGTTTATCAATTTACCTATGTTTTTTATATAGCGCCCCTTAAATAACTATTCAGTAATTTTATTAAATTTAAGGACTCAACCATCGAATATAAGCCAAGATGATGAAATTCATTTATTTCTAATCCCAAATGAAATAATATATATAACACAGATGACAGAATTTAATCTAGTCAGTTATTAGTCAAATATAATCTTCCTACATGTCACCCTGCACATGCAATGATTCAGTTGCATTCTATTGAAGGGCATTCTCCTCTGATCTGCGTTTAAACCTTCCTCCGTGGTTTCTGGAAGGAAGAAATTAGACACCTTTACAAAAAACGCAGTTCACTAACTAGCCCAACTACTCAGAAAATAATCAGATGCGGTTTTATAAGGTCGCAAAACAATTATTGCTTCGGCTGGGACAAGGTGGCCCTAACTTGCGTGACCTTTCCGTCCTCAATTGGGTCTCCGGTTCAATTGTAAATTATCTTTTTTAGAAAGTTTTCTTGATTGCCAACTAAGATGATATTGGTTGATTGAGTGAGTTTGGTAAGTCAACGCGGAACAAATTAAGATGAGGTTCTTACACAACAGCACACCCTTGTTGATCCTTCTTTCATCCTGTATCCAAGGTGCAATCTAACAATTCAACGACCTGCATGCTAACAAAGTGTATTCACATCGACATAAATTATTTGTTTGAATCGTTCTCACCGCTTTTGTGGCGTAATACGGCCACCAAACAAATATCATGACTGCTTGGAATTTTCGTGGATTACACACCCTTAAAACTGTAGTATCTCTGCTTATATATAAGTAACGTCATGTCAGACTGATAGCTCGCTTTCTGTTTTTCTCTCATGTCCACCTTTATGTCTGATGAACTTCACTGGCTCCCTCTCCATGCCCGCATGCAATTTAAAGTTATTATTCTAATCTTCAAGGTTCAGCGGGTTCTTGCTCCGAGATACCTGGTTGACGCAATACCTCGGCCTCATACAGCTTCCTTCCTCCTTCCCTCCACTTCGCTCGTTCAATAGACTTGACCTCTTGGTTCCGCGAAGTAGAGCAGCTATGGCTCAGTCTCGATCTTTTGCTTCAATTGGCCTCTGTCTGTTGAATGCGCTTTCTCCTTTTGTTTGCTCTACAATTCTATCTGGCAATCTTTCATCCTCTTTTTGCTTTTCTCAAAACCTACTTCTTCTCGCAGGCCTTTCACACTGGCAGCGCTTCTTAACGGTTCACCCTACTACATAGAGGCGCTCTATAAATGCCTAAATGCAATACAATATCGTATGGTATGGTACATACCGCATAGCAAATCACGAGCTATTGGATTGCCAACATTTTATATGGTCAATGATATTGTATCATTACAAGATGATTACCGTCGCCCTCCTCTTTTGACCAAACCCATGACTAGCACCACCAGAGGTCGGGCAGTGGTTTGGCTAGTTACTGTTTAACAACGCTGAGCAACAACAAAGATGATTAGCGTAGCCATTCTCCTTTGACCAGATTTGGGACTGGCGCTATTCGTCAAATACTAGAATTGTTTATATTCGTATAATCTGCATTCTCGAGCGTTGAGTACCTCGAATTATCTCACAGTTAGTCCTATATAAAATTTACCGTTGCACAGTTTACATTGATCTACTTACATTGGTCTACAAGTGCATTATGGTAGGAAATAACCAAACCGTATCATGTCTTAGCCTAATTGACTCTAACTAGTCTGGTTCTAACTTACCATACCTTTTCGAAGCACGGAGATATCTACAGATATCAAAGAATACAGCAACCAACCAACGAATCGCGTGATGGATGGAAAACCTGAGCGACGTTTGAGATTGGCAGGTCATGTGGATAGCCCGCCGTATGAGAGAGACTACGTCTGCCAGGGATTGCCCCTCCCTTCCCTTCTTTTCCCTTTAGCTTCCGTCTCATCCCCTTCTAAAACGCAGACGACATCACATTCCTCCAAATCCGCCGCCCGACCAACACTTCTCAGTCGCGGATTTCATCGACACGGCTCGACGCATCACTGTGGCCCATCGCTTCGGCGCAACGGTGCTGCGTCGCTGCTGCCCTCTTTCGTCCCGGCGGAAAATATGTAAACAACGGCCGCCGCGAAAACAGGCAAACTGTCCATTGGAGGCTGACGCTCGCACACACGCACTGGCGCACGTACAGGCTGTCCGAGGGAGGTGCTGTACAAATTGGAGCCTTTCACCGCGTTCGCAAAACACGCGTCGAAAGACTTCCTTGCTTCGAGTTTCTGTTGGATGCGTGATAAATGGGAAACACGTGTTGAGTAGTGTAGTGCTAAAAACGGCGCTGGGTCCTCCGCGTTTTCAGACTTATTGGAGATGTTGCGGCGTCGCACGTCGAGTATGCTCCGAGTGGGCTCCGATCATCGCTGAATAGCACCCAGAGTAAGTTGAAGTGCTCGGAGCTGAATGACTTCGATAAGCGTGGGAAAGACAGTGGAGCCTCGTTCTGAATGAGGGTTGGGAGACTGAAGCTATCGCTGGAATTAATATGAGAAGACTCTTGTCTGAAAGTGAATGCTGCTCGAGAAAACCTTGAATCCGGACGGCAGTCAGTCACAAGGTAATTATCGTTTATCCTGGGCTGCTGCGCTACATAAATTTGTGAATGTAATTACATTGCTAGCGATACAATGCCTGAAATGCAAGCAGCGCAATTCGCTGGGAGTTAGTTGGGTGTATTTGTAACGATGAAGGCGACTGGAAAGTATTATTCTTGCATACATGCAAGCATATATACACACACATTTAAATACATACATACATGCATGAATATACAAATACACAAATGCATACGATAACGATGATTTTATTGCAACCAAACCAAATGAAATAAAACAGTTACAACACCTTTTTATTGCTTTCACTGATGCTAGATATATAGATATAATTTATATATCGAAACAATCGAGCATGTGTAATCGCTAGTTCCAGTTTGACGAAGCTGTATGATAACATAGATCATTGGCGCCGCCCTCCTCCTTTTCGATACATGGGACTGGCACTGCTGGACTGCAAGAAGCGCTAGGAGTTAAAAGCTATACTTGACCGAAAAGCTGCAAGCTGTGAAAGCTGCAAAACTGCAAGGAGTAAAAGCTGTTATGTGCACATCGCATAAGTAGCGTAGCTGTGACGAGACAAAGCAGAACTTACGATTTACTAGATTCGCAAGTATATATGGCATCGTTGACAAGCAATATAAAGGTGTCGTAACATAACCTTTATAATAATCAGAAAGGTTAAGTGCAGAAAGGAATATTTTGTGCTTAATTCGGTTAACGTAGAATTAGATGAATAATTGGATTATATAGCGCCTGTCACAGAACAGCCATTTATAGGCGTTCTCGGCACGCAGATCCCTGTGAAAAAGAAACGTCTTTAAAGAGTGAGAGGCCGATGGAGGTAAGTCAGTCATTAGTTCATTAGTTAGCCCTTGGTGATGGTCATTTCAGGAAGATGGACCCACAACAGCATATCATCAGGTTACGTAGCTTTGATATCTATCAACCTTACTCAATGTACCAAACGTATAATAAAGATCTACTTCGTACGATATATTTAATGAAGATAGACAGAGAGAGAACAATGATCGATTAGGAGAAGTCAGATTTCTTAATTAGCATTAGAAGGCGACATCCAATCACTTAATTAGTTCAATTCCTTAATTAACATGCAAAAGCCATCGAGGAAATCAAGCCAGTGATTGGCGTTTGGTAGGCCACGCCCCTTCGTCAGGTCAGAAGGTCATCTCAAGGGGCGGTCATTCGCGGTGATGGATATCACCCAAAGACTTGCGAACTAAAAAGATGGGTTGACGGGTACTTGGAAGATAATCTCTGCCCCATTTCTACCCCACACTGACGCCCCAACCCCACCGAAAACCACCACTCCTTGTCTAAAGGGAGGAGATAGCCAGGTCCATTGAGACTTCTGAAACGCAACTCCCATCCTGCTTACAACGGTCTAACTCTGTGTCTGTCTGTCTGTCTGTCTGTCTGTCTGACTGTCTGTCTGTATGTTTCTTTCTATTTCTCACTAGATACCTCTTTGTTTATTAAGACTCACCGTAGGTGACGTACAATTCGCTCCTGCGCGGACCCGATGTACATGGATATATATATATATACAAGTCACACACATATATATATACATGACATGCACATGTACATTGATATATATACTTGATATATATATATATATATGTATATATATATATGTATGTATATGCTTGTAGATCTGAGTGTGTATGTGTGTGTGTATGTGTGTGTGTATGTGTGTGTGTATGTGTGTGTGTATGTGTGTGTGTATGTGTGTGTGTATGTGTGTGTATGTGTGTGTGTATGTGTGTATGTGTATTACTGACTAACTGTGTATGTGTGAATTTATTGTTTGGCGTTAAGTGGTCGAAGCAACAGTTGTCGACAGCGTCGAGTGCGTGTTGTGTTAAATGTTAGCAACACATGCAATTAGGGGAGGCTGGGGTGCATAGGACCACAGGGGGGGAAAGGGACAGCGCGAGCGAGGGGATTGGGAAGAGGAGATGGAGGTCCTGGAAGACGATGGGGAGGGAGCGAGGGAAGCAACGGAGGAATGGTGTGAAACGGTTAGGAGCGGATACTATCTTCTGACAAAGCGAGACCAAGACGAAGACAGACAAACAGATGGTCACAAACTCTCTTTCTCTTTCTCTCTCTGACACACACACATACATACATACATACATACATACATACATACATACATACATACATACATACATACATACATACATACATACATACATACATACATACATACATACATACATACATACATACACAAACACACACACACCCGTGGGACAAATATAGACTGATACATGTACAGGCACAGAAATAGAGAGCGTGACATACACCCAGACAGGGAGACCAGCAAACATGCAGGAAGACAACCAACGAGAGATAGAATGAGAGAAAGAATAATCGTATTTGTGATTGTAATAATAATTTTGTAGTAATAGTAATCGTATTAGTAATCGTAACCATAATCGTAATCATAATCTCCAAACTTCTAAAGCGCGTCTCCAAGAC
Organism: Bimastos eiseni; assembly: GCA_959347315.1. Taxonomy (NCBI): domain Eukaryota; kingdom Metazoa; phylum Annelida; class Clitellata; order Crassiclitellata; family Lumbricidae; genus Bimastos; species Bimastos eiseni. The sequence continues at coordinate 27,172,426 of OY365816.1, forward strand.
TGAGCGCAGGGCACCAGCCTACTCAGTGATATTTTTCTAAGCTTAGTTCCAATTCCGAGAGAGACAGAGACAGAGACAGAGAGACAGACAGAGAAAGGCAAAGAGAGACAGAGATAGAGGTATAGAGATAGGCAGACAGAGGCAGAGAGGCGGACATAGGGGTGTATGTTGCGTCTTACGTCACCAACTGGCCATCGCCTGAGAGAAAGATGAGAATTATTCGCGTCCTAATGAAACCGAAATCGTTTCATTACCTCTGCATATCAAACATTGAGCAACAAAGAATCAACCGATCATCTTACTTATTATATGAACATTGACCTATATATATATATGATATATATATATGATATATATATGATATATATATGATATATATGATAGATATATATGTATATATATAGATGTATTTGTTCATGTGTGTGAGCGGTTGTGTGTGTAGGTGTGTGCATGTACGTATGTGTGTGTGTTTGTGTGTGTTTGTAAATGTGTGTGTGTGTGTGTGTGTGTGTGTGTGTGTGTGTGTGTGTGTGTGTGTGTGTGTGTGTGTGTGTGTGTGTGTGTGTGTGTGTGTGTGTGTGTGTGTGTGTGTGTGTCTATACACAGAGCGTAGCGTATGTTTTTGTTTTCCCTCCGGATCTTCAATAGAACTAACATATAGCATCATCATCAATACGACGTCTGCTATTTGGTAGCGATGGGTACGAATAAAATTATCTTCATTGCCTTCGGTCATTTGTCAAGTGATTCAAGTCCATTACTCTCCACAGCTTAAGTCCATTCAATGTTAGTCCCGATTACTATTAAATCTACGCAGCGTAGTCTTCGTCTGCCTTGGCTTTTGTTTCCTTCGTATCGTCCACGTAGTGTATTGTGTGGGATTTGATCAACTGGCATTCTCTCTCTCTTCAACCAAATCATCGGAGTCTTCGTTGAACGACGTCGTCTATAGCAGAGTTACCTCGGTCCCATATTCTGGGGTCTTGAAGCGCCTCCTATATCTACCACAGCCAACTCATTTCTGCTGTAAGAATTCTTTTCTAGTCTAGCCTTCGAAATGCCAGCAGCGCTGGTCAATAAGCTGGTGTCCCGCGCTTGGCTTTCAAGTGGCGCTTTAGAAGTTTGGAGTTTACGATTACGATCTATTCGTTATATAGGCCTCGACTTTTATCTGCAACTAAATGTGATTGATATAATTACAACAATTCGACTTTGTATATTTAAGCATGTATATACATATATGTATATATACACATATATATATATATATATATATATATATATGCGCACAAGTTCGGTGTAATTTTATAAAGTGGTGATTGGAAATGCGTTGGTGCAATTCCCTAAGACGAGGGTTATTTCTTTTCTACCGGGTAACTCGATCGGGGCGATGGACCCCCTCCCACCCTTTTCTCCTCCCTCATCTTCGATCGGCGGGTAATCGGCTCCGAATATCTGCCCATTCATGCATTGAACCCAGATAACCTCTGATCCCGTGGAGACGCATTGACTAAGAGCGTGGAACTCAAGAGAGCGAGGGACACAGACATACAGACTGACACAGAGACATATAGACAGACGGACAGACTTGCTCTATTCTGATGCAATTGTCCCAATGATGCTGACGATGCTTGGAATGTCTAAGGCTCCATTGTTGGATTCCTTAACTAAATGCCTTCTAGTAACTATGATGAAGAAGAGGCTCTCAGGCTAATATCCCGTTGGACTACACTGCCACAAAGTCGAAGTGTTAGAATTAGATCAACTAAATTTAATTGTTGAGAAAGTCGCGACTTAAGTAACGAATAGACGCGAATCGTAATCTCAAAATTTCTAAAGCGCCACTCGAATGCCAAGCGCGGCGCACCTGCTTATTCACGAGCGTTGATGGAAATTGCAGAAGCTACATGTAGATGAGTAAGAATTTTTGCAGCAGAAATGGGATTCTCTCTCCATATACATAATCTATATCTATCTATCTATCTATCTATCTATCTATCTATCTATCTATCTATCTATCTATCTATCTATCTATCTATCTATCTATCTATCTATCTATCTATCTATCTATCTATCTATCTATCTATCTATCTATCTATCTATCCGTCCGTCTGTCTGTCTGTCTGTCTGTCTGTCTGTCTGTCTGTCTGTCTGTCTGTCTGTCTGTCTGTCTGTCTGTCTGTCTGTCTGTCTGTCTGTCTGTCTGTCTGTCTGTCTGTCTGCCTGCCTTGGAAATTGTTACTTTACTATTAGTCCCAGAGGCAACCGTGAGCAGGAAGCGTAATAGACAATGACTCCTTAAACTTTTATATTATAAGTTGACAATAAAAAACTTATCTGGTTATCTATGTTATCATACAGCTTCGTCAAACTGGAACTAATGATTATACATGCTCGATGGTTTCGATATATAAATTATATTTATATATCTAGCATCAGTGAAAGCATCCTTAGAAAGTTTAGAAACATTATTTCAAATTAAGCAAGTTAACACCTCTTTTAGTATCTTAAGCAATTTCTTATAAGCGTAATAAATATCCTACACTCGCGCTACAATGCTGTACAATTAAATAGTGGAATAATGTTCAATAAATACATTATGTAAGTTGAATGTCCAAACTTGTAACTTTGCTTAGGGATCTAAATATGGTTATTGTGCATACTGGATATTGCAAAAACCATTTCATAAACTATTTTAAACACCAACAATTGGACACAACATATTAATTGTTTTTTGTGTGATGATGAATGTATGACTTTATTATTTATACTTTTAGTTGTTAAGTTGATATTAGTTCGTTTACTTTGTAATCCTGAATGTCTGGATTTATTATTATTCATTTGGTTGTTCTATTGATTTGGATTATTGAATATTATCTATAATCTTATACAATAAATGATGTACTGTTAATATTAAATATTACTTGTTAACATTTATATAGATAGTTTGACATTGATGTTATGGAATTGTTTTGATGCCCTGTAAATAAGATGGAAAAAACCTTCATGGGAAAAAACTGAAATAAGAAAAGAACCGAAACGGTCAAAAAAGAGCCTTCATGAACAAAAAAGAAGCTATATGGCCACATGAATAAATTTTACATATGTATGTTTGTACATTGTATGTATATATATATATATATATATATACATTTATACAATATGTATGTTTATATATGTAGAAATAAAATGTAATAATCATTTATATGTTATAAAATATCTACAACAACCATATGTCGAATATTGCTGTCTCAGCAACCAGTCATGCAGAAATGGAATCAATAACAACACAAAAGGAAGAAAGAAAACAGAAAAACTAAAGAAAGAAAGACAACATAAAGATAAAGGATTAAAACTATTTACGAAATTGAACTGAAATGTAACAAATTCTGAAGACGTCAACAGCCTGTGCTGCTATAAGATGTCGTTAAACTGTTGAATAACAATAAGAAATATTACACTTGCGCTGGATTTGTAATTCTTTTGTGATAGAGCGAAAGTCAAATGAACGACGCAACCATTGTTCTATGTATTGGGCGCAATGCTGTGGGACGCTGCCAGTCCCAAGGTCGGATAAAGAAGGAGGGCGACGCCAACGATCGTTGTTATCACACAGTGTCGTTAAACTGAAACCACTAGAAACAGCGGAGGATGCGAGAGATCCGGAAAATACAGGGAATGAGAGAAGAAGAGGAAGAGGGAGTGAATGAAGGAGAGACGTGTAAAAGATGACATGGAAAGAGCTATTTGTGATTGTGTCATCCTTCGTTGCATTCAATCATCCTTTGTTTGTCATCTGTGCATTTTAGATGATCAAGATGTAAAACAAGAGTATAAAGTAGGCTGAAGACTAAGGAAGTTGAGTATGAAGATATTGAAGATGGTGACAAGTACTGTCACCCAGATTCTGTTCATTGTGACGATTGTTTACACGACGTCACAGGAACTGAGATCTGTAACGAAACCATCGATCAGGAAGACAAGTAAGCAAGCACCTTCATCATCATCATCGTCATCATACATGCCTGCATAAAAACATCATTATATGCACGCAAACATTCATGATGCAATCACCCAATCAACCAGTCAATCGATAAATCAATCAATCACAAAGACTTGATATAGCGCCTCTTCGAGATTCAGTCCAACCACGACTGAAGCAGACAGAGAGGCAATTAGCCACCTACATGCATACTATGCATACATCCTTCATACATCCATGCATTAATACATGCATCCCACCCACCCTTAGTGCGCAAAGAACGCGCTCCCTCCGCTTGGCTGAATAAGGTCTACTCTGTGTTCCTAATGCTTGCACCTCTACCAGACAGAGCCATGCCTTCTTAGTGGTAGGCCCTTCGATTTGCAAACGCCTTCCTTTGACTCTCTGCTCCCTTCCTAGATCCCCTTCTCAGGCAATCCTCTCTCATCTTAAGACGACTTTATTTGGCCGCACTGGAGTTGGAAACGCCTCTGAGTGGTTTCCTTGAAGAGGCGCTGTACGTACATCCTATAGTTACGAATGAATGAATAAATTATTCACAATTTCACAGCTGCTTAATGCTATGCAAACGTGTACAGTTACTATGTAATTTATTACTGCACTGTGCTGTAACTGTTAGCATGCAAATGTAAAAATTACGCAGAAGCGTAACTAGACAAGTTTAATATAATAGAGGGTTCCAAAATCTGAACGTGACTTGGAGGCAGAAAACCTGAGCAAGGAGGAAGTAATTGTCGGATCCAGAGTTTAACGACATCTGATGACTACAGAGTCCGTTGCCGTCGACAGAAATTTGCTTGGCATATTACAGCACTTAAGCGTATTATTTAACGCAGTAATGAATTAGACGAAATATTAATTGTCGGCGTATACGAAATTGCCTATAAATCGTCCTCAAAAGCGTTTTAAGGGTGTCCAAGGTTTGCGTAATAATTGATCTCAGCATTTGACGCTCTAACTTGAACTCTACCCGTTTTCTGCGTAATTTTACATATGCAAATTCTAATAAACATAGTCGTAAGCGTGATCGTAAACTAAGCATTTCTACAGCGCCCACAGAAGCTAAGACACGGGAACCAGCTTATTCACAGGCGCATAATGAAACAAAATCGATAGGCATGACAGTTTGTGTTTTTGACGACGTGACATTCTATCTCTGTTGATTCTTTAGGTTCCGGATGTCGAGATGGAACGACGGAAGCGTTCCAGACTGACCGCCATCCCAAGGTGGCCGCCTGCCACGGTCCGTGGAGTGGGCATGTGGAGAACGGATCCTCCCTTTGCGCCTACGGTTGGAGGGTCTGCGGCTGGGAGAGTCTGGCCCTACTGCGCCGCATCGGTTGGGAGGAGGCGGCCGTTCGAACCCCCGGATGCTATGCCATCAACGCCGCCCAGGACGCAGGGAAGTGCCAACCGTGTAGGGATGACGTCTCGCAGGTAGGATGCTGACTGTGGAGAGTGGTAGATCGTGAGGATTGTACGGTTGTTGTGTTCTGGGGTTGGAATGGAGGATAAGGAGGAAGAGGAGGAGGAGGAGGAGCAGGAGAAAGAGGAAGAAGAGGAGTATGAGAAGGGGAGGAGGATGTGGAGGAGGATGTGGTGGTGTGGGAAGAGGAGAAAGACGAGGAAGATGAGGAGGAATAGGAATAGAATCGAAGAAGGGGAGGAGGAGAAAGAATGGAGGAAGAAATAAAGTGGAGACGCAGGAAGAGGAGGAGCAGCAAGAAACAGAGGAAGAGGAGGAGAAAGGGAATGAGGATGTGGTGGAGATATAGCAAGAGCTGTATAGGAAGAGGTGCATGGAGGTAAAGAAGGAAGAAGAAAACGATGAAGAGGAGGAGGAGGAGGAGGAGGAGAAGGAGGAAGAGAAAGAGGAGGAAGAGTAGAAGGCTAAGGAGAGGAGGAGGAGGAGGTGAAGTAGACTGGTACATGTTTGTTGAAGAAATGTTCTTCGTTATGTAATTGGAACTATGTGTTAGCGATTGCGTGAGCAAAAAGGAAACAGAAGCCACGGGTTTCCGAAAGAGGAGAGGGATAGGGACTGAGACAAACAGAGGCAGATATGGACAGAGACTGAGAGACAAACAGAGACAGAGAGTCAAGCAGAGACAGAGACAGAGACAAAGAGACGAACAGAGACTGAAACATAGAGACAAACAAAGACAGAGACAAGCAGAGACAGAGACAGAGAGACAAACAGAGGCATATATAGAGACAGACAAACAGAGGCCGATATAAACAGAGACCAGACGAGGCAGAGATAGACAGCCAGACAGACTAAAAGAAGAGTTGGAAAATATACCAAAGACTTACATACAACATACCCATACCTCCCCCACGTCTATCTTGGCTAGTATTACAATTCCTCAACTTCTTCGCTATAGTGTAACCACACCTTATACCTTCTTTCCTTTAACACGCATTTGTAACAGAAATCTCATACAAAATTCCTGCCCTGGAATTAATTTGAACCCAGCTCTCCTTCGTCATTACCTCGACCTTACCACTACACTATCCAGTCCCACTGTAATATAAGTGAATCAACTCGTAACTACTAAGCCCCTGAATGAACCGCGTGCGAAGAGGTCACCATGGTAACACGTCGTCGCGATGAGTGACGAATTTTACGTCAGCGATTGTCGTATCTGGTCTGCCTCAATCCGTAAGTCAATCGGTGAGCGTTGATAGAACTTATTTGAGTAATGGCCTGCGTAGAGCGCAGATCTGAGGGCGCCCCGAGTGGCGGTAATTGGTCGACACGAGAAATATCTTTCGTGGTGGCATTCAGATTTCAGAGCTGTGGGTTAACTCGATAATAGCCGAGACTTTCCGAGTCTTTCCGACGATTCATCTTGTAGCAGGTTCCCTGTGTCTTTCTGTTAGTAGAGACCCACCAATAGTAGTTTAAATTTAACGACACTGTGTGATAACAAAGACCATAAGCGTCGCCCACTTCCTTTTTATCCACGCTTGGGACTGGCACTGCAAGAATGTTTGATAATTTTAGTTAATTTGTTTGTTAATTTTATTTTTATTATTGCTTTATCAATATGATCTGTATTTCTCTCTCTCTGTATATATTATATGTATATAATTATATATATATTTATAATATGTTTTCAGTTCTTTTTCGCAAGACTTATAAACCATGCATACGTTGTATAGAGTCTGTTCGTACATTGGCAGTGCTAGACCCCGAGCCAGCAGAATGTAGGAGGGCGACGCTAATCATCTTTCTTTTGAAACTATAACTCCGCCACTGCACGTGCTCTGGCAATTCCAGTCCCAAGCCAGCAAATAACGAGGAGATTGACACCATTCTCCTTTGCTATGACGCATCCTGAAAAAGAGACTATATATACTGCCACCACTTATTGTAGTTGTTAATTCTGTCGCTATCGGCGCTTTGGTGGCACCAGTTCCAACCCTGTACAAAGGAGTCCTTGTCATCATCATCGTCATCTTCTTCGTCATTATCATTTTCATCTTCCTACAGTATAGCGCCGTATTTAGCACAAGGCCATCAAGGCTCCGGCCTAGGGGTGGCACATTTTCAAAAGGCGGCAAAAGTTGGATTTACAATTTATTAAATGCAAAAATTAAATGACGGCAAGCCAGTGTACTAAGGAAGAAATATTTCACCACTGCGTTAGACGGTAATTGAAGTTTAAACTAATACACTCACTAAATTAGTACTTTTTAATTATTTTCATATTTTTTAATAGATAGTCTCTCTTTTCCTCTTCCTACTGGGCTATACCATCTGTTACAATGTATGTGTTTCTATATGCAATTTCAATTTAGGGAGGGACGATATAGAAATTTTGGCCTGGGGAGGCAAATTGTTGAATCCGTCCCTGCTACAGTAGCGCTTCATTATTCTGCAGTTTACCATTACTGTTACGATTACCAGAGGTCGCTTGATGGATTGGTTTGTCTGTAGGATGACCTGGCGGGAGTGGGCGCCGGCTGTTCTCAGAGGAGCTTCGGCGCAGAGTCCTGCATCACGGGCGGACGAATCGACGTCAGCTGCTGCGAAGATACCGTTTTTCGAAGGGCCTGCCAGTACCAGCCGGGTCTCACGACCGGCGTCCTCTGCTGTCGATTGCCAGGTGGGTCCTGTTGCCACCCCTCCCCAACCTTGACCATATGGGGGTTGGGGTTGGGTGAGGAGTTGGGTGGTTGTTTGGTGTCTTTATCTCGCTTGTGTTTGGATGAGGAGTTAGAAGAACGACTGATATTGGTCGAAGGCTCAGCCAATGACAGACACCCGTCAGTCCGTTCATTTATTCATTCATTCACTCACTCACTCGCCCACCCACCCTTAATCCACCCACTCACTCACTCACCCACCCACCCACTCACTCGCTCGCTCGCTCACTCACTCACTCACTCACTCACTCACTCACTCACCCACTCGCTCGCTCGCTCGCTCACTCGCTCACTCACTCACTCACTCACTCACCCACCCACCCGCTCGCTCGCTCACTCGCTCACTCACTCACTCACTCACTATATACCCGTATGTCTGAGCCTCTTTCTGTGTCTCTGTCTGTCTGTCTATTTGTCTGTCTGTCCCTTAATATACATCACCCGTACGCATGTCTGTCTGTGTGTCTCCCTCATTCGTTCCTATCGTCTGTCTCCGTCCGTATGCCTAGGTGTCTCTCCACGTATCGTCGTCCACCCTAAGCGTCAGACCCATACCATGGTCGCTGGAATCTTTGTCTTATCCTGTCGGGCGTCCGGTCATCCGGAACCACGGATTCAGTGGCTGCACAACGGAATCCTTATCTCGGATAGACCGATCCCAAGGGTTTCCACATTCGATTCAGGTGAGGCGGGATGACCTCTGACCCTCTCAAACGGTATACATACAGGCAACCTTCAATTGCATGCCTTAATACCTTTTTGCTAGGCTTTACATAGAATATATCATTCGAGTCGCCCTCCATCTTTATTCAGTCTTGAGACTGGCACTGTCGAAGTGCAGACAGTGGAGGAGTTGCTTTTTTAAACCTTGATCGCTATACCTTTTTATTTTGCCTAGTGCACTCTAATATAACGCCTGAAACTGTGATTTTAAAGGTGTCTTATCACGCGACAAAAGCTAGTAGAGTATTAATTGTTTAACGATATCTGGTGTATTCTAGTGTTATTAGAGGCATATAGGTTAATGGATAACATGGGGCGCAGGGCTGAGGATCCCAGCCCAGCGCCCCGTAAGATAGACTATAGTTTACCTTACGTTGTCTCCATAAAATATTATGTAACCTTACATTGGTGAGGGTAATGTAACATAGGTGCGGTAGGAGTAAGGTAAGAACGCTCACCTTTTGCATGTCAGTCCTGCTATAGGTTGATATCAGACACTTTTGTTTCACTATGCTTGGAAAGTGTGCGCTATACGCAGCAGTGCTCCATACTGCTTCATGCTACTTCCTGAAAAGGTACTCTAGAGGCGGATTACAGTTAGTTGCTACTGCTCATATAATGCATGTAAACACATGCAGGCCCTATATGCATGCGTTCACACGCTTTCACATATAGGCCTTTATTTCTATGTTTACCTATATACATGTATGCTTATATATACAAACATACATTCATATATGCACGTAAACAAATTTACTCATAACAATTATGAATATATATATTAGCATTGTTGGTCTTGTGTCAGTCAGTCAGTCAATTCAGTCAGTCAGTCAGTCAGTTAGTCATTCAGTCAATCCGCCTGTCTGCCTGTCTGTCTAACAGTCTGTCTGTCTGTCTGCATTCCTTTCCTTCTGCCTGGCTTACACGCATAAGACATTTATATTGCTCAATTCGAAGCCTGTTAAAATGGTTTGTGACACCGTATAGGTTACCTGATAGTATCGGACGCTCAGCCCTCGGACGGAGGTCGATACCAATGCCTGGCCACTAATCAGGCAGGAATTGCAACAACTTCGGCTCAGGTCCTCGTCACAGGTATCTGCCAATCCCACCTTCATTATCATAAGACACGCCTTCTGCATTTACATATGGCACACCTTTTATAAATGCTTAGCTAAACCACGCCTCCTGCATTTAAATAAAGCGCCCTTCTCATGCGCGTAATCCTCGTCTGAATCTGCCTCTATGTACTTTACCAGAGCCTTGAGTCTACTAGCTGTAATGCTGTATGTCAGTCACGCCACACCACCTGATTATCATCGACCAATGAGGTATTATATCTCAATGTCATAGACTACATCTTCTGAATTCGCCTGCATGATTAACGTAAGCCAGGCCTTCATAATATTCTTCAAGTCACGCCTCTTTCATCTGCAGGCCAGGCAAACACGCTTCTTATTTGGTGTCATTCACGCCATCCATGTGTGTAGTAATCACGTGTTCTGGGGTGCAGATGTAATGCAAGCCACGCCTTCAACGAGTCCTCAAGCTCCGCCTTCGTTATTATTTGTCTACACAAGGTTTATCCTTAAGTCGCCTTTCTGGGCAGCATGAACCCGGCCTTCGTGGATTTTTTTGAACCAAACCATAATCACGTATATTGGCCACGCCTTCAATAATTCTTGAGCCACGCCTTGATTATGGGCTCTAGCCAAACCTTTCACAACTTGCCTTGGCCACGCGTTTCACAATTTCTTTTGCCACGCCTCAATTAGTCCAGAGTACTAGCCAATCCTTTCACAATTGCTTCAAGTCAGACCTTCATAAAGGTGATATTTGCCACACCGATCACAGCATCTCAAGCCACGCCTTAATTACTCAGCCGTTTTGACCACGCCTTTCACATTGCTAGAACCACACCTTCACAATGGCTATATTGACCAATTTCCTTGGTCACGCCTTACATAATTCTATTAGCCACGCCTTTCACATTTGCGTAAGCCACGCCTGTACCAAATGTAGATCAATTAGCCCCGCCTTTCACAACTGCTTTGGCCACGCCTACATTATGTTTGTTAGCCACGCCCTAATCAATTGCTTTAAGCCACGCCTTGAATCGCCACATTTTCGACATCGCCGCAGCGCTCTCAATAAATCAAGCAACGCAGCGCAGATCACAGCCTCTCCGAGAGCCTCGGCATTCCGAGCGAGTCGGTCATTTATGACTTCGGCTTCAGATAAATTGGAAGGCGTTACAAATGACCAAGCGGAACGTTGAGTGCAGACGTCTCAGGTCCTGCGCCAGGCCAACCACCTGCTCAAAAAGTCTCATCATCTGCTGTTCGAATGGCTCCTCTCATTTGCCACAATCCATCATGTCTCACCCTTTCCTTCTTCTCTCTTCTCCTTCCCACTTCTGCTCCCTCTCTCCTCCTCCTCCTTCTCCTCCTCTTCTTCCTCTTTCTCCTCATCATTTTGGTAGCTTGTTCATCTTCACCATCTTCAGCTTCTTCTATTTCCTCATTTTACTCTTCCTCATTCTCCTCTCCGTATTCCTTTTCTTCTACCTATTCTTCCACCTTCTCGTCTATTCTCCGCACCACTTACTCCTCCTCGTTTTCCTACTATTGTTCGACCTTCATCTTCTCTACATGATTCTTCGTGCCTATTTACCTCTTCTTCTCCTTCTTACTCTTCCTCCTCGTCCTCTCCATTCTGTCCTTCTGTCTTTCTTCTTCCTCTTCTTCTTCTTCTGTATCGTCATCATCTTCCTCTTCATCTTCCTATTCCTTCTCCTCTTCCTCTTCTTCTACGTTCTTCTCCTCACCATCTTCATCCTCCTCCTCTTTCTTCTCCTCCTTATCGTCATCTATCATTACCCCACTCATCGACCTCATCGTTCTTTAGAGAAGAGTTTACAGTTTGATACAAGGTTTCTCTTAAGACCATCTCTCGGAACTATCTTCCCGCTCTCTTCCTCCGCTGCCCCTTTCACCTCTTCCACATCATCTACCTCTCCTCACGCCTCCTGCTCCTCCTCCTGCTCCTCCTCCTCCTCCTCCTCATCGCCATCAATCGTAGCCTTCACCTTCATTCGCTCGATTTTATTGGTTGTTCCAGTTCCGACAACTTATCCAATATCTATCCTGGGTTGAGAGGATATCTCGGATCGATATTTTGCATATTAACCTGATCTCTTTATGTTTCTGGTGCCCCATCGCTTAACACCTCATGCGACACTCATTCTGGAAATTAATATAGCGCCTTTCACACGTAAACTCAGAGGCTACGTGGCATTCGACACCGTCGCTTTAGAAGCTACCAATTAAAATCCTAATAGCATGTAATTCGTTCATCGTCAGAGTTTCCATCCGGATGTGCGGACGCTACGACTGATGGTCTCCATGGTCACGAGGACATCCACGCCTGCAAGGGACGCTGGGACGGTCACGTGAAGAGGGGTCGTGACCTCTGTGCCCCTGGCTGGCAGGTCTGCAGCCCGCGCCATGTCAACCTACTTCGGCTGTTGACCTGGAGTGAGTCCGTTGAGACGGAGGGATGTTACGCCTACAACGCAGCCAACTCACTCAGCCTCTGCAGTCCGTAAGTAGACAGACAGATAGACATGAAGACAGTCAGAGGCAGTCAGACAGACATACAGACAGACAGACAGACAGACAGACAGACTGACAGACAGACAGACAGACTGACTGACAGTCATGATCGACAGAAAGATACAAGACGATCAGGGATAGTCTGGCAGATACATGAACACTGGACAGACAAACAGATACGAAGACAAGCAGGGACATACTGACACGAAGACAGACAGACAAACAGACAGACAGACAGACAAACAGACAGACACGAGGACAGATGCAAAGACACACAAAGACAGTCAGACGGACACACGCACTTGGGCAAATCTGTTTAAAAACTCTTCACCGTTCGTGTTGGGAAACTAACTTTCATTCATTCTTCTTTTGATCCTCTGCCCTTGTATAGGCGGATTCTTATTCGTCCAATGTGGCCAAACGTCAAGTTTTCTTACTCCTTCCGTCAGCTTGCTGTAGCCCTCCTCAATCATCCAAACCAATACCATCATACTCTGTCTTCCTTGTCATCTTTCTCCTTTTCATTCTTCTCCAATTATAGTTCTTAGGTCCTTATCACGTGACCGAAAACATAGTGCAACATTGATACAACATGCCATCTGTCGCCTGTCGATGGGAATCCATTGGTTGGGTTCACGCTTTTCAGCTTACTATACACTGTTTTGTTAACACACGTATTTTTATTTGTTCACTTGGACTTTTAACGTCATTAAGAGGCGATACAAGCGCTGAGAGCGCCTCTGAGCAGAAATCTTTAAGGGGCGCTATATAAATGCTTGATTGCAGTAAAATCCTAGTTGAGATGGTTAGGACTTAGTATTAATAGTTTCATTTGTTTAGCGACATCTTACAAATCGTAATTGCAATTTTCCAAACTTCTAAAGCGTCATTTTAAAGCCAAGCGTGGCACCGACTTATTCACAAGCATCTCAAATCTGTCTGCATGGTAAGAACTTAATGTTCTTCGGCTAATTTTGCGCATAGCAACATCTGTAAGTAAGTAAGTATATTCTTTATTGAATCAACTGCATATCAACAGTTCCACTCTCTGTTGTCGTACAATATATGACTGTAAGAGACCTGTTGAAATCGATCTTCGCTATCCGATTGAATAGTTTCCGGAACGACCTTTTAGTTATGTCAAACTAGATGGGTAACCCGGCGTTGCACGGGTTGAGACAGACTATTGGGCCATGTGTGCAAATAAATAGTGTTTATATACATTCTGTGTTGAGACTTACTGGTATGCGTATACAGTACATACCCACCTGACCGACTGTGCAAACGATGGTCAACTTCTGTATACGTGCTACCTGTAGGATATCTCCCAAACCGTCCATTCATTCGTCGACACGCTCCTGGCGCCTGAAAAGGAAACTTCCCTTGGAGGGTCCTGAGACAGGTTTTTTGGCCCTGAAGACCAGGATGAGGGCGGCCGCGGGCTTCACCAACCCCTCGACTGCCTGTCCCAGGTGTTCCCCGAGCAGACGGTGAAGGTTTCGAGTCAATAGCTCTAAAACTGTGCAAATGCATAGCCGGGCAGACAGACAAACAGACATAATATTCACTTTATATATAGAGATATCTTAAAATGTCATAATTTAGGAAACTAAATTAAATAATAGTCCTTTTGACCAATAAATTAGGTCAAGAAAGTTTTATGATAAATCTCATTACGCCTGTGCATTCCTTCCGCGAGCCGTTGTTGATGCACCAAGCAGGTACAATTTATCCTTGTAAAATACTAACCTACATGAAAATTTACGATTATATATAGCGTCAGTGAAAGCATCTTCTGGGTGTCTAAGCACAGCGCAATATTGCGTTCGTAGCGCTTTGTAATATTGCATTTATATATCGTATTGCAGCGTACAATGTTCACTTCGGTGAACTAACTCGCACTCATGTTAACGTTTATATTGACTTACATTCTGTTTGTTGGAACCGCGTCTGTTATAATGCTCCGAGGGTTCTCTGAATTAGGCTCCAGGGTCTGGAATGGTCTTTCTCTGGAGTTACGTGTATTCCCTAAATCGTGTAGTGACTATGATACATTTTTAAACCATTTGAAACTTACCTTTTTGTCCGGGATGGAGCTGGGAGCGCCTTTGGGTAGTAGCATAGAAAGGACGAATGGATCCAGAGTTTAACGATCGCTTTGGCAACAATGGCCGTTGCAGTCGAAACAAATTTGCTCGGCATATTACAGCACTTTCAGTTTTTTTCTCTGCGGCTCAGTGCAATTTCTTTTGATGAATGAATGATACGCTAACACTACAAAGTGCTTGCTAACAGCGCTCCCGCTAGCTATGCGTATGAAGTAGCTATACTAAGTATGCTAAGTCATGAATGAAAAATGAAATGAAGGCCGACAACAGGAAGACCAGGGCAGATAATGCTACATTAAATGAAGACAGAGGATTATGGACAGCCTAGAGAAGAGGCACAACAGCGAAAGGATGGTGGTAATTTCAGTCTAGCGACACTGTATGATAACAAAGATCATTCGCCCTCCTCCTTAACCCAGGCTTGGGACTGGCACTGCTGGACTGCAAGCAGTGGATGAGTTAACTGGGAGAGGGGTGGGACGCCGGATATTTGAAGCTTTCTAAGTGCTAATGGCGCGAAACAGAATCCGTTTTTACGTTTTACGAGATTGACTATATAGCTTCATCAAACGTGTCTTAAGGGTGTCCTAGGATGGCGTAATATTGTTTTCAACGTCTGATGCTCTAACGTCAACTCTTAATGACGGACAAATATTTTTCAGTAAATCGTAATCATCTGCGTAATCGCAAACTCAACATTTCTACAACGTCCACATGCAGAAGCGAAGTCGCGGGCACCAGCTTATTCACAGGCGCGTAGTCAAAATGAAATCGATATGCAGAGGTCAAAATCCAGAGAGTCAAGCAGGCAGACAGGCACACGGCTAAGGTGGTTGGTGTTTAGAGTTTAAACGGCGAGGGAGGGAGGGAGAGGAGGAGTCAGGATAGGATTTGCGAAAGAGCAGTGTTTTCAGTTGTGAGTGAAAGACCTGTGGGGAGATATAACAAGAGGTGCTGCTTTGGTGAGTGAGTAAGATAGATCAGATATTTTTTCTAAATACTGAAGGGAGTTTAATCCG
The DNA here is from genome assembly GCA_959347315.1 of Bimastos eiseni. NCBI lineage: Eukaryota > Metazoa > Annelida > Clitellata > Crassiclitellata > Lumbricidae > Bimastos > Bimastos eiseni. Next base: position 27,188,045 of record OY365816.1, read on the forward strand.
AAGAGGTGGGACAGCAATAGCTATGGAGCGATTTGAAAATTTCAGCGATGAGATGACGAAAGGGTGGAGCAGTGTTTTTGGTGGAAGAGGAACGGGTTGAGCGCTGGGGTTTGACCGTGAACAACTGGCGATGATAATTGTGAGAGCTGTTAGGATTGGAGTTGGTGAGTGCATAAGTCTTTGTATTCAATTCGCTTTGGCATTTTGAATCAATGAAGTGATTTGAGAACATGAGTTGTATGGTTGTGTTTGGAAGTATTGGTAATAGCACGGGCGAGATCATTCTGAATGGCTTGCGAGCGGTTTATTTTAATATTTATAATTGAAGATATTATTGGATTAAAACATTAAAGTCTCTATAGGTTCTGCTCAATTTAGACACCATTAAATTGCTTACTTTTCACGCTATAAATTTGCCAATCGCTCAGCGTTTCCCGTATATGAATTCCGTCATTGGTAGTACTTGGCTAGTGCCAGTCCAAAGCCTAGATAAAGGAGGAGGGCGACGCTAATGGTCTTTATTATCACACAGTGTCGTTAAATTGCAACAACCAACACCGTTTACCTTGTTATTGATTGAGATTGCTATGTCAAAATCGCACACATTCTAACGTGAGCGATAATTACTGATAAAAGTGATTGCAATTGTTAAATAGTGCAGTATATCTTTTCAATTTTCATATCGTGATCTGTGGATGAAAATTATTGAGAGTCGTCTTTGGGTGGGAGAACATGGTTGTGTGCTTTAGGTTTTAATTGGTGATTGGAGTGGGGACGGAGTGGAGGTTTTATCGGAGGTTAGGGCTAATAAAAACACATGAATGGGGAGGTTTATGGAATTTAGTGATGGCACTGGGTTTGGCGATTTATTTATTTATTTATTTATTACCGAAATTTGATACTGCTCTTCTACCAACATCTTTTGCTCAGAAGTGCACACACACGCCTCGACGACGCAATTGCAGTTGTACTGCAGAGCAACTGTGCGCAGAGGACTTGCTCAAGGTCCCTACACAGTGACTCCCCGGACGAGGGTCGAACCTGCTCGCTCAGCGCACACTGAACATCACGGGCTGATCGCTCTAACCCATCGGCCACCGCGCCACACTGGATATGTTATGAGGAGGAGAATACGTTACTATGAGGTGGTCAATATGGGCACTGTGTCTGAGGTTATGTCTAAAGCATTGACTTGGGCTATACGAAGGCTGCTATCAGACACCTTTATTATAGCGCGTAATCATATTATATAAGATTTTGTTGTGGCAGCGACAAGTGATGTTATCTCAATTAACTGCCCTTATGCAAGGTAAGGCTATTAGCCGAAAACCGGATTGAGGTTAAAAGCAGTCCATAAGTTAACGATTGCATCAAATTCCATCACTACGTTCTCTATCAGCGCCAGCTCCAAGGCTGGAGAAGAACGAGGAGGGCGACGCTAATCACCTGTGTTACTTTTTACAATCTGTACTGGTATTATGTCACAATACACACATGTAGACAATGGGAGCAGTTAAAAATAATTACACACCTCTTTTTAAAATGTAATATGTTTTATCTGCAGACATATAGAAGCCTAAATTAGGGCAGTTCTCAAACTTCTCAAAATCTTACAGTGCCAGTCCCAAGCCAAGATGAAGGAGGAGGGCGACGCAATTGAACCTAGTTACAACACATTGGCGTTAAACTACAACGGCTACTAAAGCGGCTCTGTACTATAATCAATAATTATTATGCTTAATTTCGCCATAGGACAGTTTAGAACTGTCCAGAATGATTTGTTGCTTAAACACGTCCTTAAAACGACGGAGACAGACAGACATACACGAAGGCATGAATAAATGAATAGTTCCCTCCGCGAGAATCGTTAGGACTATTTATATCGATTGTCGGAAAATTGTGCAATTCGAAACTAAAATGTCCAAAAATATTCACATTGGAATTTAAATGAAATTGTGTGCGGAAAATACTAGTCACGCTGATCTAGAGATGAAGTTAATAACGTTGTGTAAAAACTTCTTGTTCCGAATACGAGCCATGTTCGATACACCAAAAAGACAAAATATTGTTGCACGTTATGTATGCGTCTTGAAGCCTATCATGAAAAGACAATGAGTAAACAAAGTTTCACACTGTAAATATATATTCTTTGAAAGCTTTTTCGGGGTGTCTAAGGATAGCGTAATATTGAGCAAGCAGTATCTTGTGCATGGCTAACAATACTCACAACGGTACTCTAACTCGCCCGGTTAATAACGGCTAAGCAAGTTGGGTCCCACTTGTGGGACCCTGTTTGCGTAGTATGGGTTCGTGGGGCGCTGTATAAATGCCCCGACTGGTTCTGTTTGCCCTTACAACAGCTTTGCATTCTCTGTGGTGGGCCGTATAGGATTTATAATGACCTTTTTCTGGAGTTACGACTTTGTTCCCTAAATCCAGTGGTGGCATATTTTATGGCCATTTCAAAACTCATCTATTAGTCCGGGCTGGAGTTGGGAATGCTGTTAGAGTAGTTTCCTGAAAGGGGCTTCATATTTTTATAATTACAAGACAATGCAGGCTAACTGTGCTCTTGAAGTATAGCGCGATTCACATTTGTAATTATACACACAATAGAAAGAGCAAAGGAAGCGGATTGGGTACACATGAGAGGAGAATTACTATTAATAACCGTTATAGAAGGAAAAATGAAGGGAGGCTGACATTAGGGAGACCAAGACAGATGAGGTTTACAGACGGGTTTATTATTATTATTATTATTATTATTATTATTATATCGATTGTCGCGAAAGTGTGGGATTCGAAACTAAAAATGTAGGAATATCAGAATTTTAATTAAATTGCGTGCGGAAAATAGTCAAGTTCACCCAGAGTTGAGGTTGTGAACGTTTATTAAGAATGCTCATATCGCAAGACTGTTGATACACCACACTGCCAAATTATGTTGTTGTTTTTATTATTAGGATATAGGATACACGCGCAATATTGAGACTGAACGAAATTAAGGGACATATAACGTCGTTTGAAAGCATTTTCAGGGTGTCTAAAGATAAGGTAATAATGCGTGAGTAACGTCTCATATCTAGCCGTAACCTTTTTCAACCAAAGTTCGACCGTACGTTAGGGCAGAAGATAGCGTACGCGTACGGTACGTAATTTACTAAAAATAATAGCGTACGCGTACGGTACGTTCGTATTCCGTACGTATGAGCAGCCTTTAATATTAGTTGCTTCTCGTGACGTCACTTTTTTTTCTCTCGTCATTTTCTATACGCGTATTAAGCCAAACCGCAACTTCGAGTGCTGCTGAAAGGAACTGGAGCTTATTTGGTTTCTTCCATAATAAAAGGAGGGCTCGACTGAATCCGAAGACCATTGAGAAGATGGCCTATATCCATGCCAACACACGTTTAACGAACAAAGTGGAAGAAGTGGATTATGTGGAAGAGAACGTGAAATGGAATGAACCGAATGATGATATCAGTGATACGTCAGAAGACTCAGTACAAGAAGAGTCAGATTACTCAGATTCTCCAGATGATTAGAATTTAGATACAGTTTTGCAACTTCATACATTCATTCTTTATAATACTGTTGATATTATAGTGATAAAGATGACACGTAATGCAGAAAAATTAGCGTACGCTATTTATTAATTTAGCCAAAAAATAGCGTACGCGTACGGTACGCATTTCAGCAGAAAAAATAGCGTACGTTCCGTACGTACGGTCGAACTCTGTTTTCAACCATACGAGTCTGAACAAAGGCTAAGGATAGCCCATGTGAGCCTAACTAGACAACCCTGTCGGTGGCATCCTCCACGACCCCGATGATGATAGTTGGTGTTCGGCAAGTGCACGAGGGATCATATAAAAGGTTGTTCTTGCAGGAAACTCTCACTTTCATGTAATGTTTTTGTGTGTCTGCGAAGAGGATTACTGAACAAGCAGATTTACGTGGGCCACATGCATTCAATTTCACCTTTAACATAGATTCTAAGAAACATTCATATTAACAACAACTTCTAAAGGCAAAAATTAACAACAGCAAAGTTTGTAACCATGATTTTACCTAATTCTTGGTTTGAATGTTGAACATTTACATTTTAAAGGGCGTAACTTGGATATTTACTAAAATAATGTCATTTTATGAAAAAATACATATTTTGTGAAATTTTTACAATAAAATAATATCTTTGTGTGGTCAAATATCCAAATCTTTTAATAATACTATGTATAATGTAAGTGAAAATTGTATGCTCGCACCACAAAATGCACAATTATTTTGCTATGCCGCTGTAGGCCGACTATTACTATAATACTTTTAACGAGAGTTAAACAGGTTTGGTCCCGCTTGTTAGTCACTGTTTGCGTGGTAGGAGTCCATGGGGCACTGTATAAATGTTGAGCTGATGGTTCAATTTACCCGTACACCAGCTATGCAAAACCGCGCATACTCTGTGGTAGGGCTTGGAATAGCCTTACTCTGTTGTTACGCCTGTTCCCTGAATTGTGTAGTGGTACCTTTTATGGTAATTTGAAAACTTAACCTATCTTGTTTAGGCTGGACTCGAGAGCAAACTTCAGTAGCTACCTTAAAAGGTCGCCATATAAATTCTCTAATTAATAAAAATGCATTGCGGGAAAGCAGCGCTTCCTCTTGGTACACTCTCTTAAAGTAGCGTTGTACGAATCTGTAATAAAATTATGCACACAATGATGACTCCATGGAGGCGGGTTGGGCACATACTGAGAGGTGACTATAACTATACCGAGAACAGCATAGAAGGGAAAAAGAGGGAGGCGCAGGGCTTAAAGTGTGCCTAGACGGTCATGGACGGCGTCCAGGCACTTATTTTCGAGGATGGACGCCGTCCTGCCACTTATTTGGCCAGCAGAGCCTGGACGCCGTCCATGAGCGTCCATGCAACAATGCAATTTCTCTACACGCTTACGTTATTATCAACAAGAAAAAGAGAAGGGACAAAATATCGCGCTTCGCGCGTTTACAAATTTCTTTTTAAAACTTTCAAACGATGACGGCGCCACTGGCCCCTTGTCGACAATTTCGCAAAGGAAAGTAATTCTTAGTAGGCCTGCGCTTTAAATTACAACAAATATTTCATCAACAAATAATTGACGACTAAATAATGGTTGATGGACAAAAAACCTATCAAAATTCTATTAGCACTCAGTTAAACAAGTTCCACTTAATTAGCAGTAGTTATCACTACAATTAAACAACGATGATTACGATTATGATAGTCTTTCATCCTGAGGAATGCATAAGGTTGTAATCATTATAGGCCACTTAATTTCTCCATTTTTCTTCGTTCTACTATTATAATTTGAAATATTTTATACATAAGTTAAGATATTATTAGATTGATTTGCTAAGAACTTAATGTTTCTTCTCAGTTCAGACACCCTTAAGTCTCTTATTTTATACGCTATAAATTCCTCAATTTCCCTCAATTACAAATGCAATAAATCGGCAGCAATAAAGACAGACATCAACGGCCAACTTAACTTCACTCAATCGTAGGGAACAAAGTTGACGAGTTTGTAGCGCGTAAAGCAAACAGTTTCAGTTTAACGAAACTGTGCGATCAAAAAGATCTTTGCAGCGCAACCCTCTTCCATTATACATTCTTGGGTTGCGGCACTAACAGAGTGCGAACAGCGTGGGAGTTCTGAGAAGTCAGAGACTTAATTACAGGTCTTTTTAAAATTAGACGGACGTACTGAGCCCTTAACGATATTTTAGACTCGTTAAGGTACAAGTTACCTTCAAGCAAATTGGTATAGCCTACATATGACCCCTAAGACCTCAATATATAATATCGGTTGTGTGGTTTCAAACAGTTTGACCACATGTCTAAGGACATGAATGGCTGTTGAGGCGCTAGTGAGTAAGCTTTTGCCCTGAGCTAGGCTTTCAAGTGGCGCTCTAAAGGTTTGAAGATTACGATTAGGGACCGTTCACATATTATATATCGCTCAATGGGTAGGTGGGTGGGTTCCTGTGTTGTTAGCGTTATATTGTGTAGGGTGGGTTGAAGGTTTCGTTATATAACAAACTTTTTTCTGTTTATGCTATTTTTCCTGCTTTCTTGCCAATTGGAAATTCCATGTACCACTGACCTTCATTGTTTAATTGAGGTTCACAATACGCTGTAAACCAAAACTAGCACCATTAGCTACCACTTGGCGAATTGATTTGACGCTCATACTTATTATTTATAAATCCACTGGTAACAATTTCCTATTTACAATTTTAACAATTTCCTGTGCATAGCTTTAAACGCTCTTGAATTCAATTCTGTGTGCTTTGTTTTGATTCTAGTTTAAATTAAAATTAATTCACTTGAAATAATTATTTCGGTAGGTATTATCAAGATGTTTGATTTCATTTTCTATAGTATGTGTAAACAGTTTATATGTTTGCTTAAATACCCAATTTAGTTGTAGTATACACTCTGTATCATACGCTATTAAATAGCGTTGTACCGCGAACCTATCGATAAATACCTGACAGTGCAATATTAAACCAATGGATTCTGGGTGATACTGTAATGCTCATTTCTAGTGCAAAACAGGAGGGAAACTAAAATAGTGCTTTTAAATAGGATGTCCGTTACTACCATGTGTTATCATGCTGCATTAATAGGTTTACATGTACATACATGGTGACAATCGTCGACTACCCAATTAGTTACCGTAATTATTACAAGTGAATTTAGCGCCATTAAATGTCCGATTATTAAGATGCAGATTAGCTCCATAAATCCGGTCTAATCATCATTGGCACGAGTACACAATTTTAGGATACCTTTTGTTACATGGCTAATTGGGCGTATGATGATTTTTTACTGCAGTTCTTGAAATGGATAAAGGCAATTGTCAGCTGAATCACTACTATTAAAGGGCTAAATGACATTGTTTTGTTATAAAAGTTTCAAATTGTGCAATACAATTACGTCGATTGTATGTCTTTTAATGTAGACTGGGGTGGGGTAGGGGGGTAGGTAGCATATCTGTTATATAATATAGGGGTGGGGGTCACGGCTGCTGTTATATAACGTTATTAGGGGTAGGGGAGGGTCAAAAATTGAGATTTTATACGTTATATAATATGTGAACGGCCCCTTACGATTACGTGGACCTCCATACGCAGAATTAAATAATTTTAAAGTCTTACAGCTCCCCTCCATTGCCGCCTAACATCTATATAATTATTATAACAAACAACGATTAGTTGTTATTCGTTTAAGAACGCTTGCTAGCTAAGATAATTACCGTCACCCTCCTCCGGTGCTCAGTCTTTTGAATGGCACTATCACGTGACGATTACGACTCCGTGCTTGCAGGATATCAGACTATATTCAGATTCGATTGTCTTCGTATAGCAAAGTCACTGGTCTGTATGTTTCCATGGTTACAGTTGCTACGACACGGAAATGGCGGGAGTGGGAAGGCACTGCGGCCAGATCCGCAGCTCCCAGTCTTCGTGTCTGGCGGAGGGAAGAATCGACGTCTACGGCGACAGATCATCGCTCAAGAAATGCAACTACACGAAGGGCGTCACCACCGGCGTACTATGCTGCAAGAGGCCCGACAGATGGCAGCACGGTGAGTGGGTGACACTTGGTTTCACTTTTAGTTTCGTTTTCAGTTTCGCTATCGGTCAAGTTTCGCCTTCAGCTTAGGTTCAAGTCTTAGTTTCATTTTCAGTCTAAATTTCGCTCTTAGCTTCGGTTTCAGTTTCACCTTCAGTCTCTCTTTAAGCCAATCAAACAGTTTAGTTTTCAGTTTCACCATCGTCACCTTAATGCAGTACCTTTAAATATTTCTTTTACACAAGGTTTGACATGCAATTGATTAAATTATGAATATACTTACTTATTTACATCACTGATCAAACAAGGAATGGAGATAATATCATCTTACCATAGTTGCGCTAAATGGTAAAGATTTGTTGCTATATGACGTCGTAGAATATTTGAAAAGGCGGTAAGTGAATCGTACACTGGATAAAATTGTTGAAATATGATGGTATTGACAGCGTCGCAGTGGTCTCCTCCGAAATGCGACAAGCGGTGCTTGAACGGCGGAGTGTGCGTTGACGATGGACGATGTCAATGTGCCCAAGGATACAAGGGAAACGCCTGCCAGACACGTAAGGCCTTTCTTTCATCGTCGATTGCACCCCGATTGGCTAAACTGCTAGCTCACCATTTCTTATGTATGTGTAATTGATTCAGATTATTATGTATCTGTGTCATTAGCTTAGATTAGCATATAGCTATGTCATTGGTTAGATTAATATGTATCTATGTCATTGGCTATATTAGTATGTATCTGTGTCATTGGTTTAGATTAACACGTATCTATGTCGTTGGTTTAGATCAGTATGTATCTTTGTAATGGTTTAGATTAACATGTATCTATGCCGTTGGTTAAATAAGTATGTATCTGTGTTTAAATTATTATGCATTCTCTGTCATTGGTCAGATTGGTATGTATCTATGTCATATGTTACATTAGTATGTATCTATTTCACAGCAATCTGCCCAGGTGGGTGCATCCCCAATTCGACCTGCGTTAAACCTCGTTTGTGTCGATGTAACCATGGCTACAGTGGCTCCAACTGCAGCAATCGGGATGCGGACGAGAGATGCCGGCATACCTGTCTGAACGGAGGTCGATGTTCGGCCAACGGTCGATGCAAATGTCCACCGAACTTTCACGGACCCAGATGCCAAGTTATAGGTCAGTTCACACTGTTGACCTATTGACACTATTGACCTATTTACACTATTGACCTATTTACAATGTTGACCTGTTTACACTGTTGACATCTTTACAGTGTTGACCTATGTACACTATAAACCTATTGACACTGGTGACATTTCTACGCTGTTAACCTATTTACACTGTAAACCTATTTTCACTGTAAACCTATTTACACTGTAGACTGATTTACACCGTAGAGTGTAGATCAATTTACACTGTAGATCTATTTCGTATGCAGTCTGTGTGTCTGCTTGTCAGTCTGCATGCCGTCAGTTTCACTGCCACGTCAACTATTTTTTCATATCAATATACGTGTTTAAACTGTGTCACGAACAATTGCAGCAACAATACGGTTATGAACAGGTGGTTCATTTCAACCGAACCTAAGACACAACACACTAAACTATGAGACAGACCATCACCAAAAATACGTTTTGTCCCAACAATCGACCATATAATGCAATTTTTACGAATGTTATGTGTCTTCCGAGTATCGGCCAAAGATACACTTATGTTATAGATTTGCAAAACATCGGAGACCCTTCACCTCTGGACAGGGCCGTACCGGGCTATAATTGCGTCCTGTGCCTAGCTAACTGCGCCCTGTGCGTGGCATCAATTTGGCGTCCCCACATTGTGAAAATAGTGCATTTTATGGAATAATAAGTTATTCCATCCTAATTTGCGCCCTTTCCACATTTTCGCCCTGGTCCTAAGCCCCGCTGACCCCTTTCGGTACGGCCCTGCCTCTGGATGACCAGTTTAACCACTAGCTGCGCAACTCTTGTAATATGACAGATGTGCTCCACGTCCGAGTTTTCTCCGTTTTCTTCCTGAATCAAGCCTCTTTGTGTGCGGTGCTTTCATCACCGACTGACTATAAACCGTTTATAAATCTATTTACTACTTAGATCAAATATATTAAGATCAAATAGAAATTAGACCTACTTCTTATTGCAAACTGTGTTTTAGGTTTGAAGGAGTCACCGGCGTCAACAATCAACAGAACGAAACCAACAAATTAACCAAATTAAATCAATTTAAAATTAATTCTTGTTTTATAAACTGCCCAATTCGCAAAACACTCTCTTGTAACGTTTAAGCTTATACGTACATTTGTAGAGAGGCAGTAATAATCGTTGTAATATAACCGAGACAGAAAGTTACCCGTTTTATGATACCGGAAGCGTGGATAGAGAACGTCACATCGTCGAAAAGGAAAATTTAATTGGAACGCGAACTGCACAACAGCTTATTTAGCGCTGTTATTATTGCATCGCCAGTGCGAGACTTTGTGCTTTTTGACTGCATACGTTGAAGTGTGAACTGAACCGAATTGAACACTTGATTTCCGTTTCCAAAGACATTAATTAACGTGTGTATTCAGCAAACTGACCTGCCGTGTGTGACAGAATTTATGTTATCGTTATTTACGGCAGCGTTTCCCAATCTTTTTTGGGACGTGGAACCCTTTTGATCTTCATTTTTTTGGCGGAACCATCGTCCAAATATAAACATATTCTGTTGTAGGAAGATTTCAAGCGCTTGAGATTGCAGACAATTATAGGTTAAGGCCCAGATTATATTATTAATAACACAAATATTGATTACGCTGACATATGAATTCTCTCTCGTAATAAAGTTATAGGTCTACACAGTTGTTAAGCAAAGAGTCTTCTAAGAAAAATTCGTATAATTTATTTTAAATTGTTTTAAGATTATTGTTGACACTGTTAAAGCTTTCCGTGGAACCCTTGTCATCATCTCACGGAACCCTAGGGTTCCATGGAACACAATTTGGGAAACGCTGCTTTATGCTTTACAGAGTTTATTGACCGATTTTAACAGAGTAAGCTTAAATGGGAAGTTCCTGTTTCCTGATGTTGGACCCAAATTTAATTGAAATTTAGGATAAATTTCAATATCGGAGCTGAACATTATGCATAGATACACAGGATATCAATTAATCTAAGGGGTCATATTTTTCTAAAGTCAAAGCTGAATATTTTTGAGATCAAATTGACTTATACTGGTCACACAAGTGATATTGGTGCCCGACATTTAAGCTTACAATAAGGGTAGGCCCTATAAATCCATTGTCCAAGTAGACATGTGCATAAAAAATTTTCTTCAATAGAGGGCTACTCATACGAAAGGTTCGATACACTTGCATAATATGCCTACTAAATATTTATCCGCTATGTTGACACTTTATTATGCCGTGTCTCGGACATTGACGGGTTGTAAGCAGAGGCAGCGATCCCGGGTGGGGGTGGGTCGAGGGGGACAAGTCCCCCCAAGTTTTACAGAGAGCGGATAATTTATACGTGTGCCCCCACATTTCCTACCCCTCTCATTGGGTGTCCCCCCACCTGTCAAGCGAGATCGCCGCCTCTGGTTGTAGGCCATACTTCTCGTCTCCTTTATGGTTGTCTTAGTTCTACTGTATGTTGCTCAGTTGTTGGTTGTTACTGTCGTTGCCCTTTGTCTGTTTTGTTGTTCCGTTACCGCCAGCCATTGGCTAGTTTGTTTTCGCTGTTCATTCAACTATCGTATTTACCTCTGGCGTTTTTAAAAGTAACTTGCAATAAAAATATTTATGTCAGATCTGGACGGCATGTTTTTATTCTCAGGGAAAAAGCAAGCTCTTATTTGTTGTAATAAGTAAACAGTATTATGAATAAAGCTCAGTAAAATTCACAACAGAAACGAACAGTGAGACGGACAAAACGTACACACATTGAGTGACAGATACAAAGACATAGAGAAAGAATATAATGTGTGTATATATATATATATACGTATATATGTGTGTGTGTGCGTGCGTCTGTGTGTCTGTGTATGTGTGTGCATGTGTGTCTGTGTGTGTACGTGTGTGTGTGTGCGTGTGTGTATGTATATAGACACAGAGACAGGCAGATACAGACAGAGGGACGGACAGGCAGAGGAGCATAGAGAGAAAGAAGGAGAGCCAGAAACAGAGACAGACTGAGACAGAATCAGACAGGGGACAGTGAGAAAGGCAGAGAAATAAAGAGAGAATGCTACAAAGAGAGGACAACACAATGAGACGGATTGAGACAGCAGACGGATGCACACAGACAGAGGGCTATACACAAAGAAACACTCGAATACACGCAGAGGAAACATAATATTACACACTGTATCATAATCCATTATATTCAGAAATAAAAATACACAGAAGGATCACATGGAAGGGTAGGCAGATACAGGTAGAGAGACAAAAGGAGACACACACACGCACACACAAGCACACCAAACAGACACACACAAGTGCACACACAAATACACACAGAAAGGCAAACACTTTCAGAAGGATGGGCAGAGTAACAATATGCAGACAATAGGCCTTCATTAACAGGACACAGACATACATAGACAAACGGACGGACAGAGAGACAGACAGAAGGACAGACAAGGCTCAGCTGCTGAGACTTCTATCGATGCACTCCAGATGCGGCTCTGCTCCTCATCTTTCTCATCCTTCTTCTGCTATTCCGCTGGCACTTGGCACCACCTGTTGATTGATAATCAACCGCTGAATCCAGGTGATGGACCCAGTGCGATGCATATGTGCGTGTCGCCAAAAACGACGCACATCCCACTGCAGCAGGGCTTCCGGTCGCAAAGGAACCGCGAACAATGCTTCGATCTGTTTCGATTTAACAAAAGTAAGCAAAGTGATCCAAATGTTAGACTCATTATCTATGCATTAGTTAGTCATTAGCTTATTGCGCATTAATTACAACAATGCTTGCTCATTACTCATTCATTACTCATTCATTACTCATTCATTACTCATTCATTACATGTTCATTATACTTAGTTCTCATTAGTCAGTACTTAAACATTACACATTCATTATTTACTCATTACTAATAATTACTTATTCATTACTAATTAATTACTTATTCATTATTTACTCATTATTATTCGTTACTCAATCGTTACAAAATCATTGATATTCATTATTTATTCATTAGTTATTCGTTACACAGTCGTGCTGTTGCGTGCATAAGTGACAATTTTGCAAATTTCAGCGCCATCGATCGGTGTCTGAGCATCAGATGGAGGTGCTATATAAATGAATCAACCTAACGTATACCTACTCGTCATCGATCATGATGCTCTTTGCTCCAGAGACTTCGTAATCTCTCTCCTCCCAATCGGGCTCCTCCACATCGACGGATGAGACTGATCCATCTCCAACAGGACCCATGCTCCGCATCCTGTTGCTGCTGCTGCTGGTTGCGTGGCCACCTGCGATAATAATAATACTAATTAGTAACAATATTCGTTTGATTTCAAATTGATAAATCGCAGTATATGGTTATATGTATAATAAGAACGAATGATGACAAGTTATTACAGAAGTCGAATTTAACCGTCGGCATTCATGCAAGACGCCATTACGTTGTAATCTAATTTTAACAAACGCCACCGTCTAGCGAATAAGGACAAAAGTCCACCTTACGGTGATGTGGGTCTAAAAACCGATTCCTCGACTCGATCTGTGCACCATTACTTTACGAGCCCTCCATGTGAATTATGTGATGCACCAAACAGTAAGAAATTAACGAGGTGAATGATGTGCGCCATAGAAATTAGACGTTCATGTATACACCTGATCGTTCACTTTCCAACTCTCGACCCAAACGACTCCCGCCTTGACGGCTACTTTACCTCTCTAACCCTGTGGGAAATCGGAATAGGACAATCCTACGGACAGCCTCTATGACTTGACGCAGCGCTCATGAATAGGCTTGGCTTTCGAGTGGCACTATAGAAGTTGGATATTAAGATACGCTTACGATTTGGAGTTTGCGATTGAGATTACGTTTTCGCATCCGTTAACTATATGTGTAATGCAACGTAATGTAATGTATTGTTCACTGTAATGTATTGTACTGTAATGTAATGTAATTTAATTTTATTTAACTTAATTTTATTTGCTTTAATTTAATGCTATGATGTAATGAAATGTGATCAGGTAACAGTTCCGTCTATCCTAACTTAAACAGATATGTCTGGGTTAGGGTTAGGGTTAGCCGGATAGGGTTAGGGTCAGTACGTTAAATTTTCGCCCCTTTAACTATTATGTTTTCACCTAATGTAATGCAATGTAACATCATTTAATTTAATTTAACTTAACTTTCTACAATAATCGTGCTGCTTTAGTGCTAGACCTATGCGATTTAACTAAATGTGATCAGGTAACCATTCCGTCTATTCTAATTAAATTAGACAGATCATGCGCATAGAACTAAAAGCAAAAGCGTATCTAGCATTCACTCTGATTTGGTCCAAACACCTCAGTAATAACCCAACAATAATAAATGTAGGTTAACCACACTTCCAATGTCATGTCGAGGCTATCGAGAGACCTGCCAGCGCAATTTTAAAATATTTTTTAATCTATTTTTTTTAATAAGCATTGTTTACTGAGTTGGTGTTCCGCACTTGCTCTAGTTTTATCCTGCGTTTTTGACGTCAATCTAGTTAGGTTCGCTTATTAGACTTTTTTATTAGATTTCTAATTCGAAGGACTTGCGTGAGTTCCCAGTACAATGACTGTCTCGGACGAGGATCGAACCCATCCACTCCGCGTAACAGGCCCTACCAATCGGCCACCTTACTTAGCATTTTGAAAATACATTTATATTTTCAAATAATACTCTACACTATTGTATTTGCATTTTCAAAATACAACAGAAAAGTATTCTGTGACAGTATTTTGAAAAATTGTTTCTAAAATCATTCGTGTGAATTGAAAGTGCTTATCAGTAATGCCTGATGTACGATGTTCAAGACCGATGCAACACCTCCCCAGAGAATTAAATGGTTTTGTCTTCGAAGTCTTAGGGAGTTCAATCTCGACGAAGAATCCAGAATACGTATTCATATCATTAGGGCCAATAATTATTTTAACCTTTACATAATATTTCCGATTTCAGATTGCCCCTACGCTATCACCTTGGCCTACGCTAACTTTAACTCGAGAGGTAGGGTGAAATAGAATTCATGTTACCCAAAGGGGTGGCTTGGAGGCGACTTCATCTTATCGTGTAGGCCTACGATTTCAGGTCACCCCTCACCACAAGACATTTTTTATTTATAATCAGCGGTTTATTTAAAAAATCAAAAGCTGTAATTTTCCGATTAGCCTATCTGATAACCTAATGATTTTGTATGTTGTTCTTGATGCTGATGACGACGACGACGACAATGATCATAGTTATGATGATGATGATGACCACGACGACGACGATGATGATAATGATGATGATGACGACGACGAGTCGACGACGATGACGACGACGACGATGATGGTGATGACGATTACAGACTGCTGTCAAGGAGTGATGCGCCTTAGTTTCAGAAATAGCTTAAAGAGTTATGACTGATTTGTGTCGTCGTGGTTAGGCTGGGAGCGCCATTATTATATATTATATCTTCGTTTATTTAACAAGCTGACAATCCGCAGCAAATAACATTCATGTACAAAGAACAAAAGAAAAATGAAAGTTATCCAATAAAAGAAAATGTTATAGGTCTACTTTGGCCAAAATACTTTGCCAATGTAGACTCAAGTAAATAGGACTTCCTGAGGGGGCGCTATGCAAATGTTAAAATATGTTAGATGATGATGATGATACTGATGACTGATGACGACGACTAAATTAATATATCCTACAGCCCAACCTGCGTGTTTGTTGATCATTCTCCCTTCGACACTCTCGTACCTGCAAGTCGAGAAAGTTGAAACGATTACGAAGTAAACGGCGCCCAATAGACTAACTGACGTCATCGCGTCCTTTAAATATTTAAATAGCGAATTAAATATATTTCTTATAAATATCATATGAGGCTATACTTGCGCTAATAGTAAATGTTCGTTCTATCTGCTGGAACATTGTAACCAAGGAGCATCGGTCAGCTTTTATATAGCACAACTCTTCGCTTGAGCTCGTGGTCTGAACATCAGCTAGCCGTGCAACGCAGCGCAGACACTGCGCTCCATGCATCTCATACTTCGCTCGCCAGAGCATCTGATTGGTGGTCCAGAGACAATATGAACCATCTTCAAATTAACTGATGACTTTAGTCAATCAAGTAAAATTATCTAAATATCGATTGGGTGCCGCGCGGATAACAAAATCGATACTGGCAGGCTATTCTTTCGAAAGCAGCAACAAATGTCTATAATTATTTCCTTCGATAATTCCTCCTATTCCAGCTCTAAACTCTGTTATTTAAACTGTCTGTTTTAGATTTTTTAAATTCTTTTGTGTACTGTATTAATACTCAAAATGCTGCTCAACCGCTCACGGTCTGATTCGAGTAAGAATCTACTTTGAAGCCAGTCGACGGCAATGACGTCGTAAATGATTACTCATTATGGGTGTAAATGATCACGAAGGTCGAGGATATTTCCGCACGCCATTACTTAATTCAGCTAAACAAAAGCCGACGAATCTTCGCCTCAATCTGTCTTCCTAATTAAATAAACTCATTCAGTACGCCTCGCCTAAATAGATGGGGCTTACATCAATTATCATCCCGACGAGCTTGTCACGAGGACGCCACGCCATTGAAAAGTCCATTAATTCAGCAAAGACGAGAAGGAATCGTTCTTTATCCTGATATTAGTAACTGCCCTAAATTTACCACAGACCCGTCCAACGTTGACATGTGCATACATTCGTTATTTTGTACTACACCGAAACTCGAAATGTCAAAGTTCGAAGATTCGTGGTGTCAACCTCAGTCGCGATTTCGGGGCTCGAAGGGGACAAGTCCCCCTCACCTTTTACAGAGGGGGGATACGTTGTACATTGATCCCTCAACATTTCTTACCACTCTCATTGGGTGCCCCCCCACCTGTCAAGCGAGATCGCCGCCTCTGATCTCAGAGTACTCATTTTCACATGTTACTCTTTCTACTCCTGTAGAAAACTGAATAATAAAAATAAATCACTGCAAAAGTACTGTTACAATTTGTTTATTTTATTATCCCTCTCTACTGCCGCATATGAAGCTAATAAATTATCTTCAAACTTCCTCAGGTCCAACCGTTGCAGCCAATATCAAGTTGACCTGCTTTAATTATCACCATGAAAAACCTGCTTAGACTAGTATTGCTCGTCAATGTTATCAAAAAAGACAAGAAAATCGGTCCTTGACTCATTAAAGAAGCTTGAAACCATGTTTAGAACCTCAGCACCAGATTTAATAGGAATTAATTACAATATAAATCATTCTCAGCTGGCTCCAGAAACTCGTCGATGGTTGCAAAGTTCAGCAATCTCATTCAAAATCAGAAGTTGATGTTTTACGACATTAATTGCTGAGTTTTTCAGTTCGTCGGAAATGAGATGCAGGGACTTTGCATACATTGACTTGCAGAGTTCAAGCGAAAGTTCACTTTTCCTGGAACAGACATAAAAATTAAGAAAAAATCTAAATGATTAACAGCACAAAAGCAGTAAAAACTTTAAATAGACAATGGTTGGTAAAACACATTGTACACACTGTAACTATCAAAAACTAAACCCCTACATTAATTTTTCTGACTAAACCACAGACCGCTGCAACCAACATCCCACCAACACAGCTATAAAAATCATAAATTTCAAAAGCACTGCTTCAAAGCTAATTTCAAGGAGCCATCTTATTCATGAATGCTGTGTCAAATTAGAAGGGTTGTCCAATGACACTTCAAAGACCAAGAGACCGGCCAGCAGATCAGACAAAGAAAACGATAAATTAAGGTTTAATACATCATACTGTCCTTAGTTTTTAAAATATGATTCAGAATCCGCTACCAAAGCCGATGATGATGACGAGAATGAGAATAATGTTGATCGGAAATCGATCTAGGCCTCCGTAGATCCATCCGATTGAGAGATATGATTAAAATCATGACCATCAATATTAAATCTGTTGCTGCGCCAAGGCGCAATTCGACAAAACTCACCCTCTTTTGCATATTGAAGCGACGCATTTCACGAGCGACTGCAGAGTGGACTGTAATCTCGTTTCCATGATTGCGACAAGTTTCAGGACCTCTTCGTCGAGGTCAAAGTCCTCGCCGGAGCCACGTGAGGCTGGATCTAGAAGCTGAGCGGTTAGCGAGTCGATGGCCGGGATGCAGTCAATAATGTGACCAAGGGCTTCTTGTAACTTCTTCGTGCGTGAAATATCACTCGTCTGATCTGAGCACCAAAGCAGACTTAGCAGAGTAAAAGACATGTGATTCTATCAAGCCGAAGGCATAACTCATTCCAGTAATAATGCATTTGAGAATCATAATGAAAATGAACATGATAATGAAGACTATAATGAAGATCAACATGACAATGAAGATGAAAATGAAGATCAACATTACATGATAATGAACATGATAAATAAACATGATAATGAAGATAAACATGATAATGAGTCAGATAATGACTATGAAGATGATAATGAAGCTGAACATGATAAAGAAGATCTCCCAGCCAAGAAAATGAACATGTCTTACTTGATAGCTGATATTCGCATAGAGTGACACGTTCCAATTGAAGTCGAAGCAGCTCAACCGAACTGTCGAGGGAGCTGAAGATCATGAAGCTCTCCGCATAGTACTTCTCTGCATCCAACCGGAACTGGCGCTTCTTCTGATTGTTCGCCTGAGTGGACAAAACATCTCCATGACAACACAGACAATCAGAGATGGACGCTTATCTCCGTGGCAACAACGAGGCAAAAGAAAGCTCGTATCCATGACAACAAAGACACATATAGAAACAATCATCCATGTAACAATTGAAACACAAATTGTCCAAGATGAAGAACAGTTAACCGACAATAACAAAACAAATAGAGATGAACAGGGTTTAAAACTCCGCAAAACTATGGCACTTCCAACTGCTTTCATACTCTGTTCCGGCAAGTTATAGTAAGCGCGCTAATAATGCCATTATAACACTAGAAGTTGTAGGGAGAACAGAGTTTAATCACACCTCACTGCACAGCTTGAGTACATGTTATGGGCAACTGCTAAACTTATTTGTAATTTTCAAAATCTGACCATGACTTTTCAGTGTTTGGGTCAACCACTAGAAGTTGTAGGGGTTTGAAATCTTTTTCACGTACCCAGATGTCCCAACCAGAATTTTTACAGGCCTGAAACCGGTATAAGGGCTAAATTGCAGAGTAATTGTGGGTTTTCGATGCACTAACTCGATTTTTAGCTGTGTTAAAATACATTAACCCACTTAAAGCTGTTCTGGGATTTGCTTGACCCCCTCAAAGGTAAATTTTATAATAAACTGGTGGGGTTGACAAATGAACTAGGGAGAGGGGGTTTAACCCTCCCAACCCCCGACATTTCAACCACTGGGTACTTTCAAAGAAAGATTCACACAAGGGATGGTCGCACGTACTTCGTTTCGAAAGGCATTGTGATACAAGGCGGCGAGTCGGTGCAGAATGAGACCGGTGCGATAGTCAACGGACACCTCGTTCATCGGATCGCACTTCCGTAGAGCCCTGCACTGTGCCAGAGATTCAAGCATCAGCTGCGTAATCTCTTCTTCGATCTGTTCGGTAATTGTAATCGTAAAGCACAAGTCATTAGGTCAACATCCAGAAAATCGTCTATCGGGGAGATGGCAACATGGGGAGATGGCAACATGTTGGCAATGAGATCAGAAGAAAGTGGATTCAATACCCACTAGCACAAAAAGGTTGACTGAGACTTATATTCCCTAGGGCAACTATAAAATGGGCAGTAGTACAGTTGTGCGCCTTGCAGGCTGCCATACAGTGAAGTTCGAAACCTGTTAAACCTACCATCATCTGCTACTTCTTGAACCTTTTGCCTTATGAAGCGATAGGGGTACTGAACCGATAAACTTATGATCCTCGTGCCAGCATGCTACATTTCAACCATCTCTCCCAATTATTCCAAATTGTTCAGATATTGCAGTCAAGCTGTTGATTGATCTGCAATATTAATCCCACAGGCAAACCAAAGTAAAGATCACGCAATATAAAACTGATTCTGAAGACTGATGTTGAAGTACGAAACATTATTAAAATTGGAAAACTAAGGAAAAATCAAAATGTGCCTTCTGCTGAGCGATTCTAGAGACTGGTGCAAAGTCTTGCAACAGTGTCGCCATCTTGAAGCAGACGGTCGACAGTTCCCACGAGATGGAATCATAGAGACGAGGACAGGAGCCACGCAGACCCAACAGCATCAGTGCCTTGCGATAGCGCTCTCCTGCCTTTTCAACAAACAAAACAAAGGAAAATGAAGAGCATCTATATGTCCAACAGTCCTGCTCTATATGTCCAAAAGTCCTGCTCTGTATGTCCAAAAGTCCTGCTCTGTATGTCCAAAAGCCCCCTGCTCTGTATGTCTGGAAGTCCTGCTCAGTATGTCTGAAAGTCTTGCTCTGTGTATTTGAAAGTCCTGTCCTATGTCTGATAGTACTGCTCTACATGTCGAAAAGTCCTGCACCGTATGTCCAAAAGTCCTCCTCTGCATATCTCAAAGTCCTTGTCTCCATATATCTGAAAATGTCAAAAAATCCAACTCCATTTGTGGGAAAATGGAGCTCTATATGTTCAAAAGTCCATTTCCAAACCAATATTTTAAATATATATATATATAGTCAAATGCAATATCTGTTAATATATATATATGTATGTATGTATGTATATATATGTATGTATGTATGTATATATATATATATATATATATATATATATATAATACAAACGACATCATATATCATATAACACACTTCATTAAATACTTCCAACACACTGACCTGGGTATAGTAAAGTTTTTCCTGTGGCGTAAATTCCAATTTCTTTCCTTCTGGCTTTTCGGCGCACGCCCTAACAACAGTCGCCTGAAGTCGCAGTAGTTTTCCAAAGTTTGATTGAATTAGGGCAGCATTTAATGTGTCGTTTAACAACTCAAACGACTTCAGCGCTGATTCGAAATTCCTGGAACTCTTTTCGATTAATTTCTCCATCTCTGGTAAAACGATTTCTGCCATAGAAAGAAACAAGCAAAGGGCTTCACTTGATTTATCTTTAACCCTGGACCTTAATGACAATTTCCATTTAATTTCAAACTGACAAACTGCAGTATGATTACAGGCATAGTATGAATGAATGATGACAAGTTATTACAGGAGTCGAATTTAACTGTCGGCAGCCATGCAAGGCGCCCATCACGCTATACATCTCAATCTTGTAGGTTTGGTCCTCAGGTAGAGACCATTGAATTTTAAGTGAGACAGTGCAATGGTAATTGTGACCACTGGACAAAAGCTGGACAAAAGCAACAACTGAACCAAAGCAACAGCTTTTGAAAAAAACAACCACAGAACAAAAGTAACAGCTGAACAACAGCAACATCTAGTCAAATGCAATATCTGTTAATTAACACTCATAACTCTGTTGATATTTAACAAATAATATTTCTTAAAATCAAGAGTTATCTGTTAACAATCAAAATTTAACCCTCTAACGACCAGCACATAGTCAAACATATGGCATAATCAATAACGCTCGTCTTCACAGGACTAAACAACAATATTTAGAAATACCAAGAGACATCTATTAACGATCATACCGCTGCCACTGTTCAGACTTGTAACCGCCGTGTTCATATAGAAGACAGCAAGTACATTGTATGCATTTCCAAGTCGTTTGACGACGGACTCTCTCTGCGAACCAGAAACGACCGTAGCCAAACAGTCCTGTGCAAGATTGTAATTCTGAATGCCCTTTGTTAAGCAGTCCTCGGGCTTTCCACTGCACTCGCAGATCCACTGGTACTCTGTCAGAAATTTTAAAAAAATAGACCAGTTTAATGGACCTGTGGAAAAAATCAGTCAAATCGAAGCGACTACAAAACTTCAGTCAAATAGAAAATAAAATTCGAATCGGCGGGTAGCACTTTAGCATTTAATATTCACGTAATGTGTATATTTGATAGAACATGTGAACCACAATAACACAGGGATCAATAATTATATCAATGTTAGCCTCATCACTATTCTGCTGTTTAAAATAAATTAAATTAAAAATAAATTTAATAGAATAATTGAAATAAATATACATTTTTTAAGTCTGAACTTTTGATTTGACTTTTGATTTGACATGTATACATACACATCCCAAACAACTTTAAACACTTTAAGAAACTTTCTTAACAAATGATCCCTAACCAAATTCGTCGAGGTCTTCCTCGGCCGATGCGATGATGATCGCCTCTTCATCGCTCTCTGCCTCCACATCAATTCGTCCGTTCAGTCTCTCGCACTGTCCTTCGCTCACCATAGCAATGAAAACGTCGCCACACAGACAAAGAATCGAACCCAGTATCAAGAGGTTCCTCTCTGCTTTGCCCTTTAGATGTCGCTTGACCGCCGCTGCAAACATCAACAGCAAAACGATCAACAAAAGCCAAACAAGTAAACCTGCTAATAAACCACATAGAAGTTAACCGGTGACAGGCACAAGTAGACCAGTGAACAAGGCATGGTTTAACAAGCTATCGGTTCAAAATGGAAAAATTTATGTCTCTAATTACAGTATCACAAAAAAACAAACACAACAAACCATTTATTAAGGAATCATCCAGAAAAGTAGAAGTAAATAAACATCTCACAGAGTAAACCATAGAAAGAACAAGTAAACAAACAAATAAACAAACAAACAAGTAAACAAACAAATAAACAAACAAACAAGTAAACAAACAAACAAGTAAACAAATAAGCACACACCCCAATCATATACACTACTAAATAAAAAGGGTAAAAATAGATAGCCAACAAAGACAAAAAATCCCCATAAAATACAACAACAAAAGTGATCATCATCAAACAACCACCCACCAAAGCAATACAGAGCCTTTGTGATGAGCTTAAGACCGATTTCCAACTGCTTCGCATCCACCTCAGCCTTTGCTTGTCGGAAAAACGCGATGGCCGCCTTCCGCAAAAGCAGAATCCGCGACGAGGCCTGCCAGGTGGAGTTGGCGGAAGACGCCTTTCCGCACAGCAGGATGTCGTCCTCGGGGTTGACCTCGCCAGATGGTTTTGCCAGGCCGGCATCACCCTGCGGGCCGGAGCGAGACGAGAGGACGAGGGAGAGATCGTCTTTTAGGGGATGGTAATAGAGAGGAATTGCAGTGTTTGGATCGCACTGGGCCTGCTCCTCGACGATGTTCTTGCGGGAATTCGTTGCCTCTTGGGAAGACTTCAAGATCTTGAGACCCTGAAATGGAAAAATGGAAAGATTCTTATATCTCGCAAAAATTATTAGCTAAATTCAAACGGACAAACCGAAAATCATGAAACAGTAGGAAGACATTACAAACAAGAGTCGACTTTATGGCAGCCTGTCTGGTGCGATCCGTCCTGTTGCTGTTCAATATACCATTGCCCCTTGAAAGAGCGCTAAATAAATTTTCAATGAATGATTGAGTGAATGATCATCACCTGTGCAATGTGGTTAACGGCTCTCTTGCAGCGCAGCCCAATGTCCCCCGGGATCTGGGGGTAATGTAGGGGCAACTGGTCGACACCCTCGCTCTTCAGAAGCTCCTCGTGAACGCACAGGGCCATCACCTCGACCGAGGATGAAAACTCAGAGGAATTCCTTGCGGCGCTCTTTGACCGATTTTCCTCCTCACCTTCCTTCTCCGGTTCCTCCTCCACTTCTTCCTCCTCTTCATCCTAATGCATAAACAAATCATGCATGCTAAAATGAAAAAATGTTTTAATGTAATCAAATGTTACATTTCAAAAACTTCCCAGTAAAATGACAGCAATCACACAGAAACGTCATCAACAGAGTCGATCAAAGATCAAGATCTTGGACCAATTTCGGATCGGATCTTAGATTCGATCTTAGATGTTGGATCTTTGATCTTGAACCGATCTATCGATATTGCCATTTTAGGATGAACGAACAAAATCCATCTAAACATCAAAATGTTATTGGTTTATGGTCGTAATATACTAAAGTAACAAATAAGAGTCTATTTTTAACAAACCGATCCATTTGGATGATCTTGGCCGTTCAAATCGTTGTCCTCAGTTGGCTCGATGTCGGCCTCAATGTTGTCTGCGACGTAAAGATCGGTCAGAAGGTAATGCGCTGATGTAACCAACTAAAATAAAGTCATTATTAAGTTATGTAGGATACTTCTTCCTAAGATCATCATTAACTTAAATAGCAACAACTACTATAAACCATTAAGTTAAGTGGAATGTCTAGTTCTATTTATTATTAAGTTAAGTTGCAACTACTACTCAAAATCATTATTAACTTAAAGTAGCAATGTCTACTTAGAACCATTACTAAGTTAAGTACTGCATCTACATATGATAATTACTGAGCTAAGTAGTAACTTCTACTTAAAATTATTGTTGAGCCAAGGAGCAACTTCTATTTAAAATCATTATTAAGTAGTAACTTCTACTTATAATTATTATTATGTTAAGTAGTAAAATAAAATTATTAAGCAGCAGCTTATACAGCACAGGGTGTCAGAGCACTGAACTGCGAATATTCATAACACCATGACTTTTGACTATTTCTAAAACCATACATGCACTTATACATAACCCGGTGACCTGTGACTATTTCTAAACCCTGACCTGTGACTCTCTATAACCCTGTGACAATTTCTGAACCCTGACCTGTGAGTATTTATAGGCATCTAGTAACTTGAGACAGTTGAAGAGCAGTTTGTGGATGACGTTTATCTTCTTGCGGTGGCACTTCTGTCCGATCCACATGTTCCGGGCAACGCGGTACAGAAGGATGCCCACGGGAACCGTGAACGGGTTTGCGTTCTGATCGTCCATGAGGTGAGCACAAAGGGTCGTAAGGTCGTAGAGCTTCACAATGTCATCATTGTGACCTTCAAGAACACAAGAATGAAAGTCAAGTGAAGAAAGGATGACTGATGATGATGAGTGATGATGATCTGGATGATGATGATGATGTCATAACTACGATGATGACAACTACGATGCAGATGATTACAATTCCGCTGACGACAACAAAGATGATAATAGTAATCATGATAAAAAAATGATGATTATAATTATGATGATACTGAGAACTGTGATGATGACAGTAACTATGATGATAATGTTAGTCACGATTATAATGATAATCATGATGATGACTACAACTATGATGATGATGTGATGGTGATGATTATGATAATAATGATGATGACCTGATGACTTAGAAGACTATAATTATTAAGACAATGATGATGAAGTTGATGATAAGAGTGAGTCACTAAAAATAGCTTTATCACCAAACAGGATATATAAGCGTAGTCTGACCTTTGAAAAGCCAGTAGGTGTGACCTTCCTTGGTGGCATTGGACTTAAGAAATGAGAGGATGTTCTGAGCAACGTCCTTTACAACGTTTGGTGAGAACCTCGAGTCGTTCATGTTCGGAATCTCCTCCGTCTTGATCAGCTCATAGCTCTGTCGAATGACAGAAACAAAACAATGGAACAACCAAAAAAGACACAATAGATGATGACAACAAAAAACAAAACAATAGAACAGCAATTTACTTTTATGCTGATTTTGAGTGGTACCATAAAAATGTTCAGTTATAATTACAATGATAGCAAAACAAAACATTAGAACAGCAAACACAAAACAATAGAACAATGAAACAACAGAACAACAAAACAAAACAATAGAAATCAAGGTTAAGAGATTCCTGAAAAGTTCCCATGATGCTGCACACACCAATGCCTGTCTACAGGTAAACACACCTGTCACTTACCTGAACGATTCCGTTGTCATGGTAACACATTGCCAGCTCAGGTACATTGCACATGAGGTTGTCCAGCCAATAATCAAGACCAGTTAGGACACTGATCGGCTTCTTCATATCTCTGTAGAATATAAGATGTAACACAGACATGTGATTGTGATATCAGTCGAATAGAAAGGACATCCATATAACATATCTATATAAAAATCTACATAAAATCTACACAAAAACTTCTGCAAAAAAAATCAATGAAAATCCATACAACAAATCTACATAAAAATTCATATGAAATCTACATAAAAATTCATATGAAATCTACATAAAAATTTATATGAAATCTACATAAAAATTCATATGAAATCTACATAAAAATTTATGATAATAACACAAAAGAAACATGAATTGTAATAAAAAATTGACAAAAATCTACAAAAAATTCATTGAGCACTTACACCACCAATGCAAAACGGTTGAAATAGATCGCTATCTACGGTGGTGCTTTATAAATTTAATGACAGTTAATAATAAATTACACTTACTCAACTCGGTGTCGACTCGCAGCTTTTCAACCGCAACACACAAACCCAAAATTAATCTCTTATGCGCACGAGAAGCAAATAATAATTAGGACAGGTGACAATTAATTAATAATTATCTGACCTGAGTTTCAGACTGATGCACGGTCGAGTCCCACCTCCAAATATCGGAAGATCCGTTCCGATGAGCATACGACTGTCCTCGAAAGTCCATAGGACCGTTCTCTGGTGATCTAAACTTCCAGGCTACAAGCATTCAGCTTCAGCTTAACAACACTGTGATAACAAAGAGCATCAGTGTCGCCCTCCTCCTCTATCCGGACTTGGGACTGGCACTATCAGAGTGTGAACATTACAGAATTTGGCAGTAGTAGTAGTAGTTACCAGTTTAACAACACTGTTGGCAGCCACGCAGGGCGACCATTACATTATACATCTAATATAATAATGCCTCCACCTAGCAACTGAAGTAAACTTCACATGGGAAACGGGAATTGAACTCACTTTCCTAGCTCTGCCAGCCATTACTCTATGCCTACCCCCAAAACTATATTCAAAATAATTAGTATTTAGTTGTCAATTGATTCATCCTACTATCGATGGACTCAATCAGATGACTCGTTGTAATAGTTGAGCAGTGAAATGACCTTTGTCCTCTGTGGGACTTCCGGAGAGTTCTTAGCGGTTGGTTGGTTATGAGAAGACTCCAGAGAATCAACAGAGGTCTTGTTGGCCGTAGAGTCCGGTGACTTTCCGTCAGTCATGCTGTAAAAAAAAACCCATAAAAAAACAGGGATAAAAACCGACGGAAACAAACGAGATTTGGTCAAAGACGGGCATTCAAAGCCAAGAAATATGCGGAAATTTCAAAGCATAAAAGTATTAAATAAATGCGACTCAGGGAGAAGTTCAGGGCCATTCAAATTCATTGAATAACACATTATTCAGGATATAATGTACCAGGAAATATCCTCACAGCAGCATTTACATCTGATGCCTATAACACCCGTGGGGTGTTATAACCCTAACAGTCTTGCTTGCTTTCTGACAGTGCAGGTCCCAAGCCTGGATAAAGGAGGAGGGCGACGCTAAGTCTTTCAGTTAGAATGTTGGACTGTCGGGGTCCTTCTTTTCTCCGGACTAGTCTAAGGTCTCTTGTCTGGGCCTGGTAAAGGTCCCTTAATGGCCCTTACTCTCTCCTTCTTACCTGTAGTAGAGGAACTTTGAGAACATGTTCCTGTTCTGTAGGTGATCACGGCTTTTGTTCTTCCGCGCGATCCACTTGTCCTAAAGAAACGATTTAAAGATACTTTCCATTCATCATAATCGGGCATAGATGAAATTCTCATAAAATGCCAACTGACCATTTGATCAGTCACACCCTCACCATGTCCATCCAAACTGCAATCTAACCCTACTTGTCCATAGATACATAGCACCTTTTCATAGCATCTACCCACCAATCCACCTTTCACAACCAAAATACATACATCCACCCTTTCATTGACCCACCCAAGTACCCATTCATCCACTCACCCACCCAAACATCAACACAAAACCCACCGATAAATCCACCCACAAATCTACCCATACATCTATTCACCCAAATTCCACCCATACATCCATCCAAATAACCCACCCAAACATCCGTTCACCCATCCATCTGCCCACATGTCCCATCATCTGCCCTAACCTTAAAACAATACCCAACATCTAAGTCCCCAGAAAATCAGAACCCAGGATCTAACCCCACAGCCAATCAGAACCCAGCATTACAATTCCACAGTCAATCAGAACCCACAATCTAAATCCACAGCCAATCACAGCCGAACATCTAACTCCACAGCCAATCAGAACCCAGCATAAAAATTCACAGCCAATCAGAACCCAGCATAAAAATCCACAGCCAATCAGAATCCAGTATCCAAATCCATAGCCAATCAGAACCCAGCATAAAAATCCACAGCCAATCAGAACCCAGTATCCAAATCCATAGCCAATCAGAACCCAGCATCCAATTCCCCAGCCAATCAGAGCCCAGCATCGCAAACAGGTGGCGTCACCCACCCTCTGCGTTTCCTTGACGTTGTTGAGAACGGTTTCATAGAAGAACTGCCGGAGCCACTTCCAGTCGTCCTCCTGCCTCCGCAGCAGGTGACGATGTACGTCGAAGTCGTCCAGCATCAGCGTGTTACCCACTCGATGGACCATCATCGAGATGCTCGCATTACTGAACGGCATCTTCAGCAACTTCTTTATGTTCTGAAAGTTCACAATTCACGCATAGTCATGACAATGATGATGACTACATTGATGATGACGATGACTATGGTGATGACAACAACCATAACGATAACAACTACAGTGATGATGATTATGATAATAAAATTAGGATGATAACAACTGCAATGACGATGACACATACAAAAACAAATGATGAGAAAAATAAACTTGAGTGAAAATGATGACAACTATGATGCTGACAACAACTATAAGGCTATGACAACTATGATGATAATGATGACAAGTATGATGATGATAACACCTACAATGATGATGACAACAACTATAATGATGATATCAAATATGATGATGATAATGATGATCATATACGATGATGATGAAAAGGAGGAGGAGGATAAGGAAGAGGAGGATAAGGAGGAAGAGGAGGAGGAGGAGGAGGAGGAGGAGGAGAAGGAGGAGTAAGAGGACGACGACCACAATGATGATGATGATGATGATGACTACAAATAAAAGTGTGTTCCTGGAAACTGTACATATTGCCTTAAGAATTGAACTGGATTTAATATTAACCTCCGAATCTGATACGACATCAACCTCCCCAGTTTGTTCCAGATAGCAGTGAGCCATTCGAAAACTGCATCGAAACAGATAACAAATGGTTTTATTAAGAAATAAACAAATGTGGACAGCATGAAATAAACAGTTGCAGTTAGAACAAATAAGTAATTGCATAAAGAATTAAATAAACAATTGTATTAGAATAATCAACTCTGATGTGGGCACTAAGTTTTCCAAATGATACAGCAGTCACCTTGAGAAGGAATGCTCGTGGCCCAGCGATACATTCTGGATGTAGCTCTCCCACTTGGAACTTCCGTACAGCCAGTTTGAAGGCGGGTTGTTGAGGTTCGTGTTGGGCTGCAGTTCGTGGTACCTCGCAGGCATCTCGGTGCTTGCGTACTTTACAATGGCTGTCGACTTAACACCCGGATGCCTCTCGTCGCCGTTATCGTTGCCATTCTGAAAAGCGAGAGAAGAATAGTTAACTGCAGCAGTCAGTTTTAATCAAACTTTGACCGAGTTGATGAAATTTCTTCACCTTCTTGTATCAGAGTGTTAAATCCTGCAAGCACACCCATTTATTTAGTCTGTGTAGATATCTCTTTCTTTGCGGTCTTGCGTTGTCTCTGTTATGTAAGCACTTCGAAACCATTTTGTTCAATTGTGGCTTTTCATTTTTCGGTCTGCTGATCCTCTTTGGAGAGGCGCTATATAAAATTAACAGTCAATGTCTACAGACACGTTAGATGGGGATCACTCTAATCCCATTGAATCTTCGCATCATATAAAAAGTGCACATCTGAGTCATATATTTATATCAGTTTGTTGCAACAACTAACCTAAATTGCTAGTTTTTAACTAGCTGACTTCTCACCTAAACAGTCCTCATAGATCACTGAAACACAGATTTAACTATAAGCGCCACATAAATTCTTCCGACGATTTAATCAGGCGCACAATCAACAGGCATAAATTTAGACAACCGCATTCCAGTTTCCCAAACTGCTTCACAACTTACTTCACTTAGAGGCTTATATTCAGCAGACATTCCCTCTTCTTGATTATCTATAAAGACGGAGAAATTTAGTTCGCTATACGTTTGAGCAGTTTATATTAAGTTAGTTCGCCAAACGTATCTTTAAGCTTAAACATGGTATTCTCTATGTTTCTACTACTAATCCTATATCTATGGAAAAATTATTCTTAGATTAATCGAGAAAATTCTAGACAAGTCGTCAGAAGATCTCGAAGCTTAAAAGATAGATCACACGATGAACCTAATGCGATTTAAACGCTGTAAAACTAATGAGAGGTCGTTGGATTTGAGCAATCTCTTATTAAGGTTCCAAATGAACAATAATTTGCAATCAACTATAAGTAGAAAGCAATGAATAAACATGAGTAATACATGATTGCAAAAAGATTGATAGCTTACATCAGTTCGTAAATTAGTAATAAATAATAGGTCTAATTGTAATATAGGCTACAAATAATTAGGCGATCAACTCTTAAACCTATACAACAGTAATTTTGATTTATTAATACTCCGTGACTTCTCTGACAATGGAAATCAAATTGTAGCGCTGAAGCGCTGTAATATTTGTCAACTTACAATACGCATTATAATTATTGAATTGATTCGATTACGAGATTAAATCAATCGCGTTGTTACTTGTGCCAGCGCCAGCAGATTCATTAGCAAAGTCTAACGCATGGGTTTTGGGATATACGAGCTATATCAATGATTTCTGAATAGTGCACATGCAGCCAAGAACCCTCGAGATCTTTTCTCTGATCTCACACACTGTGCTTCCTTCACTTACTATGTGATAGGCCTTACCGCTTAATATACTCAATCAAACTCTCCCCAAAAAACAACATATTAATACATTCTTGTCGAGCACAGTGTGTTTCAAATTGTTTCTTGTTGCTCCAGCCATTCTTATACGAGATTTAGCTCACAAACAGTCCGCAATGTTTGTTTATCATCAAAGTGACAAGTCCTTCATTAATAAATGAGGTCGCCTGTAATCCATCACTTAGTGTAGTTGGCCGTGCATGTATGCATTTACTGATCAGCGATGTTGTAATCTAGTTCAAATAATATTTTAATGTAATACATTTGATACATAACTGTACTAATTAGGATTCAACACCAAACGCGTAAAGTACCCATTAGTTCCAGAAGTCTGTCGGGTACTTCAATAGAGCTATCGCCAAAGTTTACATGATCTTTTGATAGCGCCATTGTGATATAATTCTTGAAGATTTCTCTGTTATGTCGGAAGATTGTTTTAAATCATAATTTTGCGA
The DNA here is from genome assembly GCA_959347315.1 of Bimastos eiseni. Taxonomy (NCBI): domain Eukaryota; kingdom Metazoa; phylum Annelida; class Clitellata; order Crassiclitellata; family Lumbricidae; genus Bimastos; species Bimastos eiseni. The sequence goes on from OY365816.1 coordinate 27,219,340, forward strand.
TTCAGAACTAACGTGTAGTCGACAATATAATTAAAGGTTTGCACTGTAATTGAAGACTAATCGGTTAAACGCTAACATATGGATGGAATAAAATGTCGCGTTGTGTATTTTTAGGTGTCGGGTCATCGGTGTCTTTCATAATCTTTTTCGCGGGTGTTAGCGGCGGAATAAATATGTTCGGAATTTGTGATCACCGTAAATGCAATCTTGGCAAAGCTGCTGTAGCGATTTCGAAACATCTTTTGGATGGAAGCGTTAATTGCATAATGTGAAACCGATGGTAAGCGATGGGGTGCAATGATTGTACAACTAGGTCCAACGTGGTTGCTGGATGGGGAAGAGGAGTTGGAAGACGAAATGCACCTGCGAAACTGGATGTGTTGTCATGGGATATTGCCGGAACGAGTGAGTTAAGCTTACCGACGAATCGGACCCCAGCCATGCGTTTATCCATGAGCGGAAATGAGGGATCAGTTCCAGAACGTATATTCATACTTTGCAAGCACAATAAAACGTCTGGATCCATTTTGGCATACTTATAGTGTCTGGGTCTGCCAGTTTCGTATAATATAGTATTATGGTATCTTTTGGCTAAACGTAACCAACCCTCACTATGCAAATTAATAGATATTAAAGTTGGTGTATATAATCCTGGTGAGGCCTAAAGAAGACAGTGTGAGTAGAAACTGGATTTATGAAAGAAATTATGCTTAAATGTAAGCTGGATTTATGAAAATATCATGCTTAAGTAGATGCTGGATTAATTCGAGATTGTCATCACAATGGACATGGAGGCGATGTAAACAAGGCTGTGTATGCAAAAACTCGATTGATGAAAAGAAATAAACCTAAATGGAAACTGCATTGATGAAAATGATGTGCCAACTTATATTCTACCGAATATAATATCTGCTTAAAAGTTGGTTTTACCCATATAATACAAGTGGGAATAATATAAATAATCTTAACCAATTTTTCATACTGGCAAATTTAGAACTACACATAAATCCAACAATCAAACAAATTCTCTACATGTATTAAGATCTTTCCAATCACAGCAAACCCACAGTGCTATGTTCCAACCAATCACCCAGACCAATTTACCATATATCATAAAAAATGCATCTGAAACTGCCGGTCCCTGATGCTTTAAGATTGCCGCTGCTTTAGCATGCTTTTTGTACAGGAATGGAATTAACATTAACTGGCTGAAGGACAACACAAAGAATAACGTAAATTGTTTTACTTGATTTTCAGACTAACAGTGTTTCTTGAACAGTATGCAGAATAATCCATTTAATAGCTTTCTCGCGCAGTTGCAAGGAGCAGCTAGCAACATGCCTGCCTCATCGGGCCAAGACAGTTCGGGCCAGTCAACTGCTAATATGTTGGGCAATACAACTCTTCTGGGGGCCATGCAGAACGCGCTGGCACGCGGGCCGACCGGAAACGTGATTGGATCCCTGCCCGGGGCAATGCCTAGCTCGTCAACCAATCCAGACATGTCAGTGTTTCGGCAGTTCCAGCTTCAACAGAACCAGTCTGTTCCAGCGGCCGGTGGAGCCAGCAGAACACCGGGCGTCTCTGGGACGTCGGCTCTGTTGACCGGCTCACCCACGGCGGCTGGCAACGTACAGGCGCTTTCAGGTGCGTGGAACAACCCAACCAATCCGGGTGCGATGCTGAATGCCATGCAGGCTCCATCGGCAACATGGAACAACCCGACGATGGGCACCGTGGCGGGAGCGTCCGGGAATCCTCCAGCCGGAACTGCGCCTGTGGGCAACTTTCCGGGGCAGGCAATGAATAGCAATCCACTGATGAACGCCATGCTGCAGACATATATGTCGCAGCATATGGCTTCCCAACAGCAGATGGCTTTGCAGCAGCAGCAGGCCCAGGTGAACCCCATGGCCAGTCTCATGCAGCAGATGTTGCAGTCCATGATGCCCTTCAACTCGGTGATGCCCGGAGCGGCGGTCCCGCAGATCCCCTCCCTGGACCCCAACATGGCCAAGCAGCTAGTTGTTCAGCTCATGGGACAGCTCCAACAGTCCGGGCAGCTGACAGGTGACGATTCAATCCAGCAGTTGCTGCAGCCAGGCACAGGCGATGCTGCCAAAAAAGTAGGTGCTGCCAAAAAGGTAAGTGCCCCAACGGTGCAGATCGACGATGATATGGAGATAAAGGAAGAAAGCCCTGTGCCGCAGCGAGTCGTCGCGAAGAAGACCCCTCGCGGTCTGAAAAGCAAGGTTCAAGAGACATTGGCAAGTAGCACAGTTTTCGATATTGTCGCACAGCCGAAACCTGCTGTCGATATTGCAGTCCAGCCAAAGCCAGCTGCAAAGAAAGGAGGCCGCCAAACGAAGAAATCCGCTTTGGCGATGTCCACGGAGAGTCCCGGAGGGTTCGGGAACTTTGGCGGCGTGGACAGCAGCTTCAGCCCTGCGACCAGCATCAAGACCGAGGAAGGGGAGACTCCGAGCGTGAGGCGCAGGGGTCCAGCAGGAAGAGCAAGGACCAAGAACATCCCAGAAGTTGTGGCCGTGGATAGCGACAGCGAGGATAACAGTAGCAGTTTTCAGGCGGCAGAGACGGCGTCGGAGGGATCGAGCATCGTGGAAGAAAAGAAGGCAAAGAAGGGAAAGGGCCGGGCTAACACTAAGGAGAAGGTGGCCAAGAAGCCAGGGAAGGATCAGTCGGCTGAACCGGCCGTCGGGAGGACCAAGAAGGCTGACCAGAGGATGCTTACGATGCCCGTTCAGCGCATCAAGGTCGAGGATGTTTCAGAGGATCTGGCCTGGATCGCCGAACAGGGCACGAGCAGTCCGCGTATCACCAAGACTGTCCCAGGCGTGTCCTTCGCAGCTGTTCTTCCGATTCAAGTGAAGTCCGAGGGAAATGCCGATGTGAAGCCATTCATTATTTCTCCAGGGGTGAAGCTACGCAGGTGCGAGGTGCGTCTAGAGAAGCTTGTGCTAAAGCGAGACGCTAGAGGAAGATTCATCATTCCAGAGCATCTTGGTTGGAAGAATACAGATGGGGTAGTGTGTAAAACGGAGCCTTTTACGGCCGGGAGGAGCGTGACGCCCTACAAGATGGATGCGCCGACCGAAGTGAGAAGAAGCAGCCCGGGCGCAGCACGTGACATCTCCATGACCCAGTCTCACGGCATCGAGCTGCTGCCTAACCTGAACGCGGCCACCCAGCCGCAGATGCGCACCCTCTACGTGGGCCACATGAAGGGCAACATGCAGTGGCTGAACCTCATTGGTTGGGCAAAGTCCCGCTGCTTCTGCCAGTGCGCCTTCTGCCCCATCCTCTCGGAGACCCCGAAGGCGATACTCACCCACATCAGAGGCGAACATCCGGACCTGACCTTCGCGCTGACCAAGATGAAACAACCGAGCGGAAAGTTCCTCTACATTTTCTGCCGTCACTGCGACTTCATCGCTCTCGACGTTACCATCAACTGGCTCCACTTTGAGGTCTACCACAACGTGTCCGACATCCTGGAGGGAACCGCCCGGCCGCGCATCGACGACTTCGCACCGGCAAAGCTCGAGATCCAGCGCGGGCTGGATGACATAATGGAGTCCCAGCAGTCATACATGTGCTACGACTGCGAGCTGATCACTGACGAGTCAAAGCAGCTGGCCATACACGTTCTCCAGCAGCACCACGATACGGTCCACTACAACGGGTGCTTCGTGAAACTGCTCGGCATACGTCGTCCTCTCAAGAGCGAGAATGTTGCGTACAAGCGCATTGTGTCAGATGAGGAGTTCGCCGAGTTCAGACAGGAAGCATTCATCTGTATGATGTGCGAATACATTGCGCACTGTCCCTACATGGCACTTTCACACAACCTCAACACCCACCAGACCAAGAGGATCCTATTTTCATGCATGGAACCATACTGCACTTTCAACTGCGTCAGTGAAGCCCAGATGATCCAGCACCTGTCCGGAAGACACAAGCTGAAGGCGGATCTGACCTGCTCGTCGACGCTGCTTGAGCCGTCCCGCGGAAGCTTTGTCGAGTGCGTCATCGGCGTCAACCGCAAGACTTCCAGCGAGCCAAGCCTGGTGCGTTGCAACGCACCGCCAGCGGCCACCGCGAATTCGGGCAGGATCAGCCCCGTGACGTTTACTAGTGACGAAGATACTGAAGCAGAGGATGACAAAGAGAAGCAGAAGAAGAAGATAAAAAAGGAGAGCAAAGAGAAGAACTCACTGCAGTGCACAGCTGTCAGCAGCTCTTTAGAGAAGGGACTTGAGAATGGCGATTCGGAGGCCGACGACGATGAAAAAGAAACGGCAGATAAACTGCCAGACGACATCCAGATAACCATCAATCCGCCGTCACCAGACGACGTCGACGGGGATGCCAAATCCACAAATTCAGACGGGTCGAACGACACGATCGTGGAGGACGCGCCCAACAGTGACGAAACGCCTCCTGAGCGAAACCCAGAGAAGGCGGAAGACAAGGAGCCAATGGCAGTGGAAGATGAATCCAATGACCAGATGAAGTCGGAGCAGCCTCCCATGCTTGAGCCGGTCAGGGATCTCTCCGCTGCGGGAGATCAATCCAAGAAGGATGTGGCGGGAGATCAGTCCGTGAAAGATGAAGGGGCCGGAGACTTCGCTGCAGACATTCCGCTGGAACCTTACTGTCTGAGCACCGACGCTCGTCTTCAAGTGCCGAGCTCGGATGTCGGCGCTTTCAGCACAGACGTCGACGCCAAAGGCCCATCACGCGTTGTGGACCATTCGTCTCCTCTGCTCGACACACCGGAAAAGGCCATCCCTTGAGAAAAGTGGGTAGTGACTAACCTTTGGCATGTTTTGACGTGCTACTCTGATGTTCTGTGCTTAGAAGTCATTGTCTGAAGCAACTTTTCATTCGCTGCTAAATTAGCTTTGCAAGACGCTGTTGTTGAAGTTCGTGAAAAGAGACTTCTTAGTCTGTCGTGACATGAAATCGTGACTCACTTATTCAGAGGCATACGAGTTTAAAGTCATCGGTTGCTGTTGAACTTTTTCCTGAACTTTAATTGGTCTGTTCGGTTACTTTCATTCTCGCTAGCTAAATGCCTGTCTGTAGTTCTGAAGAGTTAAGTCAGTTGACAAGACATGTAAAAAAATTCCTAGGTTTGAATGCCCTAGATGTGGCCACATGTTTTTAATTTCTTTCTCACAAAATTTGGACAATTGGGGGCCGTCCATAAAGTACGTACGCTCAGAGGGGGGAGGGGGGTCCAGGAAAAGCGTATGTTTGCGTATGGGGGAGAGGGGGGTCGCTCAAAAGAAGTACGTACGCAGAGAAAAAAAATTATGATGTGAAATACGTCGTATCTGTTGTCCTGTCTAATTATTACCAACATTCTCTTTTATAATGTTAACAAAATTTCTTAAATTTTATTTTGAACTAATATATGATCTAGTAGCATAAAATGAACAAAGTTTTATACAGTAAATTAATAAATTTAATGATAATGTGCATAATACACATTAGCCATTAGCACACGTATTAAAAATCAAGCACATTAACTACTCAAATAAACATTTAATTTTCTGGCTTTAAAAACAGAATATTTAATTAATTAAAACTGTTGTAAAACTTTTAAGTCAGTCACAAGAATTTCTATGTGTGAGTTTTTCAATCTGACTCAAATGCCAACTTGAGCCAGTCAAACAAATTTCGAATGACAGGTATATCCTCAGAAACCGCGTCCTTTTCAGTTGTAGTCGTTGCACTTGGTACATCATAGTGTTCACAGTTGTCATTTTCACCAGTGTTTTCAATTGGAACAGATTTCTTTGGATAATCAACAGAACCAAGATGCACTGTTTTGTGGCGTTGCATGCTTGCCTGTGATGTGTGGTAAATTCCACAAACGTTGCAGGTTCACTTCTGGATCTCTGCATTTGAAATGGACGGACAATACAAGTCGAAGGATGCCACGGGATTACCCTGACTGTAGTAGCAGATCCGAGCAGGGGATCACTATGACAATAGGTTCACTCAATCAATCCTTCAAGAAGACTGCCCAAATTTATATAGCGTTTTATTAAATGAAATATTAATCTCTCAGGTAGGCAAATCTGCAAAATTTAAAATAAGCAACATCTAAAAACTGAATTTCGATCCGATCAGGTATATCCATCTTCATGTTAACAGTCTGGGAAGGGTCCGTCCATAAATAGTACGTACGTAGAAAACTACTTGATCTGTGTTTTATAGACGGCTACGTGGCTACCATTTGTGAACTATAGCACTATAGCGGGTGAAGCAAGTCGGGGGGGGTGGTTGCAAAAGCGTACGTACTTTCGGGGGGGGGGGGTGTCAAACGTACACCTTGCAACAGGGGGGAGGGGGGTCCAAAAAGTCAAGTTTTCGGCGTACGTACTTTATGGACGGCCCCTTGATACAGTAATTCTGGCAAAAATGTGCTTTTTCATAATGTCTCTTTTTAGGAATTCGTTTTTAGTAACAGGCATGACTGAATGACATACTAAATGTGACTCCTCTGTTTCTGAACTTATGTGGATATATGTAACAATACTTCTTTTACGATGAATGAGGCCGAGAAAAATTTTTTTTCCGCCAAATTGGATTTCTATAATGAATCTGGACTTTCCACTTTGACAGCTATACATCTTACTGATTGTGATTACACCTCTCCACAGGTGTTGCTAGTTACACAAAAATGCACAGTTAAAAAAACATTCGACTTATTATGTAGACGATTTAGAAGAACAATTATTGTTCCTCATTTGCAGAACTTATGAGAGATATTTTGAAGTGTTATAGCATCATATAAACAGGGTTTCCATTACATGAAACATTAACCCTCAGGGTGGGTCTTTACACTTGGACATGGTTTATAAAGAGGGCTAATTTAGAAGTTTTATAAACCATATATTGATTAATAATGAAGACAAGTAAACATTTGGTTTTTTTAAAGACTTTCTGGTTAACAAAATAGTCAATTTGCGCCTAACCATTACAGAGCAACAAACTCATTCGCTCATCATGTGCAGCCTTATGTAATTGCCGGATAATGTAGACAAGTTTCAGCTGTGGTGTATAGGGTGAAAGCTGTCCTTGTAATTAAAGGTCATCTAGAGAGGCCATTGAAAGATCACGTCCAGTATTTGGACATGGTTTATGAAAAGAGCTATAAACAGAAATAGTTGTTTATACGGTTCATGAGAATTTTATAAACTATCTCGATTATAAACCAAAACGAGTTAAACATAGAATGTATTTGCAGAATTTCTGGTTAAGTTATCGTGTTGCATGTGATAACCGGTTAACCTTTGCAACAGTTTTGCAATACATTAGTACCATTCACTAAAAGCAACAAGCAATTATTCAACTGATAAACTACCTATGTCAACAACAATGTTCAGTTTTGACTGGCACACAATATCGAATATGAGGTTGTCCAAAAACAGGGGCACAATCACCCAATGAGGGTCTTAGCAAACAAATAGGTTACATTTACAGTTAGTCAAAAATACTGGGACAGCAGACAGGCTGCAATGGGATGGATCTAAGCAGTGCCCTATCATGGATGCCACAGTATCAGTACCCTGCCTTATGAGCTCAGTAGGATGGTGATACTATTCCATTAGAAAGGAGGTAAGGGTACTGTTAAAACTAGTACAGGCACCTGGAGAGTACAAAGTAAGCCATGGTTTGCCTGCGTCTATTTAGACAACCCTTTGTAAATAAATAAACATGGAAGACAAGTCCTTGTAACCTACAATTCAGATTTTAATTAATAGCATTGCAAAAGATTAGTATTTCCCTTCAGTAACGACACAGTTCAAAGAGTGCAGTCTAGATCTGGTACCGCCTTCACATAGATCCAAGTGGACGCTCCACGTCCTTGAGTCCCAAAGCTTCAAATATAATAACGTAGTCTATCACTGCATTTCTGTCGGTGGTTTCAGTGCGACTGTTGTGGTCTGACATGTTGAGGCTTTTTTAAGCAGATTATTGGATACAACATAGCCCCACTTAAGGCCACCACTACTCCCATGGCAATGAACGAGAATGTGTAGTCTTGCGTCAAATCAAAAATCCACCCTGTTCAACATTAACCAGAAACGACCATTAAATAAGACCTGGCAATGTTCACAAATTGTATTGCACTAAACTAATTATTATTAACTACATGACAACTCAGCTCCCAGCTTTACACACTCTTTTCATCGATTAATTAGGGCGAATATTGGACTATATATGGAAGTATTCGCCTCGGCAAATATCACACCCACAAATAGCTAAAAATAACTTTTGGATAAAATATATTTTTTTATAAAATAATATTTTTTCATCAGATAAATTTAGGACTAACGGGCTTATTTATAAGTTATTGATTAATTAAACAAGAACTTAACATTCCATTGAATTTTCTTTAAAATAATGATGTTAATTTATATATTTTAATTTCTTTTATTTGCATTTCCCAGGTGACAACCAAATCAGTAATTTTCCCGCTTGAATTGGGTCCACCCACTTTCCCGTAAACATTAGACGTCATTGATAACTTCATATTTCAAATTTTATAACAAGGTTTTACATTTTTTTCACAAATAAAGTTATTAAATAATAAATGTACTATTATAGCCTAGAGTGCGACGATACGCTATATGAAGAATATAGCTATAGACTCTGCATTGACTATAGAAAAGTCATGGCTTGTTGCATAGCTTTGCTAGATCACTAACCTGCCGTTGGTGGCCCAAGAACGGCTCCAACTCCGCAGAACAGTAAAACCAATCCGAAGGATTTCGACAGGTTATCCAGTCCAAAGAGGTCAACCAGTACAACAGGAGTCAGACACGTGTAGATACCTGATGCAAACACAAAATCTGTGGCTTTCTAAAACTGCACCTCTGGCAAATGTACTGACCAATACCATTTGATATTCGACACAAACAGTAAAAAATTCCTTAGAGAACGTAACAATGACTGTCCACGTGATGGTATTGTCCTCTGTAGTAATTCTCAGTTGTTGGCCCTTCCATCTGAAAACAATCCCCTTAGAGATGTAACTGTTGCCAAGGAGTAATATGCACCTTTGCTTTACAGGTTGATTAAGACTGGTTTGTATTGCTGTGGTAGGGCTGGGAGCGCCTACGAGTATCCTTCCTGAGAGGACGCTATATAAATGTTAAAACTGAATGAATGAGTAGTTAAAGATGCAGCTTCAAATTTTTTCATAATCAGTTCAAACGGTCACATAGTAAAATAAGACGTAGGCATAAATGCATGATGCAACATATAAACATTTCATCTGTGTAAATTTGTCTGTGATAAATGTTTTGTTTTTGTACTTTCTACCGAAATTTATCTGTCAATTTCCACAGGCTTCTTTGTGTAAAGTGTACACAAGCTTTACCCCAAGGCTTAAGCCAGCAACGAAGCAACCATTTACCTGTGCTACATATTTGTTAACCAAGTACAATAATTGTATGTCTCTGAAATTTCTCAGTCCCACGCAAAGTGAGACCAGTTTATTTTCCAGTGCCATATCAAATCAAGTCCACTTATAAAAACCAGGTTGCTTGGTCAGTTTTATGACAGGTCAATTTGCTCCTCAGGCAAAATAAGACAACAGCCAACGACCTCATACAGCTTAGAGGAAGCACGGGTGTACAAACAACGTAGCACCTCTGAATCATGAAGGGGCACTATATCAAGTCGTTTTTGATTGATAATCTCATAGAATTACCTTGGTAAGAATTTTGGAGAACTTACCGATGAAAAGTCCAAAGAGCAGGCTGTATATAACAAGCATGTAAAACACCGTGCAGAAGTGGCTGAGTATAGTTGCAAATCCACAGAGCACGAGGACCGTGCAGTACACCAGAAGACGATTAACGCACTCAAAATCTGCAACGTATCCGAAAGCGACTCGGGCAACCGTGTTCGATATCCCGATGGCTGAAATGAGAAATGCCGGTTTCTCTTCTTCGATACCGAGCAAGATGGCGCGATCTGGAAGGAAGATGTACGGGACGCAGTATCCGATACTCGTGAGAAAATTGGAAACGGCGAACATGATGAAAGCAGGGTGCGTCAAAGGTAATGCCGCATCGTTTGCATCTGGGGGGTAGGGTTGAACATCGCTGGAGCAAGAAGAGGCTTGCAGATGCAACTGTGATTCCTTAGGTTCAACCCCAAGCTCTTTGCTAGTCAGCTGTTCTTCTGGCATTGCCACTGGATGCACGTTGGTCTGAGAATCAGAGTGAGAACTGCAGAGTTTAACGTTCATCTGAGAGGACGCAGGCAGAGAACTGCAAACTTTCGTAACGGACTGAAAATTGCAACTCAGGTCGTTGACAGTTCTGGCTTTCGGAAGCAAGTGCCTGGAATGAATGGGAGATATGAAACGTGACATGATATCCGGTGTCTCCTTGATGTCTCGTCCGGAAAGAACTGGGAAAGAGACCGCATGGGGCTCGTCCCTTCCGATTCCTCGGAACAGCGCTCCGCAGACGAAGCAGTTCATGACAAGGCCAGTCTCGATGAGCATTGCGCCCTTCCAACCGTACTCGTCCAGAAGGTACTGTATCACTGGGGTGATGACGAAAGTGCCCAGACCGGACCCACAGACGGCCAGACCTATGGCAAAGGATCGGCGCTTGACGAAGTAGTGGGAGACTGAGACGATTGCTGGAAGGTAGACCAGGCCCAGTCCAAAACCTTGGTATGCATAGCACCAGATCATAATAAATGTATTTATTACCCTCAGGTGGGTTAAACAAAAATGCATTGATAATTACGTTGTTATTTGGTCTCTTCAAGCATGTGTAAAGTTGACTATTCAATAATTACTTTGTCAATGTAACAACAATGCTTTTACTATGTAAATCAGACAAATCACTGTAAATATAGTCATTCTTCCAGTTATTACAACAGTCATTCCTAATTATAAATACTTGATTAAGTCCTTAATTATAACAATAATTCTGCAAACTAACACAGACAAAGGAACAACTTGAGGAATTTCCAGTTGAGAAAATCATAACAAAAAATCCTACATTCTAAATGTTTCACATATATTATTATGAGATTAATCTATAAAACTAATTAATGCATGTTATGTTTAAAGTTATTTACTTTGAGAACAGTTACAGTATTATGTCTACCAGCAGAAAATGCTTGATATATTTCTCAAAAACATTTAAGCAGTGCATTTTGCATTTATACTAAGTAAGTAAATAAGTACATTCTTTAATAAGCTTGAACTTCTGCCTTTGGAAGAATCCGTCATGTAAAATGGGTCTTAGTGACTACATTTTGGACTCCACTCTTTTATCCGAATGAGCCTTTCCTACTTTATCAGAACAGACCCCATGTTTTTTAAGACTTATCCAACTTTTCATCAACACTTGCCAAAGGTGAGGCCACTGGTTTTTGGCAATTGCCCTCTCATGTTCAAAGCTCTCTTAACAAGACTGTTGTCAGTTGCCTTAAACTCAACATCCATGGAATCTAACCTGAAATGCCTAAAAATTAATAATAGCCACTGCGAATTAACTGCTTTCACTGACTTAGTTTTCCGTGAGCATTGTAGAAATCTTGAGACAATGATTAAAACTTAAGGCTATAGATTTTATGATTACAATTTAAGACTATGATTACGATTTGAGACTATGGTTGTGGTGTTTTGTAAAGCAAATGGCGTCATGATCTTACCCGCAATGACGCCAAAGCAGATGTACATAACCCAGATGGTTGGTGCCAAAATGGTGAGACAGAATCCTACCACGGCTATCAATGTACCAACCATGGAAATCAGACGACATCCATATCTGTTTGTAAGAAGGCTTGCAATCGGTCCTAAAAATCAACAGTGTTATTTAACAGACAAGCTCATAAACAACAACAGCCTGGCTTTAAACATCAACCTGGAAATAATTGGAATTAAGATTTCACAACCTGGTTGGGGATTTATAAGTTCCCCAGACCTCTAGTCATTAACTTGTCAGCTGTCCTATAGACTTTCTAAATTTCCTCCAATGCCTACTGGACCAATTGGCTAAAAATTCGTCTGATATATTACTTTAAAAGCTAAATTCAGAAGTAAGTAAGTAAAAAAATAAAAATGTGTGTTCTCAGTTTTATTGCATAACATCTGACAGCCAGTTGGAATTGCCTAGCCTACTTTAATTGCGATACGATTGCAAGCCCTATATACTCACCAGATCCCCATGTAGTTCCTATCATCAGTGAAGCAATCCACCCAATGTCTGCCCTGCCCACATCAAAATACTCAACAAGTGGCTGAACAAGCAATCCAAAAGAATACGTAACCCCATCCGCAATTACGTGTATCATCAGTGACCCGATTACAACTAGCCATCCCCATCCACCGTCTACTACATGCGCAACCTCAAACTTTATTTCCCCATCGAGGGCCATGGATGGGCGATAAAAATACGTAGCACATAAAACTGAGTAATAAATAAAATGATAAAAATTAATGGCACCCATTTTGTCCGTATGCCATATATTTTATATTAAAAACGACATTATATAAGTAACTCAATGAATCTATATTAATTTGGACGTCTGCTAGCAAGTATCATATAATAGCAAGGAATTCATATTATGCAATCGGGGAAATTGATGCAGAAAATTTTATAGCTCGTGAACCTTAGCTACAAGTGTGAAGCGTTTTTTTGTTTTAACACCGGAATTATTTATCTGTGTGGTGTTTTACATTCTATAAGCCGAAAAATAGTTATTCGTCAATTTTTACTTAATGGATACAATTGAAACACTGCACTTACTTTAACTTAACTGTAAAACGCAGAACTCTTTCCGACTATGCCATTGGCAAAAGGTTAACATTTTCAACACTCATGGTGTTATTTTAACTCAAAAATCTAATTGCAGTATTCAGTTATTAAAACGCGAGCGATGGACTTGAATCATCAAACGACACGACGCAACTCTCTGCAATTGATTAGACCTAGTTGGTTCCAACGGTCCAATCTCATAGTACTTTGGATATTCGAAGTTCACAATTATGTATTACTTCTCTGAAACGAAAGTAGCCATAGAGAGCGTTTTTTTTCAAATATCACTACACAATCACTATAGTGAGAGTGAGATGTCGCTGAGTGGTAGGGAGCAAGAAAAAGTAATTACATAATCGAGGAATTGCGCTCCTGAATAGTAGCCTGAAGGGGCGCTATATAAATCTCTGTAATGAATGAATGAATAATGAATGAATTATGTGAAAATAAATTTCATATGTCGTCAAAATTTAATACGTTGTCGGCTGGGGACCCCAGACAGTCAGACACTCTTTAGTAATCAATTTAAGGGGACTCCCAGTTACGCTGACATTCGATTTTTTAGCTGGTGGCACAATTGAAGTTTTTAAACTGCGCTGGCCCGTTAGCTTTCCTTACTATCTTTGATCAAGGGCCTTGATGGACCTCATGTCCTTGGCCTTTATGTTATCTCACTTATCTGCGTCGTTGGTTATCTGCTGTAAACAAGATGGCCGAAAAAGATGTAGTTGTCGATGTGAATAGCTTCGGCATTCAAAGGTATGCAGCGTGTTTGTGACAACTCATTTAAGATTGGGAAAAAGCTGATTTAAGACAAAATGACTGTCGTGGTATTGAGACTGATGTCGACAGTTTTGTTTTTGTCGTGGCACACTTAAATAAGATTCGGCCAGAATGCTCAAAAACTAGAAAGTGAAGCACATGATTACGAGAGGGAGAATGATAGGAAAGGAAAATATGAGTAGACGAGGATGATTTAAGAGGGCGTGGTGCTTCTGCGGCCGAAACTTCGGCCACGCAACGCACTGAAAAGTTACTTGAACTGTTCTCCGATGAGCTTTCACATAATCTAAAAACGCCACTAGCCTTGTCCCAGATCCAAACCGACCATCCCTCACGACGCCTACCTCTGTCAAGTTGGTTTGATATTCACATTCAGATATTGGATATTCGTTATGGAAAGCCACATGTCAATTTCGTATATAACAATTATTAATAATTCCGCATTTCTACACACATTGTTAAAGCAAAAACACCACCATTCAACAGGAACAGACCTAGGCTATCATAAAATAATGAGAAACTGATTTAATGAGGTGGGTCAGATTTGGGTCGAAACATGGGGAAGAGTCCAGTTCACACATTATCTCACTTTTGTTGGTAAAACAAGTAGTGTTTCTTCCTATCATGAGTAACAAAGCTAGGCTATCATAAAATAATGAGAAATTGATTGATTCAGCAACTATAGTGTGATAATGTATGAAAATTGCTTTTCCCCATGTTTCGACCCAAACCTGTCGTTTTAGCGTCACTTTTAACTCTCTTCTGCTTTTACAATAAGCAGGATCCAAGCCTTGTCATCTGTCATTATCTGTCAGTATTCGAGAAAGCAGAGACTGAAAACTTGTTTGTTCATATTGACTAAAGCTACTTGCAATTGTAGAGTGTGGTCATTGTTAAATCGTGTGGTCAGCTATGAAAGACCCCAATCGGCATTGGCCACTGCAGAAGGCAAGATTTTACAAGGTGTGTACAAAGCTTGTAGTATTTCATGTATTTACCCATCTTCCCTACCAGGCTTCCAATCATTTGACCAATGCCACGTTTTGAATGGAAGGATTAGTCTACCTTATGGGGCTGGTTGGCGAGTGTTGAACCAGCATCCTTTATTGTTAGTAGTAGTAGTATTACTATTAATGATTATTATTATTATTATTGTTATTTGTAGCAGTGTCATGTCCCTGTCAGAAGCACCTCGTCGACATTGGGATGGATAGGAGCATCTGGACGCTGTCGTTCAACACCGCTTCTCGCAACACGCCCCTTGTCCTTCTCCACGGGATGGGAACAGGTGCTGCCCTCTGGGCTCTGAACTTCCGCGCCCTGTCCGCCGATCGGCCGGTTCACGCGATCGACATTCTAGGCTTTGGTCGCAGCTCTCGGACGATCTTAAGCAGCGATCCGGTCCTGGCGGAAATGGAATTCGTAGAGTCTATCGAGGCGTGGCGCAAGAGGATGAAGCTCGAGTTGTTCGTCTTGCTGGGTCACTGTTTTGGAGGATTCCTCGCAGCGTCTTATGCCATACGGTTTCCGGATCGCGTGCGCCATTTGATCCTGGTCGATCCGTGGGGATATCGTGATCGTGGGCAGATAGGGGCGTACAAACACAGGGTGCCGATGCCGCTCTGGGTGAAGACCATCGGGTTTCTCCTCGAGCCATTTAATCCGCTGGCCGCGTTGAGGCTTGCTGGCTCATGGGGTGAGTTAGACCTCTGACGTGGGTTTAAGTGTTCAGTTGTAAAAATGTTAATATCTTAATTGAAATTTTTTTATGACAATGGGGTGTTTGATGGTGAGGTGGTTAGCGTGCTGGACTATGCATTGAGTGGTTTGGGGTTGAGAGCACCGTTATGGCATAAATTTGTATAAAGATTTGTTCTATACCTGTGTCCGCTAGCAGCCAACTGTACTAGGGTTGGTGAACTGTTCATGAGAATATGAAATTGTATTGTATTTACGAATTTCTATAGTGCCTCTCCCAGTACAACATAAGCAGAGGTGCTCCCAGTGCGAAAAGCCCCCAGGGAAAAAAGAATTCTTAAGAGAATAGGGCGGAAACAGAAATCAAATTTAGAGAGTTAGTCATAGAGGGAAGATTGTAGGACCGACAGAAGCAGAAACGAGGTATTGGGCAGAAGCCGTCCGAGTCTGAGGTACCAAGAGGTAGTTGCTGGGGAACGTCCAACTGCTACATCATCCAAGGACATAATCGCAGGCAAATCAGGTCGGTCTAATGAACGAAGAGGATGATAAGGTGATAAGGTCACAAAGATAGCGTGGAGCCTGACCCAAAAAAGGTTTTGGGGTAAGGTAAGACCTGATTTGCTTGCGATTATGTCCTTGGATGATGTAGCAGTTGGACATTCCCCAGCAACTACCTCATGTGTGGCTCAGCAGTTATTATTGGCTCAGCCAGTACCGATATTATGTGGCTAGTTTTTGGAAACAGGGCCTTCAATTGTGAAGAAGTTCAAGCAGGACTTGATTCGAAACTACGAACAGATTTCCTCAGATGATACGATTTCAGAGTATATCTATGAATGGAACGCACTGATGCCAACGTTAGTAGTTCACGAGTGATTGTTTTGATTGCATCTATCTTAAAACATTCACTTCATTAACTTCCTTGGTGTTAATTGATTAATTAGCATTGACCTACAACTCCTAATGTCAATAATTTATTCAGTTCCATTTTTATGTAAGGACATCTAATCAAACTTCTCTTCTTTTTCGGATTGTGATCTCCACTCTGCCCTAACTCCATTCACCAATTAAGACCTTGAGCACACAACCATGTTCTCCCACCTAAAGACAACTCTCCATTTATCTAAAGATCATTATATGAAAATATTTACTAGTTTGCTGTTCAATTCTAGTTTATTCATGTCAACATTTTTGCATTTTTGTCAGATTGTTTTCTTTCGAAATTAGCAAATTTATCATCAGCATCGTTTCACTAAATCTGGAACCCTGTTCCACCAAGAGATGTTATTGATGCAGGTTTCAAGCATAGAACCAACCATCTTGCCTTTTATGTTCCACAGAGGTGAGACTGCATTTAAGCACATGACGTGTGACTTCGGCTGGGCAGTTTATCCGATGATCAATCGTATGAAAGAAATCGCGGAACAGGTCGCGATCACAAACATATTCGGATCGCGTTCCTGGGTCGATTCCGACATTGGTCAACAGATCAAAAGACTTCGGCCAAAATCCTATGTCGAGACTCAGGTAAAATACAGACAGTGACCAAGTTTAGTTAGTTTTCTATCTTTTACAAAGTTACCTGAGCCGCCCGGCATTGGCGGCGTTAGTGCAGAGACTGCTGACAGTTTGTTGTAATCATTCTGTAGTGGCAGGAGTTTCCCGCATGATATTTGTTGCACAAATTTGCATTAGCCTACTGTATGCATGATCTGTCGGGTGACTTCCCGCTTTGAATCGTACCACTATTGCATGGTTATGATGGCATCGTCACCACCAAATGATCATTGTTACATTGTTACTTTAAAAAATCTTGGGGTTAGTGAGGATATTCAGTAGTCTCTTTCCTACCTCCATCATATCAATCTGCCTCTTCTGGCCTTTAATCCTAGTGATGCCACTATGTGTATGTGTTTGTATGTATGTTTGTATTGCCTCGTTCTATTGTCTCTAACAGATTGTCTCCGGTGCCGGTCACTACGTTTTTGCCGATAAATCCGACCTCTTCAACCGCATTGTCAGTCGCACGTGCCTCCTCGTCGATCATCATCTTGACCTGATGCAGTCGAGGTCGAGATCCCCACTCTCAAGACGCAGAAGTCGAAGCGAAAGTGCACCCGATCTACGTCTGAAGCAGCTCTCGCATCGATTGATAGATAGACTTCGTGTGAAACACAACAGCATCTGTCTTGCGGAGGTGGACGAGAATGATGTTGAGGATGACGAAATATCGCCTGTGTCGAGTCCGGTTTTCAGCGCTAACAAACCAGTGTTTAACATCAGCGGTGACGACGATGAATGATATCGATTGCATGCTTATAAACTGCCAGTTTTCCCTCTAATTTTTTGGAGAGGGTGTGTGCAAGAAATTTTTGTACTTCAGTAAAATCTTGCAAATCAAACAATTTTTAGCCTGTGAGGGCATTTTATGCTGTGATATTGTCTGGTTTAAGTAGTCTACTTCTGACTAGATGTGCCTTTGTTCCACGCCTTATTGGTTGTAGGATGTAGGTTGGGCCGTTGTTTTTGTCGACGAAGTACAGACAAATCCAATGGTTTTGGATGCACTGAATTTTAATCATTGAATTTGCTATCTGATTGTCGAATTTTTGCAAATTCTGGTATTTGACAGGTAATATTATGGTTTATTCGATGTCAGTTTGAGCTATGCAAAGCATGGTTTATCCAACTGCTGGATTTCTCAACATTTAGAGTTTTTTGCTTGAATAATATAAATATCGTGTTTTCATTAAAATAGCAAGTTGTCCGACTTGAAAACAGTTTTTTTATATAAATATATAAAAGTCTGGGCATGCGATTTTTCATGGTCTTGGTATTGAGGTTTATTGTCTTGGTCTTGAGACCAGAGGTCTTGGTCTTCAGGGTCTTGGTCTTCAGAATCTTGGTCTTCAGAGTTTTGGTCTTTAGAGTCTTGGTCTTCAGAGTTTTGGTCTTTAGAGTCTTGGCCTTCAGAGTTTTGGTCTTTAGAGTCTTGGCCTTCAGAGTTTTGGTCTTTAGAGTCTTGGCCTTCAGAGTCTTGGCCTTCAGAGTCTTGGTCTCAGGTCTTAATAACAAGACTGCACAAATGTGGATTTTGACATATGCAAATGCATCGAATGCATGTAAAGAAACCTGTTTTCTTAACTGAAGAGTACAACATAGCAAAATAAACTACTCTGCATAACATTTCTGGTTTATTCAACTGCTTAAATAGTTGTTGACTGGATCTATATGAGTCAATGCTTGCTTCTTTGAGAAGTACTCAACAATGCTCTGAGATAATTTACATCGCTCATGTTACTGGTTGAAGTCCATGTTTAACCTGAGTACTTATTTCTGTAAATTCTTGTAAATTATCCTCTAAAATCTAAATCTCCCAAGTCTCTTTTGGAAGATGTTAATGACACGTTTGGGGTTTGCTCTTCAAAAAGCTTTCGGTTACACAATTTTACTTTGGGATTGTAATTTACTCTTTTTAGAACTGTTTCTATAAAACTGTTTTAAAAGTAAATATGCATATATTTAAAATGCAAGAATTTTTATATTTCTGCTAAATTCTTTTTTGCTTGAGCATTAAAACATTTGGTACACTTCTGGTCGATTTTACGTATGAAGTTAAATTTAATGCCTGCAGGCTCAGGCAACAGATGGTAAGTTGCTGTGAATTTGTGTACATTGATATTTGT
Organism: Bimastos eiseni; assembly: GCA_959347315.1. NCBI lineage: Eukaryota > Metazoa > Annelida > Clitellata > Crassiclitellata > Lumbricidae > Bimastos > Bimastos eiseni. The sequence continues at coordinate 27,238,340 of OY365816.1, forward strand.
TGGAAATTAAACCATTGCTTCTAACAGGATGATACTAGTCAAATGTTTGTATGTACATAGTGATTTTATTGTCCTTTACAACCTATTTGATCCACTTGTTTTACAAATACCTTGCTGCTACCAAGTAAACTATATGCCTCTATACATAATTTGTTTGGTAACATTTGATTATATTGATTTAATTTGATGATATTAAATTATTTAAAAAAAACACAATTCGACAAAGACATCAACAAAATAGATGACTAGATGAATGCCTTCAATCGATAGTTGAAACCCTTTTGTTTCATAGTGATTAAGTATTATTGTTAGGTGGCACCATTATGATGTTTCCTTGACTTGGCACTCGTGAATTAGCTGGTGCGGCGCCCCGGACTTTCAAGTGGCGCTTTAGAAGTTTGGAGACTAGCATTATGACTAAGGTCAAAACCGTATTGCTGTTGCCTATCCTGGTTGTGTATTAGACATATTAGGCTTTGTAATTTGTTCCATTCCATCTGGTTTCATGTTTTGATTGGAATTTCTGTCATATTTGGGAAATCAACATCAAAGTAAAGGTTTTGAGGAGAATCAATGATTAGCCAAAAATATTTCTTACATTATATTACTCGCACGCATTATGTCCAGGTATAAATGTGCTCAAAGCATTTGTTGAGTCAAGATGTCAATACTGTTATAAGCTGTTTCTGAACTATTAAAAGAATATGAAAATATATTTCCTTTTGGTGAGTTCAACTACAATTTTACGATAACAAGTAGTTCAACAAAAGTTTTCCAAACTGGAAAATCTGAAATAAATAGATAAAACGTCTTAAAGTTTTATTGGCATCTGAAAGACACGTCATTTTGCTGTGAGTTTGGAAGGACTTCCGCCTGGAACAATTTCGTCCAAGCCGCCTTTAGTGGACTCCGGTTCCGGCTCCACTTCCTCTGGCACCTTGCGACCTGGAAAGGTCCAGCAGAGTATGGCGCCATCGGCACTGACGCTGATGATGCACGATTGATCTGGGCTGATGCAGATGACCGTGATTGGCGCGCTGTGGCCCCGCCCCAGGTGAGTGACCACGCCCTCTTCGTACTTCCACAGCTGAAACAGCAACAAGGTTGTGGGATGGTTAAGGGTAGAATTAACGAAACACTTTCATCATAACTATATAATCATGAAACTGCTTGGTTACATAGTTACCTTATCATAAAGCTGCTCGTTACTATAAATTCGTTAGTCATAAATCTGTTTAATCATTAATCGGTCAATCAATATTCTTTTGGTAAACAAACGTGACAAACCCAGTTGACCATAACTCAAACGGTTACATACAAATAAACAATTACTTGATCATTATGCCATACAATTGTGACACTACATTCGTAATCATGAAGCTACAGGCACGAGTGGCTTAAACATGAGAACTCCTGTTCACTGTCTTCATTCTGTCTCATCCAGTTTTATTCTGCCACTTTACCCTCAGGAGCTGTGTTCACCAGTCACTACGAATGTCGGTCTCGAATCCGCGGCTGAGGGAAATTGACTGTACCATTTGCCCACACTTCTTTGATGCAGAACTGGGCCCTTGGTAGGTCCAACCACATGGAATGAGTTACACAAAGAGGTTCACCTTCCGCCCAAAAGCACCTCATCCACATTCTAATCCTTACTGAAACCTGCTGTCTTTAGCCGTAGTCAGATCGGGAGCGCCTCTGAGTAGACGTCTTGAAAAGGTGTTATATCAAGTTTCATTGATTGATTCATTCTGTAATTATAAATAAACGTATATGCATTCATCCATTACGATGCTTTCTATAGCGCCCCTTCAAGGATACTACTCCCGACCCCAGCACGGCTGAAAAGAACCGCGTAAAGGCGATTGTAAAACTAGTCAAATAAATCGTAGGGGCCTAAATATCGCGCGGTCGGTCCACTTCACAAACCTTGATCATCTTGTCGTCGCCCCCTGTCACAAAATAAGTCCCGTCTGAATTGACGTCCATCGCGTTGACGGATCCACTGAGGGACCCGTCCAGTTCCCGGATCATGGACGCATCATAGGACTCCCAGAACCCAACCTTACGATCCGTTCCCGCAGTCAGCAGCTGATGTTCGGCCGGATGATAGCAGACGAACATGAAGAGAGTGTTGACGCGGAGCATGTGACGACGATGTCTGTGACTGCATTGATGACAGATGGCAGCGTCAACATTATGGCAATCTCATCTTGGCAGATTAGTTTTTGTAGTCTAATCTTGGCAGATTTATTAGCCTTACCTTAACAGATAATGGTGTTGGTCGGTGGTCACCATTTAGACCCAAAGGAACAATTTGAAATCAAACATCTTTTGACGTATTTAGCCCTCAGGCAGCCGTGCGTATGAAGTGTTAGCAACTTCATTCTCAGCCTCGACACCAAATCCACGGTCAGTGCAGACCCTACTCATCATCATAGCCCAGTTGGAGTAGAAGTCCCAAGCCAAACTTCTGCCTTAGTGGAGATTTGAACTCCTGACCTCTTGATTGAAAGTCCAAAGTGTTAACCATTGCATGTAACATACATAACACTAACATAGTTCATATCACATTCATTACATAATATTACATATGTATGCAACAACGTTGTATGAGACTACATTCATACATTACTTACAATACATAAAATCACATGTGGATATTACATACATCACACAAGATTACATACGTATATAATATACACAAAATTACATATATATGTTACATATATAACACAATATTACATCCATACATCACATACATTACAATTACAGCGAACGACTTACACAAGATCCCAGATGACGCACGACCCGTCAATGCTCGACGTGACGCACTCCGTGTCATCCTTGAGCATCTTAATGCACGTGACGGTCGCTTTGTGCTCCTTCAACAGGAAGTGCTTCGTCGCGTAGTTGAGGTCGTTGGTGACGCGCCACTGGGGCACGTTCCACACGACCACGTGACCAAGGTCACTTCCGCTGACGATCTTCTGGCAGTCGGAGTACGTTGCTATGGCGGTCACCTCGGCACCGAAGGCGCTGTTGACGACGTACATCGGCTTTCCGGATTCCGGGTAGAAGGCTCGAATGCGGCAGTCACTCCAACCTAAACATTTCGCAGAGACACATCTATTAACAGGAAAGAAACTGTTCACAGATATACAGGTGAAAACACCTGTTAAAAGGCATCTTATGGAAACTCGTAATGAACAACAGGTAAAGGTAATACACCTGCAATACAGGTAAAGGTAATACACCTACTAATAATTCCTCCAAAGAAAGTTAATCATAAACATATAGGGTAGACAACTGTTAACGGGCCCCAATAAAAATTATTCAGGAGTGTTGCCCCATCGTCAAAGGATCATTGTACTTAATTAAGCGCAAAGACAACCACAACGAGCCAACAATGACTCTACATCTGTAGGCCTACCACATAAATCTCCAATGTATTTTAAACATCGGAAGTTCAGAACGTCTTCGTGCCATCAGTTAACAAATTACAAGTGGACACATAAGCTTTCTATGGAATTATTAAAATCCTGAGAAAGAAAATACAATGAATAAAGTTATCATCAGCATTACTTTGTTGGCCCTTCCACCTGGAACACGCTACCCTTATAGATGCGACTGTTGCCAAGGAGTAACGTGCCTTCGTTCTACAAGTTGCTTAAGACTGATTTGTATATAGCAGCGGTTGGGCTGGTAGCGCCTCTGAATAGACTTCTTGAGGGTCGGTATATAAAGGCTTAATTGAATGTATAGCATTACAATTTCCGAGTAGACTGCTTGAGGGGGTGCTATATATATATGTCTATATTAATTAATTAATGAATAACAAAAACTTTCAATTTCATATTAAACAGTAAGATCGATGACCCTTAAGCCCAAGGAAATGCCCTACCGCTAATGATGGTCTTGCCATCCTTCATGATAGCAATTGCATTGCATGTGTGATTTGGAACCGTGATCCTTACGAGCTCCTGCCTCGTCTTCAGGTACCAGAGGCGAATGTCCTGCTTCGAACAGGTGGCAACGATTTCCGAACAAGCACTGAAAACACGATGCTGCCAATCATAGATGGTCCCAGACGGCATGTATTCACACACAATGTTGAGCACTCAAAGTGTTTAAATCAACTTGATATTACCTTTCAAGTAGGCCTACTACCAGAAACGTGTTGAAATTCAGGCATTGGGCACCATGTCTAACAGCGGAGTCACGCTACCACAAGTTTATAATTGGTTGAATAAATTGGAAATAATGTTAAGGGACATGGCGGCATGCTCTTTGCCTTGCAACTGGAGGATCACAGGTTCGAATCTATTTCGAGCCACTTTACTAGAGGATTGGTCATGGCGGTCGCTAGATTTCCAAGAAATAACAGTACAAGGTGACAAGGTGATTACATAGTGACCTTGTACAAGGGGTTCATCCACAATTGTCTATGAGGAAGGCAATGGGAAACTACTCCACTCACCTCTTCCCCGTGGCATATATAAGCTAATGGACCTCTGTCTTTGGGCAGAGAACTGATCATCATCATGTTATATCAGAATTGGTAATTTATCAAAGCAGTCTATACAACGTATTTCCCTTGTAATATTATATAATGTATGCAGCAACATGTAATCTTATGTAATGTATGTAACATTGTGCATGTAATCTTATGTAATTTATGTAACATGTGTATATGATCCTGTGTAATGTATTAAACACACCGGCATGTACATAATCTCATGCAATGTATGTGACATATGTATGTAATATTATGTAATGTATGTAAAATTGTGCATGTAAGTTTATGCAATGAGGCAAATTCCCTTATAAAGCATGTAAAGTTCCCTCTCTCACCATTCATACACTCAACAGTCTATTGCAAGCAAAAGCTGTAACTGGAGCCCTAGAGATAGGCGTTAACAAAGCCTTTCAAGGTATATATAATCAGTCGAGAAACTGACTACGGAAAGGCGAGACCGTTGATGGCTTCGTAATGACTCGTCTTGATCAGCTGAGGCTTCAGTTCCGTTCCAAGGTTTGTTATCGAGTAAACGTTCGACAGAGCAGTTCCTGCGTAAAACTAAAAATAGAAACGTGGTCTTCAACATATACTGGTGCTTTTATCAAGCAATACTACAGAAAACTTAACAGCAGCCAAATGTCATCATCATCTTCATCATCATCATCATCATCATCATCATCATCATCATCATCATCACACCCCTCTTGATAGCCCTCCAATTTACATAGTATGTTCTTTGCTGCTGTAAGCCCGTAAATTACGCGTCTTACTACGGAAATTGCAGCGCTGGTATGAAGTTTTTAAAACCTCATTTGTAAAGAATCATTACTTTAAGCATCACTGCTACATTTCAGGTATCACTAAAACTAAGTTATTGCAAATAGCATTACTTTAACTAACAATACTTTCATAACATCTTTGATAACACCAATACAAGTAATATCATAATAAATAACGTCATCAGAAAAAAAAATTACATACAACAGAATTAAAATACAAAATCATGCATGGCATTATTATAACTAACATAACCATGACATTATTATAAAATAAACTGTTGTCACATGATCGATTTGAGTGTCTTATACTACCACTGAAGTTAAGAGGGATAGTCCCTTAAGCTAGTATCAAGGCAGCGATGAGCACAAAGAGTGAGCGACTTCATTTTCTTAGCCTGAGCATATGAGATCTGGTGGAAAGTCCTGTCTATCTCATCTTCCCACCAAAAGTGTACAGTCAGTGTACACATTTGTGCTGAGTTGGCTGGGAGTGGAGGGGCAAATGGAGCAGAAAGCCCAAACAAAATACTTCTGCAAAGGCCGAGATTTGAATCACGACCTTTTGATTGACAGTCAAGGCCAATGAAGTGGCAGGGATTTGAATCACGACCTTTTGACTGACAGTCAAGGCCAATGAAGTGAAAAATGAGATGTTTTTAAGAGTCGACTGATCTTAGAAGCCGAGTCTTAAGACTTGCCTGTGTTCCGACTCCACGCAAAGTGATCGACGTCACCATGCCCTCAACCTTCGTCTCCCTCCTAAGCAGAAATTCAGAACACACTGAATAGAATATGGTGAACTAAGAACACTATGGTCATTACCAGCCATGGACTCATGTTCAACAAGTCCACTCTTGCTAGATCCCCCCGGATTCTGACCTGGCACCGAACCTGGACAAACGGGATCCTTGCAGGCAAAATTGTAACTATGTCAAATTTAGAAATGTCTGAAATTTGTTGCAATCCAGATTTCACCTCCTCTTAGCCGCTGACATGACATGGTGGTCGTGAATAAGCTGGTCCCCAGTGCAAAGCTTCTAAGTAGCAGCTTAGACATTTTTATTTATAGAGTTAGGTCAGCCACAATGGTCCACAATTATGGCCATAATTCCAACATGACATAGGCCTACTATGTTTAATTTAAGTTAACTATGGTTCAAAGATGAAATACTTATGATACCCGTTTTAGGTCAGCCGCATGTATATGACCACGGTCTGAAAGTGAAATACTTAGGTTTACAATGCTCACTTTACGTTAGCCATGGCTCAAAGATAAAATACATACGATGTTTGTCTTAAGCTGGCCAAAAGTATGGCCATGGCTCAACGATGAAACACTAATGATATTCGTTTTATGTTAGTTGAATGTATGGCCACGGTTTCAAAGCTAAATACTTACGATGTTCGCTTTAAGTTAGCCGTAACTATGACCACTGTACCGTCGCCACAGCCAACAGCAATCTCTCCGTTCTTTAGCAGTACTAATGAAGATATTCCGCAGGTGAAGCGGTCCTGGTCTGGGCCGTGACCCGCCATCTTGCACGCAGGGATATTCACCTTCATTATATCACCGGTCGTCGTTCCAAGAAAGAAAAACGTGTCCGTCTCATCAATCTACAACCAAGACAACGCTACTAGTAAATCTATGGCACCTATCATATGCGGCAACTAACATGAATGGCATGACAGCTAACATGACTAGCATGACAACTAACATGACTAGCATGACAACTAACATGACTAGCATGACAACTAACATGACTGGCATGATAATTAACATGACTAGCATGACAACTAACATGACTGGCATGATAATTAACATGACTAGCATGACAACTAACATGACTGGCATGATAATTAACATGACTAGTATGGCAACGAACATGAGCAATATGGCAACTAATATGACCAGTAAGACAAGTAGGGCCTATACCACGACAACTAAACATCAGAAACATCACATTGACACAGTTTACAAACCTCGAAGAATGAGTTTTACATAAACCTCAGATATTGTCTGTGTATCCATCAAACAAATCACCTACCGCTATGCAGCGTGACACTCGGACAAACTTCCGGAGTCGGATGTCCGTTGGATTGATCTTCCGATCTTCCACATTAAAATGCCAAACTCGAATCGTGTCCCTGACAAAGAAATAATGCCAATATCAATTGCATAAATGTACAAATACACATACATATGTGTGGATGAATGCATGCATGTATTGATGTATTTAGCCATATACGTATCTATCGAAGTATACAACAATGAATGAATGTATCAATGTATCCATCTATTAATGAATGCATCGATGCATGTATTCATCTACATGTTAGTTGTCATGCTAGTCATGTTAGTTGTCATGCTAGTCATGTTAGTTGTCTAGTTGTCATGCTAGTCATGTTAGTTGTCATGCAAGCAATGTTAGTTGCAAATGCTATACAGCTGTTTGCTGGTATGTTACAAACCTTCCTGCTGTGACAAATAACTTGTTAGTGTTGTTTGCACAGGCCAAGACGTACGGAAGGCCGTCGGAAGCCTTCTGAGCGGGCGACCCACAGATGGCATTCTTTGCAGTTACGTTCCAAACCACAACACTTCAAACAATAACAATGAAGCATAAGCAATTTCAAGTGACAATTTATATTCCATGTATGTGGTCAATTCCAAAGCTCAGTCTATATTAAGACAGGCATGCACCTATTAGTAGGGTTGCTTCTTACTTACTCTATTGTGCAAGAGCTTGAAACTCAACCTGTTGAAACATTGTTTTCTATGTTAGGCCAAGGTCTCCTCCATCTAAATCTTTGATTACAATAATGATAAGTTTCCTGAAATAAGGATATAGGCAGCACAAGTGATCAAATCATTGGAATAGAAATAATCTAATCAAATATAATGTAATCTAAATGGCGATCTTATATAATATGTATTCTAATCATACATGCAATCTAGTTAAATAGGCAATTTAATTTTTATAGGTAATCTCATGTCACAGTTGTCCCAATCTTACAATTAAACTAATTCTAATCATATGCACAGTCTAGTCTAATACATAATCCAATCCATTCTCAGAAATATAACAATAATAATATTAATGCATAACATATTTTTCTACTCGGGATCCATGCTAATTCACATTTGGGTTTCTCCAAATGGCAGTCAGTCCAGACAAGGAGGTGGGTACCATGGGTAAGTAAGGCAAATGACTTACCATCCATCGTCCTGTCCTCCAAGCGACATGAGATATCTGTCATCGCAGGTGAATGACAGCGCCTCCACATTGTTTCTGTGCAGTATGAGCCTCGCATAGAGCTCTCTGAATTCAAAATCCCAGATGATGATATCCGCCTAAACATTCAAAAATTCCCCAAATTATTAGACATAGAACCACAATTTTTTAAAGAGATGAGAATTTGTCTGTCTGACTCTGCCAGGCAAGAATTCAGTTTGAGTGAGGCTAATGACTGACCAGCCATCATGCTCTCTAAGCATTACATCACATCAGAGGCGGAGACTTAGGGGGGACAGTAGGGGACGGTCTCATCCAAACTTTTAGGTAGATGGGATGGAGCTGCCTATATCCCCCAATATTTCATAGATATTGTATGAATATTATAAATTTCTATAGTGTTTTCACTGTTCATCCATGTGTGTAGGAATTGAAATCTTTTCCGACCCGTCCACCAACCAAACTTTTGTCGACCTGTCCCCCAAAGCCAGGACCAAGTCTCCACCTATGCATCGTATATTCTCATATCTTAAGAGCATTTCATTAACTGTATACGATTTTATACAGTGGCCATCTGAACTCAACACAGCAAAACATTTATGAGTCCACGTTAATAATGGTAATTTCCATGGAATAGGAGTCTAAAGTACGTGCGTCCATCAACTGATTGTGTAATCAACAGTTAAAACAATTAAAGCCATGTAAATTAAGCTGAAAACATGAGTATAAACTCTCCCTAGAACTTTGTGCAGAAACTGGCTTGTATATGACTCGCTGTATTACAACTTATCTTCCACAGTTTCACTCGAGTGACGAGTGATCGTAGCATGCTTTTAGGTTAGTTTCTCTTGGACTTGATGTGGTGCTATATATAGCTTTACAATTACAAACAATTGATGCCCTCTGAATTACCAAAAAATGTGCTATATAATTTGCATCACTGCGTGCACGCTAAAAATGTTTGCAACAATGATCAATATACATAGACGGACAAACAATGCATATATAAATTACACAAAACTGCTTTACATAAGACCTTTGGGCAAAATAAATCATTAAAACAACACAATTAAGAATTGGAGGAAACTGATTACTTTGAACCCTGAATAAGTGACTTGTCCAGAAGCGATGAATTTTCCACTCTTTGAGATATCGATACAAGAAACCGTGTTTCTGTGACCGACAAGAAAATCTTGCTTTCCAGTTCCAATGTTTTCCACAACAACGGTGGACCCGACGCCGTAGACCAAATGGTGACGTCCTGGATGGCATTTCAATCCGGCCATCAACGTCCCTGCATGTCATAAACAATGTGGTGTATAATGTAATTACTTGTTTATATCATAATAGGCCTGTACCAATATTTACCAGTTGCAGAAGGTATGGCATTTCCACTAGTAAAAGCACGTTTTATTATTAATTTAGGACAACAGCCTATGGCCTACTGGTAAGATAATTTTAAAACAAAAACCGATACATAGGCCTACTAACTCATTAGCCTATACGTTCCGTGCGACTTGATACAGTTCGCTACTAACAAATATAAAATTATACCGAAATCAACTCAGGATAAGACAATCTCCGTTTCTTGAACAAGTTTTAAACACTCGCCACTGTCGCCAGAGGCTATTGTTGTAAATAAATGTTCATCAATAATTACCCAATTAGAAGTGTTTAGAATTACTAGATAGTTGACACTGAACTACTCTCGTTCCTTTCCCGTCAAAGTAAATAGGCGCAGGAAAAAATATAAAAGTTCCCTAGGCCTATAGAGATGAAAATCTATTGCGTTACCACCAAACCCTATCATAGTCTCGAGTTCGAGTGTATCTAAGTCGTCATCTTCGTGTTCGGACATTTTTATTGAAGTTTCGGGATAACACGTCGATACTTTGTTAATTTTTTTTGGTTAGTCAACCAATTTACTAATCTTGCTCATTTATATGCTCAACGTTTTTAGCAGACAACGCAGCAACGCTCATAACATCACATGACCAATATATTTATATAGCGTCATAAATTAACTATTACACGGTCATAATGTTTTGTTTTTAGTTTATGAAATATGGGATGGAACTTTCTTATATTTAACATAACATGTAATTAAATGGCTCTAGGTCTATATTGTTTTGTGGGCGCTGAGATAGCTTCGAAGAATTATATTACAATTACATTGTTTCTTATTATCATTTTCACAATGACACTATTATTATTTTGACAGAGTATCAATTTAATTTTAAATACTATAAACCTGATTAAAAAATTATTTAATTTGGCAAAGAGTAAATTAGCCAGTATCATGTTTTATATTTCAATATTATTTGTATTAATACGCTCTTTCTAAGCTTTCAGTCTTGTTTAACCTACCTGCTTGGACGATCTTACTTACTTTTCATTTCCGCTTCTACCTGTATTATCAAACAAGAAGTGTACTTAGCACCTTGATGAATGGTCGACAATAACAATTATGGAAACTGATCCTTAGAAGTACTATTGTTTTAGGCGTCAGCGCTTTCTGTCACAAGGTGAGGTCTGTGTCACCAAAATGTTGTCTCTCAAATATTTTTAAAACCTTGGAAACTATACGACTGAGTTTGGACAAGTTTTGAGACGTTGGTGCTGTGAGCGCTACCAAGCTGCTCTAATACTTCATACAATAATGTTTTACTAATAAATATGAGGGACTTAACTGCGCTTCTGAAAGATTGCGAATTTCGATTGATATTTATTTGCCATACAAAATATTATAAAAATTCACACACATATAGAGCCGCCGAGCAAGAAGGGCTTTCTTGTGGTAGCACCTTACAATATAATAATGTTTTGTATGGTCTCTATAAATTTATATAGCGCCGAAGTATTCCTATTGGAACAGAGATTTATTTTGTGTGTGAGATTTTTCAGATATTGCCTGCAGCCCGCAAAATGAACGTTGTTTGTTTAGGCTACTTTTTATGCATGAATTTGCTTGTTTCTTTTTAGAACAGAATTTGCATTTGAGGATTAAACGTTCAAACCAAACATGGAGCACATAACATATACTCCAAAAGAGGAGAGAAAGACAAAGGATTCACTTCAGATGCTTAAATATTTTCTCTTCACATACAACCTCTTGATTTTTGTGAGTAATGGTTGGATTTGAGGCTGTGTTTAATTCTGTTTTGTTATTATTATTATTAATTTATTATCATCATTAAACTGTCATTCATAATATGCCTGAGCAAAATGAATGTTGCGAAAAGGCATGCACCAGAAAGTCTATTCTAGTCATAATAAACCTTGAGCAAATCAGTCTTGAGGTTAATTTTGAAGAGTGATAGCATAGAAGATTTGTGAATAAAATCTGGCAGTTTATTCCAATCAGCCGGGCCGGCTAGTGTAGATGCGCCATTGCAGATGGAACCAGTTTGACAGTTTAAACTATGCTGTGGGTAACCTCATGCTACGATCTCCAGTCTGCAGACCAAACTACACATTAACATAGATAATGCTGAAAAAATTAATGTGTGATTTGAGATGTGCATCTGTGTGCTTTCAGATGTGCATCTGTGTGATTTGAGATATGTGGCTGTGTGATTTCAGATGTGTGGCTGTGTGCTCCTTGGGGTTGGAATTTGGATGGCTGTCGATCGTAACTTCCTGACGACGATCATTGGCAACGATTTATACGCAGCTGCCGTCTTTCTTATTCTGGCCGGTGGAGGAATAATCTTCATCATCTCATTTTTCGGATGTTGTGGAGCGATCATGGATAGTCTCTGTCTGTTGGGAGCGGTTGGTATTTGATTTGATTAAGCGGACTAAGCATGATTTGATTGAATTCTAATATGACTTGACTTTTCATGTAAATGTATATGATTATAATCTTATATCATGATTTATATGAATGTGTGTTATATGTACATTTTTATATATCTTCTAAACTCTACAAACAACTCTGTAGAACTTAGAGATGTCTTATTGGGTTTTAGAGGTACTGGAGATCTTATTCTATGACATATGCACTATGTGTGATAATGTTCAAAATAAATATGACCCTTTCAGATATGATTTTTATTTTATTAAAAGTTGGTCATTCTAACTTGATGCATATTATCTACTTTCAGTTCTTCATTGTCTTGTGTGTGATGGCTGCAGCACTGCTAATTGGTGGAATCTGTGCTATTGTCTTCAGGGCACAGGTAACAATAGCCTTCATTTCTGAACTGCTTTTGACACAAAATCTCATCTTGCCTTATTTCTGGAGCATATATTTATCCAGCTTTCAATTTAATATGTGTAGTCCCCGTTGAAGATTACTCATCAGAAGCACGCCCAACCAGGCCCCGCCTAAAGGGTAAGGTCATGAGAAGTTGATAGAAAGAGCTAGATTATTTATTTATAATCATCAATACTATATAATTTATAACATATTTGTTGTTATTGATGCTAACATGTTGAAATATATGTGGTCAGATCGGAGACAAGGTTCAACAGACAATGTCAGACACGCTGATCAATCACTACGGCGTCGAATACCAGAACGAACAAAATCGTGCGGTGACGGACGCTTGGGACAAGGCCCAGGAAAGGGTGAGATCCATTTCCACGTATCCATTGCTTTTGCTTTTTTACTGTTTTTGTATATTTATTATTATTGTTGTGTGATTATTCATTCTTATTATTTTGCATCTATTGTTCATAATATATTTTTATTTATTACTTGTTATTGTCCATTTATTATTATTTTTTTATTATTGTGCAATTATTAAACACCATTATCTAATGAGCTTTGGTGCTTAGCATTTTTGAGTGAATTATTTGCTCAAGGTCCCTCCTACACAGCGACCATCTCAGTAGGAGGATAGAACCCATACACTGTGCGCTACATTTCATGTGCTCTAACCAATATCTTTACTAGAATTCCTGCTGGTCAGTCAGCTGTCGTTTCGTTTTATAATTCGAACATCTCATATTAATGTTTGTATCGTGCAACATCTTCTCAATGCTTGGAAATGTTATCGACACATTTGAAGTAAAGTACTTCATGGGGGTCCCTATTTAGCGGGATTCGCATCCCTTCTGGGGCTCCCATTGTAGCCAATATTAAGTCTGTTTGGGAGATGTGTTTTCTTTTGTTTGTTTACAATAAAACACATTTGACTTGAGTTGGGTTTTTTTGTTTGCAGTTGCAATGCTGCGGAGTTTCAACCATGGGGTGGTATCTGTACAGGAAGAGTAAGTGGTTCAAAAGCTTTGGTGCGCTTGAGGATCGACAACTGACCTACGAAGGTAAACACTACCAAAACACATGCATCTTTCAGCCCGCTTACCCACCCAAACTCACTGTAGCCCAAATCTTTGGGTTTCTGACCAATTGCATTTCAATCCCAATTCTCCAAAGGATCATGGCTCCCATTTTCTGAATTTTGCAAATATCACAAACTTTAGATGTCCAATAAAGTTATCAATATCGAATTTATTGCGTTTTCTTTTGCTTTTGTTCCTGTCAGAGGAGTCTCGTCCATACGTTCCTCAGTCGTGCTGTGTGAAGGACCGGTTCTGGCGCTACATAAATATCGATGTCTGTCAGAAGTGGCGGATAGGGCCACCCGGAGCCCCGGTGGATGGCGCCATTAACCGTGCGCTCTACTATGACGTAAGCATATCTATTGCAACCAGTACATAGAAGGATTGATTATTTGTTTCTTTATGGCTTGAGTTTGTTTCAATAAGCATAGTTATAGCAAACAGTAATAATAATAACAACGCCGACTTATATGGCGACGTAAACGCGGCCGTTCCACTGCAAGGGCGCCTTGCAAAAACTAACACGGTACAGGGGTCCACTCACTCTTTTTATACTCTCCTTAAAGCAGTTCTTTTTAGCCGTGCTGGGTTCGGGAGTGCTCCTGAGCCTTGAAGGGGCGTTATATAAATTTTGGTAGTGAATGAATGAATAGAAGGATTGATGATTTGATTCTTTTTGAGCTCAGGTTTGTTTGCAATCTGAAGTTTTAATCATGAAATCTTGAGAGTTTGAATTTTATATTAGCATGACAATGTGCTAATGGGAATTTATGTGTACAACGGTTTTTGAATCTAAAAGGTGTTAAATTAATATGTCCAAATATACTCAGGTGCTAGAGGAATGCAGTGGACACAGCTGGACACTTGTGGACTGTCAACAATGATGATTAAATGAAGTGGGGTATACAATCATATTTTCGAACAAATCCAGAGATGTGGTAAACCAATGGGCAGCAAACTAGGGGAGGTGGTCAAGTCAATGAGCAGTGAGCTAAGTAGGAAATACTGGCTAAAAGAGATTGCTTCAAAAGTCCACCGTAATCGAGAGATCTTCTTGTGTAACACTTTAGACTGACTCAGTTCCTGGATTTTGGCTTGCACTTGGATATTTCCTAGTAACGACCCTGGACTCTTGAGCATTATTACAGTATTGCCACAAAACTTCTTCATGAAATATCTCCTTCTGTTTTAGGGCTGC
The DNA here is from genome assembly GCA_959347315.1 of Bimastos eiseni. Classification (NCBI taxonomy): domain Eukaryota; kingdom Metazoa; phylum Annelida; class Clitellata; order Crassiclitellata; family Lumbricidae; genus Bimastos; species Bimastos eiseni. The sequence goes on from OY365816.1 coordinate 27,253,361, forward strand.
TACGATGCGGGATTGCATTACCTGATGGCAAACGCCGTTATTCTGATAGGTCTCGGCATTGCCGTCGCTATCCTACTGGTAAGCCAAGGAAGTTTCGTATTATTATGTATATTCTGGTGTGTTCAATTCTGATAAAGTTTATGTTTGACATTGAGCTGAAGTCTTGTACAAGTCTCGTACCTAAGTGAATCCCTTTGTGGATCACTGTGTGGTAAGCAGATTTGCAGGTTGACTTGGACCTCATCAATGAGTTCACACTGTAAATAAATTACACACACAAGTACATGTATAATTACACACGTAAATAATTGCATACATTGCACCAATTTACTCACTGAAATGCATGATTGAAATAAAGAAATTAATGAGTGAGCAACCATTATGCAAAGTTCTCAACTGCTGTTGGTGTTGCTGTGTTATGTGTGCTTAGCAAGCCTAACGAGTGTCATTGTTCATGGTTACTTTCAGGTCGTTGGTATTATCGTTTCGGCCCTGATTATCATCAATCTTCGTAGGGGACCAAAGAAAATCCCTCCAACATTCAGATAAGCGGTTTCGATGCGGACTGAAAGAGTGAATATCAGGAATGGACCTTCACTTTGGATATATATATATATATTTGTATGTATATGACCACGGTCATTTAAACATGAACGACTATAGATGATGACTGTTGAATGTCGAACCCTTTTTGACCAGATGTTTCTGGTCTTTTGCAGAGCAAGGCACACTTTGGGGCTACCCATGTAGTATGTATCCATGGGGGAAGGGGGTGAAGTGGTTAACCAAAATTCGTATGATGAGGTCAATTTATAATGGTGGTGCAGAAACAGTGTGTACAAGGATAGATTGTTCCGGATTTTCGGTGGGCTTGCTGAATTGAAGGCCTTACTAAGAGTCGGTCAACGGCACTTAGTCTTTATTTCGTTATTTTCTTCTAGCTATGTCCTTACTTACGTAACCTGAAAAATTCCTTGTGTTAACGAGCCGTGGCACTTCTGAGCTGGTTCACAGAATCCTTGGGTTGCCACAGCACCCAGGTTGCCAAAGACTTCTTTAGTCTGAATCTTGAATGCTTCACTCTTAGACTTTCCAACCTGTGCTTATGTTGAGTCTCAAAGGATGTTTTATTTTTTCAGTGCTAAGCTCTTCCTTTACTGAACTTGTGTGAATTTCTCTGTTTATCGATCTGAAATAACTATAGCACTATATAAAAATTGTTGTGTGGAGTAAGGTTTTGCACAAGCGTAAATTTGCTCCAACATGGGTCTTTTTTGTAGCTCTTGTTTTGCAACCGTTAGCATTATGATCTGTTTTTTTTCATACTGAGCTTGCCCCTCATGACTATTTGAACTCTGAAGATCTGATATAATAGAGGGAATCTTCAACTTTTTATGTGCTAAGGGCTTGATTTGTGTTGCTTCTGTGTCAAGTATTTGTTCATAATTATTTCTTTTTTAAGTTTAATTTCCTCACAATAGACACTTCGTGAACCATTTACAGATCTGAATTGTTAATAGCACTTTTATGAACCGTTTACAGACCAGAACTGTTAACAGCGTCTTGTTATAACATAGTTCTTCACATGGATCCATATACAGTGCTGTTGCAAATTGGTTTAAAATTTGTGATGGCAGTTGCTACTTGGTAGAGACGGAGCAGTTAATCGATTGATTGTCTTTTCAGGTAATAGACTTAACTGAAATTATTTGCCATTCAGTTGATGATTTCGAAATTGATGAGTATTTGCACTGTTTCTGTAAATGTGTGTTTGGCTGTGTGCATACACACGTATGCATTGTATACATCTGATCATTTATAAAGGGACCAATACAAGCCGAGGATCTGTATATGCGTGTATGTATATGCGTGTATGTATATGCGTGTGTATGAGTCGTGGATGTGTGTAAAGTCTTGTTGGTTTCAACATAAATGCATACTATGTTGTTCGTCGTACAATTCAGTTTGATCTGATCATTTAAAACATGTAGATCTGCTCTGCTTATCAAAATAACGGGCTTAATCACTCGTTTCTAAATATTCTGATTAAATAAAGTTTCCTTCATGTGGTGTGTGTGTGTGTTGGAGTTAAAACAAGTAGGCGTACATATGCAACTCGAACAATAACCTTAATACCAATAATTATTGAGACCCGTGCCACTCCTTCAGCTTTGGTGAGTTCGGCCTAATGGCTCAGATCTTCTTTATTTAGAGATATAGATACATGTTCTTAGTAGTTGATGATAAGTCGAGGATGCTGTGATTAGTGAACCGAGTGGGGTAGTTACGAAGATTAACAAGAGGAGCCCGAGAACAGAACCTTTTGAAACAGCAGAAACACCCCAGATGAGAGACGAGGTTTCCGATGTTCTGACAGAGACTGATGGCAGACAAGATCTGTGGCAGAACAACCGTAAACATCACATTATACAATGGCACACCGCCCACAAAGTACATAAACATCTCGCGTTTTGCACGAGAGAGAGAGAGAGAATTATTATTCTCGCTGAATCCATGCAAAATTTGCAATGTGAGTTTATGATAATTCACATATTGACCGCTGGGAGCGCCGCCTACAACTTGACAATAACAAAACTAGTATAATTATTAGTCGTTGGTTTATTTTAACGGAAAAGTTATGCAGATCAGTCTGTTATCATAAATTTTCGGGTGTTTTAAGAAAACTGTGAAAGATGTCAACGCGTGCGGAATTAGTCAAGAACGCCGGCAAAGTTAAGCCTGACCAGGCGTCGAATGCCTCCAACCCTAAGGTCTACTTTGACATCAAGATTGGCAACATACATGCCGGTCGAATCACGTTCGAGGTAGGTCTAGGTCATGCGAAGGTCGCGGTCGTGAAACTATTGTGCGTTTTCTAAAAAATGCCCTTAAAACTAATAATTTTAGCTTGATATTTCGTATTGCTACATTGCAGAGGTCCGATAAATAATTTTCTGCTGGAGTAGGAATTCGAGGGACTTTGACGTCCTGGAATTTTGTTGACCTTTTGTTGACCTTGACTTTGTCGGTGGTGTCCCGCCTCTCTTGCGTTTAGCAGTCACGGCCGAGTTGAATGATTTAATTTATAGGTCTATTTATTGTTTTATTCGAAATCGTTTAATTGGCTGACTTAGCGTGTGCAACATTAGAATAAATATCTTGAGATGTAAGAGGGTAATTATTAAACAGAACTGTAATTTATTTTCCTTCGGTAAGCTACTGAAGTATGTTGAAATTAGGTGTTTGCCGAAATTAGTTAGTACTTGATAGTCGTTATAGTTTAATTTGTTTAGAGCTCTATGTGTGCAATCGTAGCCATGAACATACAACACAGTTTTACAAGTGATTTAAGTTGATACTATATTTCAGTTTGCTATTTAATCAGAAACTATTACTCTAACTTATTGGCTTGATTTGTTGTAGCTCTTTGAAAATATTGTTCCTAAAACAGCGGGTATGTGTTGACATCCATTCAAGATCAAATATTTAATTTACAATGGACAGAATTGGCAGGTTACAATGTGTTTATATTATATATTATTTTCAAGGCTTAGTTACAATGGAGATACAAATTCAGAAGCTGTGTTTACGACTTTGTCCAGTGTGTAAACAATTAAACAACAGTTCCTGGTACTGTGTCTTTAGGAGTCTCTCCAGATATTCGATATGACACGTTTCATCAAGTGCACTTGCATTTGTCAGATGTATGCAAGTATGTATGTATATATCCACACAGTTGATCTAGCCTCTTTTGCTACTAAGCTGAGAGACAAAATTACTGTTTATAATGAAGTCATTAGAATATTTATTTTCATTTAATTTGCCGACAGAGTTATAAAGGACACGAAGCTCGCATTGCATTAAACGTGTGTTCTTGCAGAAAATTTCCGTGCACTTTGCACTGGCGAGAAAGGCTTTGGGTACAAAGGAAGCCGCTTCCATCGCATAATTCCAGAGTTTATGTGCCAGGGTGGTGACTTCACCCGAGGAAACGGAACGGGGGGAAAGAGCATCTATGGGGAGAAGTTCGAGGACGAGAACTTTACGATTGCACACGCGAAACCCGGTGAGTAATGCCAATTGGTGATCACCCCATTCCATTAGTGACATGACGAAAATAGTAAGTTAATAATAATAATAATGGGAAAGTAAATAATAATTATAATAATTTTCTTTTTAATTTCAAACCGACAAACTGCAGTATGATTACAAGTTATTACAGAATTTAACGGTCGGTAGCCGTGCAAGGCGCCAATTGCATTATACATCTGATTTAACAACACTGCCGCCTAGTGAATGAAGGGCTAGTCAACCTAGCAGGGATATGGGACATGAAGTCGCTACCTCAGCTCTGTGTGCCAGTGAGTTCTCCCTTACTCTACAGTCCCTTATATAAAGTAATTGTAAAAAACATTTTGTGACTCTGTGCACACTGTTACTGACAAGATTTCTGACTTTTTAGGACTTCTGTCGATGGCCAACGCTGGACCAAACACCAACGGGTCACAGTTTTTCATTACAACAGAAAAGACCAGCTGGTTAGTTTAGCTCATTTTAACTAGTACTCCATTTAACAATTGCATAGTGCAACAAGTGTTTTAGGGTTCTAGTATCATTATGATTTGGACATTTTTTTAAAGCGCATAGTCACAGAGAAATGGAAATCAGAGAAATGGAAATCTGAAGTGTGGTTAGTGAGTCACCAGTTTATAGGTTGCTGTAGTAGTGATCATTCTATTGGTCAGTTTTATAGAATGTATTAAGAAAAAGAACATACTTTAAGTTTATCAATCAATCAAGCTGAATATAGTGCCTCTTGAAGATATCTACTCCTAGGCACTCCCGGTACAACCTCGGTCACATAAGACGGATTTCAGAGTGGAATAAGAATAGGGTAGAGTTCTTAGGTAAAGTCGAAGATCCAATGGGACGCTATTCCAAGAAGTTTGGTCCATAACCGAAAAAGCATGATACTGCATTGTAGAGGTTTGAGTGAAAGGGAGAAGAAGACCCTGTGAGGCAGAGCACAGTTGTTCCCAGAGTTGTAATATTTGCCAACTGCAAAAGTCTAAATGCAATGAAAATGAAATAATTACTTTCTGCTCGTGTGTTATACTGCATCGGCTAACATCCATTTGGATTATTAGTTGCTTCAGATTTTTTGATGTGAATGCTTTTTCAGGCTCGATGGGAAACACACGGTGTTCGGTCAGGTCGTTGATGGCTTCGATATCGTGAAGGAAATGGAAGCCAAGGGCACTGAGAGCGGAGAGGTCAAGACGGAGATCGTCATAGAGGACAGCGGGGAGGTGAATTAGTTCCGGGTAGATGTTGGAGATAATTCTAGTTCCGCAAAAATGTTGGAATTAATTTGCGCGTGCAACAGAACTCGACGGTTTGTTCTCTAGCCGTAGTTCTTTGTTTCAAAGGGACCAAAATGGAATTAATTGAGAAATCATCCGATCTGGGATAGATATTTGATTTTACGATGTCGAAAGATTTATAGAATGTTTTGGAATAGTAATTTTGTTTGAAGTTTTGTTGAACAAAGTAGCTGAAGAAAAGTCAATTAAACTACAGTTTAGCTGAGACAATGACCTGTTGTAGTTTTAGCACAGTGTGTGCATTCCAGACTTGGACCAGATGTAGACATTGAAGTTTTGTGTGTTCACAGCTTAAAGTATTGTAGAATAGCATTTTTTGCAGATAAGGTGTTCAGTAATATGTGCAAGAACTGTTGAGAATTCATTAAAAGCATTAGTACTTGTCAATCAGGCATTGTATTCGACTAGAGACTTCGGCTTATGGATTACCTCGTTCGTTCCTCCAAACGGAAACTTTGTAAGGGTGTGTCGAATCTAGTTTTCATCTGTTGTAAATTGTTCAATGTATCGTTCTCTTGGCTCTTTGGAATAGGATTTTATGGCTACATAAAAGTTTAAAAAAAGAATTTCACCATAGATGTGCTCCATGTTGGAAGATCGTTAATCTTGATTTTTATGAGAATATTTACGTGTACGGCAGTTGTTTATAATGTGATCTTTGACAAAATCTTCAACCGCAACATGACTAGCAAAGGACCCAAGCCAACCAAAAATGATGCAACCTATGTCAGCACAGCAATAATACAAATCGCCTCTACACCATCATTGACAAAATAAAACATAAGCCAGCAGAAAAACGATGTGACCGCAATCACTTTCATAACCAAGGATGGAGCATAGACTTTCTCAAAAGATGAATGCTTTGGCCACTGTGTAATGCACCAGGCAACTTAATTGGGTAGTCAAGTGGACGAATCCGTTTGGTCCAATGTTGTTAATTGGATATTTGTATTGTGCAGGTTTGTCTATTGACAAAAAACTGTAATGTTTTGGTTTCCCAATCACTTTATGTAAACACAAGTCATGAAAATTTTAACCTGCAAAACACACGAATAGCTTGGGAAAAGGTCTTAGAAGAGACTTCATAGACATGGAAGAATATGTCCAATGGAATAACAGAGGTCGCATTATGGCCACGTTTACGGTTCCACTGAAGCACCGCTCGAATATTGCGTTGATCAGAAACTGTGCCGTGAATCTCGAATTTGTCAATCCCCTGTAGTGGATCGTCTGCCCGCAAGATCATTCTCTCGTTCTCTGTTCGTCTTTCGCTTTGGTTCTCTAATGAAAAGAATAAACCCAGTCGTCGAGATATCAACTCATCATAAATCTAATAACAAAGCATCAATCAATGTCACTGAGCAGTTGTGACCGAAGAACTCTCTTAAGGCTCCCACACAAAAAACGTCTCATGTTAGGTTAGAATCCATGCTGTCTGCTTCAGATTACCGTTACCTTGTAAAAGTGATTGGTTACACTGTGCATTACTTTTTGTTGAAGGTAACTAGTTATTCCAAAGGTTACTGCAAAATAGTAACTACTGGTAGTTAAGTTAAGTAGGTATATTCGTTCTTTAACCAACTGCATATCTGTACTCAGGTATGCATTACATTTAAAAGTACAGCTTTCTAATTAAAAAAGATTTTCGCACTAAATTGTGGAATAATGCGGTCGGGGTTGTAGGAGGTCGTCTTTATTGTTACAGTACGACACTACAAGTAAAACTAATGCGGTAATGCATAACAATGGCCGTTGGTCTCACATAAAGATTGTAGAGCACTATAAATCAATAGGCAGCATACTTCTTTATGTGGCTCATTTTCTGCAGCTTTACTCAGCTCTTGGTCAAGTCCTTGCAACTGAGCAGCGGTCGACTGGAGAACGTCTTCAAAGCCTAAAATCATAACAACAGACGTTTTTACAAATACAAGTACAATATTAGCCGACCCTTAAACTCTATTGAGTCGGCCAATGGTGGAAGACCATTCCAGCATCTAGGACTGGCGGCTGAGAAAGCCAGTTAACACTGCTAAATATATCTCGTAAGAAAAATAATTTTTTAATACTGACACCAATTATTGTTACTGATACTTATTATCAAGTCGATGTATTGTTATAGCCCTACTAAAAAGATCGTTTTCCTGCATCCAGGAACAACCAAAACATGCCATGTTTTCACCTTTTCATTGTCTACAGCCCTATACACCACCTGTAACTACCTGTTTTGATGCAGGCTAACAGGTATATCTGCGCCTACCTGTGTCCTGAGTCACTTTCTGCAAGGTGTTCAACACCATTTTCTGAGTCTGCTGAAGGATGTCGAGATCATTCAAGACAGGCAATGACTCTTCCAACTCCTGTCTCAAACACTCGTTTACATATTTCTTCTGAAAGATCCACCAAAGCAAAGAAGCCAGTCATTTATATATTCGTAAATGAAGATTTCAGAAGTGCCAGTTGAACTAAACCCACCACAGATGCAATGGTAGAAGCTATGTTTCAAAAGAAAGCGAGTTAAAATTGAAAAACATTGGCACTTCATCCAATTCTATTTGCTTATCAATTAACTGCTGCTAATTGTAATCGATTAGCTACAAAATTCTGCAAGGGTAACAAACTTGCAGCAATCATATATAATAAACACCATATATGACGAAATACACTGGTAGTGATACATGGATAAGTGAGTTCTCACGGCTTCAATCTGATTCTGCATATCCTTGATTTCCTGTTCGAGTCTTTCAACGTCTTTGTGCGAAACCGAATTCAGATCGTGGATCATGTCCTCTTCGAGAAGAACGTGTGGAGGAACACAAAGAACGTTTTGCATGAGAAAGACCTAGAACGAAAGAATGCAAACTGAAAAAATCTACCAGGGACTAATATGGAAAAGATATGACGCTGACAAAGACTCTGATTATGTTTATGACTACATCTGGGACTTTTGCTGGATAAATCTTCAGTCATGTTTGTTTCTGTTAACAAAATAAAATAACTTAAAAAATGGAAATTGCTATGTAAATTAAATTTATTCAAAAGAAGACTTTTTGACTGGAGCAGGATATATTAAGATGAACTTTTCAGCAATTATACCCAATCTGCCCTGAAAAATCTACAATCAGATCAACGTGAGACTAAGTAATTACAAACGTACCTCCATTTTGTCAAAGGCTTTATCAATTGATGGCTCAATGGCCCGCTTGATGTTGTTCTCGATCTCCTCAATCTCCTCCTCAGTCAGATTTAAGCCACACTGGGAAAACAACAGAGAAGCATAATTATATTTGCTAAAATGTGAAAACATTTGGCCTAACTTCAACTCAGCAAAGTCTGATATTATTGAATACCTCGGTACTTTTATAAGAGCCACTCTCTACCGACCAAGCATCAGTCTTGAGCAGTCATATGCAAAGGATTTTATCAAAGTTCTTACAATCAATGCTAAATATAGTTGCCCATCTGATTGACTGCCTTCCTCACATCTCACATATCTCGACCTTCATGACCAAGCGCCTACACTGGCTTCCATTCATAGTGACCATTCGGTTTAAAGTTGTTTTTCCTACTCAAAGATCGTTTCAGGATCAGTCTCCACACTATCTATGTGACCTTATCCGTCGTCCTCTTTCGGCTGTCTCAGGCCGTCCCCATCATTCCTTAGACTGACATGACCTCTTAGTACCTCGAACGGCTACTTCCAAATACCGTGCTTGTGCGTCGGATGGCACACTTTAGAATGAAAGCCTCTCTCTCACTCACTTTTGGATTTTAACTAGAGGTGCCTCTATACTCTGCCTGTATTCTCAAGACTTTTATTTTCCTGTGGGGCTATATGCATTTGGAGCACCTCTGATCAGGTTGTACTGGGAGAGGAGCTATATAAATCTGTAAACAAAATACAGTAAAGCAAGGTTCGAACCGTACCAGTCACACTGCAGGCCGGCATTCGAACTGGATCACAAATCAACAAGACAGAAAATTCTAATGAACAACTACTTAAATAATTCAATGAATAGATATTAAATAATTCAATGAATAATTAATTGAATTGATGCATTGAAAAACTCTTGAGAAATTCATAATTCAAAGTCTAAAAGATAAATAACAATTTCAATGAAAACAATCAGTACTCACCTTCATTTTGACCGTGCTGAGGGCTGGCCCAAGATAATCGGACATGTAATCCATGATCGCGTTGTAGACTACAAAAAAAACGATTTGCTAATTAAGTACCTTTATTTCAATCCAATGAAAACAACACAGATTCCTAAACCATAATAACAAATCATGAACTTTAACGACCAATCCATGAAACAATTGATTTACAAAACTGAGGCTTACAATAAACCACAAACAACTACACCAACAACGAACGCTAGCAATAACTGAATGCGGCAGACAACTGACATACTTGCTCACAGATGTTAATAGTCATCAACATTACAGGATAATCACAAACCACATGATAACCATGAACCACAGAAATATTGAGAAACCACAGGCTAACCATAAACCACAGGGATAGCCCCAAACCACAGGCTAACCATAAACCACATTATAACCAAACCATTACACAATTTCATTAATTTCGTAATTTTAGTTCTTCATATATCATACCTAGAAACTAGAACACACTGGCGCTAGAATAAAAAAACAAGCGAGTCGAATGTGACTGGTATTTAGATCACATTTAAGATTTTAACAGCCTGATTGCGGCTGGACTTTTGATACCTTGGATCGCCATTTTGATACCAGTGATCAATTGAAATACAGAATATACATAACTCTCATTATTATGGTAGCGTTGTCTGCTTGGTGTTTCAATAAACATTTTCAATCAATCTATCAATCAAGGATACGAAGTTTTACTTACGTCCGTCTGAGAAAGATTTCGGTGTGAAGCCAAGGAACTGAGTCTCATATTCTTTCAGTTCAAGGGCTGACTCTTCTGCTAGCAAACCACTTTTCAGACCAGAGTCTGAACCAGAAGTCTGGCCCTTAGATGACTCTCCATTCATGTTGCAGCTAAAGCGAGAGCACAGAAGTTACATTTTTAAACCGATTCATCAATGAAAATCTCTCGTTTCGTGACTGTAACTGCATTTATTAAACACCGCATGCCTTCAATTTACTCATTTATATCAACACTGTGTACTGTATTGCACAGTGTTTACGCTTGCGTCTCAAAGTGGCACCATATAAATGCACATACCTGTAAACGACAACAGTAACTTCGGAAAGGTTGGTTACAGTCAAAACTAAAATCTCCTGTTCAAGAATTCCGTCTTTCAATCTTTCTCAGCCAAATCGAAACCCGATTTAGCAGCACCGCATCCTCCTCTCTATGGTCTCTCAGACAACCTCCATTTGACAATTATCTGAACAACCCCTCTGACTCGACGCAACACTGGTGAATAAGCCGATACCCTACGCTCAGCGTTGCAATAGCGTCCTAAAAATTCTGGAGAGAAGATATTGAGTCTTTTCTAGAAGCCTAATATAACTCGTCGGTAACACATCGGTTGTCAGAATTGGTTGTCAGAATTCAAAAACTGTAAACCGATGCAATGTTTTTTTTAAATTTAAAATTTATGCAATAAAAGCTTTTAAAATCACCCTTGACTAATGAAGCACAAAATAATACAACTGAAAGAACTGTGAAATAAAGCACTATTTACATTTTTAGGTAGATGAATAAAGCGAAACGTGCGCGTAAATATCACGTGATCCTGTATACTGCTCCATAGATGATAGATATACTGTTATTCTATCTATGACTTGCACCCTCGAGCCAATTTATTGTAGTTGCAACTTGCAAGTAGCAACCAACGACCTCATAATCCGATCCATCCTACGAACTTACAAAGACCTCACCTCTTGCTCGTCCTCTATTAATTTCGTCGCCGATTCAACTCTAAACACACCCATCTGCTTAAGATTGACTCTCTGGGTCTCGATCCTTTGTCACTCGATTTTGTTTTGATTAAGAGCCTGTGAATAAGCTGCTTCCAGCAAGGCCCCCAACTTCACTTTTGTAGACGCTTTAGAGTTTAGACATTTTAATTTCATGAATACAAAAACGATTATGGCGATTAGAGGCAATACGCTGTCTCAGATCATTTAAGCGTGTCCCAATAATTATGCACAGTATTCAATATTACGTGGCATTGGCTGTAAATGGTTCTGACAATATTTAGTCAATGTCAAAAGTCAGCAAAAGTTGTTTTACAGAATCTAAAAAAATACACTTACAATCGTTAGCCTCGATAAATTAAATCTATGATTACGTGAAATGAGCTACAAGGATTTAATCGTAGTCTTTGGCTTAAATATAGTTGCTATGGTGAAGTGCGATGGCGTTTTTACATTAGCTTATTTTGAAACAGTTTGGTAAATTGTTTACTCTCAAACTTTTATTCCCTATTTTGCAACATAGTTATAGAAGGTACAATGTTTCAGACGCATCGCTGTTGCTTTAGCTGGAACCGCTTCGTACTTTACAGTTAAATCATTATGTCTGGGTGTAACTTAAAAGTCATAGTTTTACGGTTAAACGGTGACACTAGGGACCTACAAAGCTTCGATACTGAAACACGGCTGTCGAGGGTTGCGCGTGATTGGCCAACTATTCACCATAGATATTTAATTCTGCAGGAAAATATTAGACTTACGCTATAATCATTGTAAAACAAATGCAGACACTTTTATTTGGGCACAGCACGACAAGATTTGATTAGTTGTTCTCGCTTGCTACCTGGCCAGTGTACGGAAATATATGCTGTTACAATTGTTATATGCATTAATTCATTTTAACATATATCGTCGAACCAAATACGAATAGTGGTCACGTGGCATCTGTTTCTGCACATGCGGCCACTTTATCAAGTGGACTAAAGTAGCTCTCTCATTAACATAATGGTTACTGTGGTTGATCAGATTAATTGGTCCAATTATTTGTGTTCAACCAAATACTTCGGTACCCAGTAGAGGCTTCGATCTTGTTTGAGAGGTAGGGGACATCCAATGGGAGGGGTAAGAAATGCAGGGGCGCAAACGTATGACGTGTCCCCTCTCTTTAAAAGGTGGGGGACTTGTCCCCCTCGACCTCCTCCCGGGATGTCCGCCCCTGTCGGTACCTCTAGTAGATGTAACTCGTCTAAGCTAAGTGTAATAATCAATTGTAATATGTTAAAGAGTGATAATGATGCAATTGCTAACGTTTCCCCTTGTGTCCAAGGAAAAGTAACAGCTCTAAAAGAATAGTAATTATTATGTTGTTGTTGTGGTTTATATTAGATTAGGTCTCTTCGCTATTCAAAGACTTTTCGTGCATTGTTCAGAATGACTGAGGTCACGGCTGAGGTCACGACTCCGCCGAGGTCGGCCAATGGATCGGAGACTTCAGATCACCAGTCGAGCAGAAATGACAGTCAGTATAAAACGAACATATAACTAAATGGACGAAATTAGTTAGTTAATAATTAGACAGGCTTACTTATTAAAGAACCAGGCAGCATCCTAGCTATCTGGAAACAGATGTCAGACTTAGCACAAGACCTAAAACTCTGGAAACGGTGATCAAGATTGCAGTGGACGCCCACAGGTCTTAGACCTATGGGTGGTGGTGATGATGATGATGATGATGATGATGATTAAAGTATGTTGGTATTTTGTGAACACATCCTGTAAAGTTTATTGTTAGTAATTTTACTGTTGCTCATGGACATAAAAAGCTAAATTTTTATTTGGCAGAGAGCGATACCAGAGTCACGTTCAAGGCTCCTGAGGAGGAGGAAGAGGCAAAGAGTTATCGAAAGCAGTCAATTGTTTCAGGCAAGCTGAACAGTTCTTTTACATAAGCCTGTGTGCATGTGTGTACATGCCTTGTCTAGTATCTGTGCTAGGGATTTTTTGCCCAACACCAGGCATTTGTTTTTGGGAATCCATCTGCTTGGAATGATCTTCCTCCAGCATTGATGACCAAACTAATGACTCGATTATCTTTATCAGCTTCTCGCTCTTTAAAGATGTTTTTCTGTCCCAGGAGTTTCTGTGCTCAGAGCGCTTATGAGTAGTTATTCTTTGAGAGGCCCTGTATAAATCTAAACAATCTAAAGTTTGATAAGGATGAACCAAGTGTGAAATTTTTTTCGATTCGGAGTACTGAGTTTTATGAGTTGAATTTTGCCTAGTCCATGCCAAGTTTAGAATATTTAAAAGTCTCATTTTCTTGATTTTTAGTTTGCCAGTTTGCACAGACTATATGAATTTTTTTTGGTTTTGCATAGTTTAAACTAAGAAGTAGTATCTAGTATGTACTAATAGTGTTGTCAGTTAGGTCGATTGTTTAAAAAAAAAATAATAATTTGTAAAATGCCTAGGCAATTTGTAATACCCTAACTCTACACTAATCCTAATCGTGCACTAAATTCCCTAGTGTGACACATTACCTCTAACATATACACACATGCGCAGATTAGGGATGAACCAAAACTCGGCTCAGAACTCAGCTGAAACTCAGCTACACTGATCCTAACCATAACCCTAACTCTAATCCTAACCGCAAATGGGTGATTTTAAATATTGCCTGTAGCATATATATATCTGGCAATGTTTGTGTTTAGGCACAGGTGGCGTTAAGTCCACATCTGGCTAAGCGCGACATGATGGTCCATTGGTAATGCGTTTGCTCATATTTGTAGAGCGACCCGATCCAAATGCAAATCCTTTCAAGATGCCTCCGGATGACGACATCTTTCTGCTTAGGGATAAGGAACGTCAACAAAAGAAGCAGGTGAGATAAGACAATAGACAGACAAACTATTGTTCTCTTTTGGTTTAAAACATCTCTTTTTGACGCTCAAATCACGTCGCAGCTCATTAAATGTAACTCCACTTTGCATCCATACCAATTGACCTAAAGTTTTTGTGTCTGCTGTTAAATATGATGTTTAAAATTGCCACAGGCTGGAAACATAACCATTCATTAATTTTTCTCTACAAGGTTTTCTGATTATAAATTGCACAAAAAAATGAGTCACTTAACATAGCTTGGTCACTCGATGTATTGTAGTATTAGAGAGACCTGTCAGCACAAATGATGTTCCTTTTGGTTCAACCATTGATGCTGACTATACAACTACCATTATATGTTATGTATTTCTGTGCTGCTATGGTGAACAATGAATAAGCTGATTCATTGATTAATTATGTTTTTCTGGTCATAACTAAACCAAGAGCTGTTCTTGGTGAATGAGTTCTTTTAGTTGCTGGAATAGGATTTTCCAGTCTGCTCTGCTGTCTCCACGTATCTGTCTATTCTGCTGACTCTCTCTCTCTCTGTATCTGCCCGTTCTACTCAATCTAACACCAACTCTTTCCAATTACTCCTCCACTCCCTATTCATCTTACAGACTCATTGTCTGGAGTCTTTACCGGATTACGGATTGATTTTGGAGCTTCATCGGTTGATGCCTTTCACATTAGACACTGACACAATAGAAGTCGCTAATTACGATAACAATGACACCACTACATAAACAAGACACAATAGCTTCCTGTCCACCAGAGGGCCACCCTCAAACTAATCACAACTTTAAGTGAGAAGTTTCCCATCTTTACCGATCCACGGTCCGTGACCTTCTTTCTTGTTACCTTGGCAACCATAGGAACGACTGCTCCAGAAGAAGTTGAAAGTTGAGGACAAGACGACGTACGCGCAGAGGATGAATCGCAGGGTTGCCTCCGTCATCAAGACACTCGATTCGGACGACGAGGGACCGGGTCAAGGGTCAGGAGCGAAAGGAGAACAGGACGACCAGAGGTTCACGCTAGAAATCACCCGAGGTCAAGTAAAGGCCTTGTTCATTTCACAAATGGGCAACTTCTGTAGTGCAGGCGTATTATGCACGAGGCCTCAGATGATGACGGTCCAATGCCAAGATGCCACTGTTATTAACGCTTGAATGATGTATATGCTCAGACAGAGAGACAGACAGACAGACAGATAGATAGACAGACAGATAGGCAGGCAGACAGACGTACATGCATACATATATACATACATCTTTGATTGACATAGATTTAGTGTGATTATAGAATATGATCAAAGCCGTATTAATGTCTTGGGAGCCCTATGCGAAATTATAATATGAAGTCCTATTATTGCAGTATCTGTTCAAGCGACGATTTGAAAAATAGTTTCAGATTTTAAGTTATTAAGTAGTTTATTTAAAATTAATTTTTCGGTCTTACCTGGTGGGTAAATAGGGCGAGTCATGACCTTTGAACACACTCTTACAACAATGCTTTATATGACAATGCATTGTTTTTATTGTCGAACAGACAGACACATTGAGAAGGAATGCCTCAGCGACTACATCAGCAAAAAGAGGGAAATGTTTCTAATACAGGTCTTGTCTTTTATCGGCTTTTAATAAACAAACAGCTTCTGTAGAAAGTTATATCGCCATTTCCACCACAACCACCTGCATAATTGCCACCTATGTCATAATTGCCACCTCTGTCATAATTGACACCTGCTCATAATTGACACCTCTGTCATAATTGACACCTCTGTCATCATGATCATCTTACCACTTCCAAAGCCTCTGACTTCACGGCAGTCTTCACTTTTTGATGGACTGACCTCATCATGTCAGATTCAAAGATAACAGTAGAGTGTCAACAACAGAACTTCAACCATAGAATCTGAACAATAGAACTTCAACTATAGAACTTCAACAATAGAACTTCAACAACAGAACTTCAACAATAGGAGTTCTGCTATTGTTACCAACTATAGTGTTTCTTTTGTTTCTTAGTATTCTCTGGGAGTGAAAAGAGATGAGATGCGGAAGCTGGAGGAGATTGCTGCCATGGAAGAGAGGAAGCTGGAACTGGCAGAGCAGTATCTGGAGGAAGATGCTGCCCTATTCGACGAATTCCTCAAAGAGAACGACAAGAGTTCTGGCGATGCCATCAAAATGTAAACAAGAACAATGGGATGTAACTGTAATCGTAATTGTTAAGAGTTTTTATGCAGACTCATTTATTTAGCGCCCCACCAGAAATATTTCTTCTGGCTAAGCAGTCTCCATACCTCGGTTTGACATTAGTATTCTAACCCACTTATAACTCTTGCCTGCCTTATCCGTATAACTCTTTCCTATCTTAACCCTATATATCTTACCTACCTTGACTCTAGATCTAGACTCTATTCCCTACCTTAACTCTAGAAGTCTTCCCTGCCTTAACCATGTAACTCTTTCCTACCTTAACTCTAGAAGTCTTCCCTGCCTTAACCATGTAACTCTTTCCTACCTTAACTCTAGAAGTCTTCCCTGCCTTAACCATGTAACTCTTTCCTACCTTAACTCTAGAAGTCTTCCCTGCCTTAACCATGTAACTCTTTCCTACCTTAACTCTAGAAGTCTTCCCTGCCTTAACCATGTAACTCTTTCCTACCTTAACTCTAGAAGTCTTACCTACATTTATCATAAAACTCGTCCTGACCATTCCATGTAAAGAGGCCCAGAGAAAGGAAAGTACGCTGGCAGGATCCTGAGATTTCAGATTTCTCTATATCATCTTGCTCCTGATTACATTTTGGTAACTATAGAAAGGAGAATATTGAAAGGAGAAAATGTCTAAACATGCCATAAAAACACTATAAAGAAAGGTGTAGTGTAGGCGCTCTGAGAAATGTACACACGTACGCGTGCCTGTTGTAGTGCTGAGGCCGAGACGAAATCCAAGTTGGAGAAAGTGGCCGAGATCAAGAAGCTGAACGCACAGATGATGGCTGTTCGAAGTGAGATCTCAAAGTACGAAGACGCTCTTAAGGAATATCAGCTCTATCGACAGTTCCTCGAATCTTTAAGCCCCAAGGTTAGTGGCTTTATTCGTGGTTTTGGTCGTGTTTTAGGAAGGAAGAGGATTCGCCCATAAAGGACAACATATTCAGCCTTGAAAAACACTTATTCTGCCATGACTGTCCTGTATGTAGTCAACCAGATATAAAAAAAAGACTAAAAGTAATTTGTGACAGGCCAGTTTTAAAAAAAAATGGTTTCCACAAGGAAGATACAGAATTAAGTAGTTTATTGCAGTTCGACAACGCTGCATGATAACAAAGATCATTAGCGTCGCCCTCCTCCTTTTCCAGGCTTGGGACTGACACTGCTGGACTGCAAGCAGTGGAGACGTTGAAACAGAATTCGAGTTCAGTCAAAGCTTTTATAGTCGGAGGCAGATGTTCACCGATTCATTAGGGATTTATGATTGCTTTGTCCCAAAATGTTACTGGATTGTCTTAACATGCAGTGGAATGAATCCCCATCGTGGGATTTTCTGTGTCTGTAGGAATGGCTTTGGGAAAAGGCCAAGGAAGAAGAGTTGAGACAAGCGACGAGCCAAACAAAAGTTAAAGTCGGTAGGTAATCAGTAATGACTGTCACATTCATTTAGGGTATCATAATTAGGCAGTGTTTTCATTACGTAATGCTAGTCAGGTGATCATGCGTGATAGACGCTTTATGCGTTTCTTAATAGATGCTTGATTTAGTGTCTTTTTACATCCATACAAACATACATGCATATGTGCAAAGTCATGCATACATACATCCACTGTGATACACTCGTACATATATATATGTGCAGGCACTCATACATACATACAAGCATAACTACATACAAATATACGTGCATACACATATAGGTATATACAAATATGCATTACATACATACATACATACATACATACGTACGTACATACATACATACGTACATACATGCACGCATACATACATACGTACATACGTACATACGTACATACATACATACATACATACATACATACATACATACATGCACGCATACATACATACATACATACATACATACATACATCCATATGTACATACGTAATAACACACATAAGTAATTACATGCATGCATACATAGATACATACATAGTTAAATGTAAGCATTGTTTCTCGACCTCTTCAGATGATGCCTCTGGTTCAGCTGCTGAGTCTAAGCAAGCGGATGGCGCTGGCGGGGAAGAACAAGAAGATCACGAAGAGGTAGAGGAGGCACTCAATTAAATCAATCAAATCAATTATGATGAAAATATTGATAATAACTATCATAATGATGATAATAATGATAAAAATAATAACAATCATAATGATTATGATGATTAATAATAATAAAAATGCTATTAATAATAGTAACAATAATATGAAAATAATAATATGAAAATAATAATTATAATAATAATATTAATAATTATGGTGATGATGATGATATGAAAATAATAATTATTATAATAAAATTATGATAATAACATTATAATAATTACTATAATAACAATATTAATAACAATGATGGTGATACTAATGATAATTATATGAATGATAATAATAATGGTAATATAATAAAATTATGATTAAAAACAATAACAATGATGACAATGATGATAGTTAGTTTCCTGGATTGAATTTTAATGTATTGTTTGTTTTGTGTTTTTGAAGGAGCCCCATCTCTTCTTCACTGATCCTCAACAGTTGTTGGATATGTTTGCCGAACTGGAGGAACAGAATCTGTCACTCATCCAAAACTCACAGGAAACGGAGGAAGCGCTCGAGGAAATGAAGCAGACGGTCAAAACAACAAAAGCCAAAATGTACACTAATGCACCACATTGCTACTTTCTTTAATGTTATCTGGGTAATGTATGCAATGTGATGTCATATTGTCTAATGTTATCTCGGTAATGTATGCAATGTGCTATCATGTTGTTTAAATGTTGTATGCAATGCGTTGTCTTTTAGTCTGATGTTTTCTGGTTAGTTTAATGTTACTGAGGTAATGTATGCAATGTGCTATTGCGTAGGCTATTTTTATCTAGGTAACGTAGGATAATGTTTTCCAGGTAATGTCTCCAAAGCACTGTCATTTAGAATAATGAAATTAGGTAAAGTATGCAAACGCAGTGTCATTAAGTCTAATATAATTTAGGCAACGTGTGTAAATGACCATGTCATTTAGTCTCTCTCACCCTGGTAATGTAACAGGCATAGGCATACTCTTGACCTTGCCATATCGGATGACACGTTGGCAAATGGAAAGTTGATTTGACTTTTTTCAGGGAGAAAGAAACGGATATTCTAAAGGAACAGATCGACAAGTTAACAACGGCAATCCTGAAGGAGGAGGAAAAGGCGAAGGAGCTTGAAACTAAAGCAAGGCAAGCCATAACTTTAAGTCTTGTACATAAAGCAATACCATTACATTATAATTATTATTAGTATTGCTATGACTATTATTACTATTATTATTATTATTATTATTACCATTATTATTATTATTATTATTATTATTATTATACATATATGTTTCACATTATGTTGTTATCGCCCATGATGAGCTAATGGAGTGTTGGCAATGTCCCGAAGAGGCAGACTGCGTTCCCACGCTGAAGAACAACTGAGATACGTTGGAACAGAAATGAAGTCTCCATTGGATCATGGGTTGCAGCACTCGTTCGACTACCCAACTCTGAGATGAACTCCAGTCCTTCCCTGCTCCAAGCGCCGCCGGATTCCAAGGAGAGGGCTACGAAGTCGTGGGTGTTGGTTATGGTGGAATACTTGGCCCTCTTTGTCTTAGCTGCGCGTTCGGCTGCTTCGCCAGCTCTGATAGATGTGTCGACAAGATGTGACTTGGCGTAAGTGTCGGGCACTGTCACATCCCATGCCAGACATCGACCACGTGTCCAAGGAATGAGTGTGACGCCGTCCGGTCGCTTTCCATCTTCTCTTAGCAAGCCGAGAGGTTCCTTTTGCGCTGGAATCTTCGCCCTGCCAAGAGCTCTCCAGATGACATCGTTCAACATGCTGTGTCGTTGATGTTTTCCGCTGCCTCTTCTACAAATTAGTCCATGGAGCCCTTTTGCGTCGACGCTCTCTTGACATTGGTGACACAAATGTGGCTCGCAGAGCGTCGTTCCTAGCCTCAACCCGGCTGCCAGTCGTACATCCTCGTTTGAGAGGCGCAGGCCTAGGGCAGTCACAGGGGGCGCTAGCATCCAGTCTCCAGAATGAGGTGCTCGTGAGGCCAGCAGGCGAGCACGGTCGCATGGATTGTTACCATTATTATTATTATTATTATTATTATTATTATATATATATTATATTTATTATTATTATTATTATTATTCATCATTGGCATTGCCAACGGATCTGTCATCAGGCCATCTGGGTCGCCGCTTGTCAGTGGATTGTAATCTTGACATAGTGCCCTGAAAAGCCACCGCATTGAAACGTTGGATCAATGCCGACAAGTTCTGGAAAAGGAAGTTTATTATTATTATTATTATTATTATTAATATTATTATCAGTGCATAATTATTTTGCAAGGTAGTGTTGATGAAAAGCAGATAGCGTTCCCTCGCTGGACAACTATAATTATTATTATAATTTCATTTTTTTATTATTACTATTATTATTATTATTGTAAAGCACAGATGCACATGAGGAAGACAATTTCTTTACCAATGTAGCTAACTGGGTCATAATTGAATTATCCTTTGAACGTGAACTAGACTTGATGAGTCTTTCGTGAAGAGGAGCTATATAAATGTTTGCTTGTATTTACAATGCTATTGGTTTCTGGTTGGACAGGATGTTCTCGTATGGAGAGTTCCGGTCTGATGATCAGGAGAAGATGCTCGCTGAACTGAACCGGAAAGTAGAAGAGGTCTACAGAAGCTGTATTGGAGACAATGAAGCCAACATCAGGTAGAAACACGATGCATTTGTTTGAATGGTAGAAGACAATAGATTTGTTTCAATGGTAAAAGACAATGGATTTGTTTTAATAATTGAAGACAATTGATTTGTTTTAATGGTAGAAGACAATGCATTTGTTTTAATAATTGAAGACAATTGATTTGTTCTAATGGTAGAAGACAATGGATTTGTTTCAATAATTGAAGACAATGGATTTGTTTTAACAGTTAATATTTTGGGCATCAGATTAAATCATGTGGAGTTGACCTGAGATTTGTATTCTCCTCAGAAATTCACATTACAAACTACGGCCAATGTCAATTGTAAACAATTGACAACATGGGTTCTCAGAAAATACGCTATTTTAGGCTCTGGGTCTGAAAAGTGGATTTTAACGATAAATTACCGACAGCGCATTTCAATAATTTAATGTATCTCAGAGTTGATATTATAGTTTAGAGATTACTGAACATTTGGCAAATGTTTCTTTCACAGCACCCTACAAATGCTGACAAATATTGAGAACCGTCTGGAGGACCTCTTCCAGCAAATCGAAGTGATGCCTCGAGACAAAGTGGAGGCTGCGGAAAAGGTGACCAGATCGGAGAATACCTTCATCATCGTGACCATCATCATCGCCACCATGATCATCACAACAACCGTCCTCATTGTTCATTCTTTCATTCATTTTGAAAATTTATATTGCATCCCTTCAAGAAACGTATTCAGAGGCACTCGTTGTTGTCATTGTCATCATCGCCACAACTCATCATTATTTGAATGTTTACTTCAGGTGCTTCATCCTTCAAGATGTTAGTACTGTGATTGTCCTAATCGTCATCACGCTGGGCATCATCACCGCCGTCATCATTATTGTCACAATAACAATGGTTGTGTTGTTGCATCACTACCATCATCTATGAGCTAGGTTCTTCATGAAATCCTTATCTTTGTTGTTGTGTAACTGTAATCATCATCGTCGTTATCTTAATCATTGTGACTATGGTCAATGCCGTCATCATCATCTTAATCTGTTTGAATTGAAGGCGAAAGAAAAGGAGCGACGGTTGAAACAGCGAGAAGAGAAATTGGAACAACAGCGACTGCACCAGGAGGAAAGGATCAGGCGCGCCCTTGAAAGGGCAAAGGCTGAGCCTAAGAAAAAGGTCAGAGCTTGGGTCGTTATTATATGAAACTAGTCACATCAAATTAGTAATGTCAGACTACAGTCATGTGAAACTAAACTTATATGAAACTAAAGCTATGTGCAACTGCAATCATGTGAAATTACAGTCGTGTAAAACTAGTATTTAATGTGAAACTACAATCATGTAAAATTACAGTCTTGTAAAACTAGTAATGTGAAAAATACAATCGTGTGAAACCCCAGTCCAATCAACTGATCTGCTGAAGAACCCTGTCAAAACCTAGTCAGTAATGAAATCCAAGATATGTTGAACTTAATGATTGTAAATTGCAAATTCATCCAAAGTGCTATTCATAAGTTAAGTGCAGGGCACCAGCTTACCCATGAGTATCTTGTGAATCAACATAAGTAGAGAAGGAAAATGTTCAGAATTTATGGAGGGATGTCTTTGCCTTTGATAGCTGTAACAGATTTTCCGTACAGTTAGTCACACTACTTCACTGTGTTGATAACTGATGTAACATAGTCGTCAGCAATAACATTCAGCATCTTTTTAGACTTGCACCAGAGAGCACCTCTGAGTAGATAGATACCTTGAAGGGGTGCTATATAAATGTTCTATTGCATTACATTATACTGTCCGGGAATAGAGTAACGTTGACGGTCTTCTTGTTAGTTTCAACATTTATAGTTCCTTTTAGTTCATTGCAGTTATTTTTGCAAACCCCAATCGTAGCATTTTTTCAGACTGGTTCAAATCATTATAATTATTCGTGTGCTCTTGACAGATGCAAATGAATGCTGCTTACTTACTTACTCTGCTTAGACTGTTTTTGGCCTTTTCTTGTAGACTGGACGTCGTCTGGTTCCTCGGTCGGAGCCTCCGCAGCTCAAGAAGCACGAGGATCTCGACGCGGATGCAGCGAGTCGCGAGGAGGAAGAACTAGCTTACTACTTCATGCCATGAGGGCAGACATACGGGCAGTGCACACAAACCGGGAATGAACTCAGATGAACTCTGCCTCCCCAGCCCCATTACGAACTGACCAGGTCGTCGGAAGCAATAGGAAAACAAAAGATCATTTGATCTAAGTTATAGGGAATAATTCAATATTAAATAAAAGAAAAAGAATCATCTATGGTTTTATGGAAGGACATCTTATTGAATCTAAATTCGAGAATGAGGCATTGTAAGAGTAGGTGACTTATTGGAGTACTGAATACAATTTAAGAGGATCATCTGTTTATGTTTGTAAGGATAGCCTTCAGGTAATAATATTGGTCAATAATTTAATATCTGATCTAGGACAAAATTGGATAAATTACTGGTCTGAACGTTGAATGGGTCATAGTTTAAAATAACTGGCATGGATGGTACAATGCCCCAAATTTTAATAATATTAGACTGAAAATCAGAACTAAAAATAGACTCAATTTGTGGCTGTTCTGTTTTGAAAGGGCAATTTTCATCTGAACTCGAAAGCAGCTCTTGGTGAAAGGTTTTTCAAACACAGCTGCATGATGTCCTAATTTTAGTGCCTTTAACATCCTCTAAACAATGGAAATTCGGTCAAGATTATCATTGATAACTTTGTTCGAAAGAAAACAGAACTCTGCTAAACAGTTTATCACGAAATAAACAAAAGTCTATTGAAAACAATTCCGCAAACCATGTACAACTATTGTCCAAAAAGTAACTATTTGATGGTCTCGACATGCATGTATACACAGAGGCGGCGATCTCGTTTGACAGATGGGGTTAGGAACACCCAATAAGAGGGGTAGAAATGTGGGGGGGGGGGGCAAACGCATGTGTCCTCACTCTGTAAATGGTGGGGGGGACATGTCCCCTCGACCCATTCCCAGATCGCCGCCTCTGTGTATACCTTAAGGTAACATCTAAGTTTGCACCAAAGAGCTATCAGCAAAATGTCTCAATACAGATGCAGAGTAGAAGTGTCGATCATCTTTATTACTCAACTGAAATCGAAGATAATACGGTAAATTTCTGCTACAATCGCAGCTGCATATCCAATTTAATTAATTAATTATTATTATTAAATTACAGGGTGAAGCATTATCGGCATTATGCTGTTATTAAGCTCTTTATTGCACCTAAGGGCTCGAACCTTATACTCTGGGTTGGTAGGCTGGTAGGCGAGTGCTCAAACCAATTGGCTACCATGTCCCAAAAGTCCAAAGAGCATGCATGAATTTAAACTGGGAGTTTCTAGTTAGTGGGTCATGACTAAGGCTGTCAGCGGGTACCCGCCCGAGGCTGACTACCCGGGTAATGAAATCGGGTTTCGGGTACCCTAAATTCCGTAAAAATGCACGATTTTACCTTAACATATGCCAGAAATATTCCGTTGGTCATATTTGCTGACTGCTCGTGTGCCCCGACATTTCTGTAAAAATGCGCAATATTCTACATTTCGTAAAAAAATATCAGCGCGGTCGGATACACGATCGAGCAGATCGACGGGTACATATACTCAGTGATTTCAAATTTTTTGACAGCGTTAGTCATGACCAGTTTGACCTAATTCTCGTTACTCTTCACCCATATGCTGCACACTGCATAGCCAAAGATACTGACCAGCCTCCCGTTTGGTTTTATGCTAACGTCAGAAATTCATGAAAACAGACTTTTAGATTAAAGCTTCCAAGGTTTCAAGCGCAAAGCTGGGATTACATCCTTTACGGATAACACATCATTGATGTTAAGCAGATCATCTCTTGTACCAGAGAATTTATGAAAAGAAATTATATACAGCACCCCTTCTAGGTATCTAGGCCTACTCAGGTTATGAGCGTGTTCCTTTTGCATTGCTGTTAAAACGAAGAGCTTTATGATTGCGATGATTCGGCACAACTTGCTCCACTTTGATGGAATGAAGGCAGGCTGCGGATTTCACCTAACTGTGTCATCATTTCAGGATATGGACATATTTTCTAGGCCTACACTCGACGACAACGCGTCAAAGATGCATTATAAAATGAGCTTAACAACGAAATTATACGAATCACACATCGCTTTGGGAGTAGCGCAAACGAAAATCGCCATCATCACAATTGTCATGATCACATAACGCAAAGATTCCAAAGAAACACGGAATGGTTAAGTGCATAATATATCGGAACATACAGCAGCAACTGTCTTTGGATCAATAGTTTGGTACGAGGCAAAAATTATACATGTGGAGAATACGATGTTTCATGTTCAACCTATCACCAGCGTTTTAGTTTTTGGAGGTTTGGGGTTTCGATTCTTCTAACCCCTCAGATATTAAAGCAGCGACTCCCAACCTGTGGCCCGCAGGCCAAAAGTGGCCCTCGACCTATCAAAGATATAAAAAATTTATGTGCAAAAAATGAATATTCGACAGAATAATTATTTGCTATTATAAATTATCATAATTATTTTTTTGACGTTTGTAAGTAACATCAAATGTATTTATCCATGTGTAATTTGGTTCTGTTTTACAATAAAAAAATCTGTTAAAATAAAAAATAATTATTTATGACCTTGTGGCCCATCATGTCCTCCTACTCAACAAAAGTGGCCCTAAGTCGGAAAAGGTTGGGAACCACTGTATTAAAGTAACTGCAAAGGCTTGAGGTCATGACCCACAAGCAGTGATGGAATTGTCAAGGGTTTGGGAGGGTTCAAACCCCACCCATCCCCCAGTTCTTCTTTAATTCAGAAAAATTACCTTAGTGGTCAAGCAAACCCCAGATCAGCTTTCAGTGTCATCCACACCCACAGTAAACCTCTACAATTTAGCCCTGATATCGGTTTCAGGGGCATTTCAACATGTGAACAATTTTCAACTCCCTCCTCATTTCAAATTTAACAATTCAAACCCTGCCCACCAGCACAGTTATTTTGTGTGCAACATAATTATTACAACATTAGATTTTGACCTGCACTCGTGTGCTCTGGTAACCTGTATCGTTTTCTACCCCCAACTCTTTTTTTGACAACTAAAACACTGGTCATCGCAATAAAACAATAATGACAAAATAACTTATGTACAATTCTGGATTAGTGCCAATTCTGTAGATAAAACATAAATACGAAATTCAAAGAATTTCTGCAAAAGCTTTCACAAAAACGAGTTGAGACAAACTGGTTAAAACATCGGTGCACCAGATACTAATTTACACAAAAATATGAATTATAAAAAATAAATAATTTTGTAGAATACTTCGAACAAGATTTTATGGAGTTGAGTGAAATGGCATTATATTGCCATTTCATGCAGATTTGATATAAAATTATTATGAAAATTATTTTCTAGCAAAACTACAGCAAAAAGAAATGTAAATAATTGTTGAAAAGCAAATAGTTACCAGTGAAAAGTCTAAACATTCGATCAAAATCACAATCCAGTTGAATCCACTTGCTGAGAAGAAAATACAATTAATAATGTCCAGAAATTGTATACTTGAGAATAACAAATGATATTAATATGCACTGCAGATAAACCATAATTTGGCAAAACAAAGTTTTACCTTAAGTGTTGGTTTCTGAACATTTCCCAAAATTGCTAATAACCAAAAACTGATAAATACTTTTCCAAAACCAAAAAAACTGCTGACTTCTCCTTGTGTAAAGAAGACGGTTATTGAAAGTAGGGTCTACAAACGCTTCAGACAACCAACAGGCGCAAAGTTTGCACCAAAAATGACAACAGCTAAATACAGCAACTTTGCAACAGTCTGATTTCACTTAAAAGGCTCATTTTATATGAAAGCAAACTTAGTCCAATGAAAAACGTCATCTATGATTCATCAATATTCTTCTCAATACCATTAAGATAACTTCTGTGCACTAAGACTTCATACTCTGATATCTGATCAACACCACAGAATTCATAATGCTTTAAAAACTCTGAAATTAAAGACGAAAAATAAATAAAAGAACACCTTCTTAACAATGAACAGAAAGACATTTGAATCATCAAAGTATAATTAAAATAACCAATAATCAAAGATGAAATGCTAACGGAGTATTTGCGAAAATACTATCAGCAAACAGAAACAACGAATTAAAACAAAAAGCAGGAGCACAAAAACTTAGTACGGGGCATTTTTAACCATGACTCGCACACACTCCGAGTTGCATTTCAATGTGACCTTGGACGTCAAAAATATTTGTAAAAATAGTAATACTAATAATAATAATACGAAAGATAATACACGGTCTACAGTTTCTTCCGTAGTTACTGAACACAGCTAGTTCGACGTGAAAACGTTTTTCCTATTCTTCATCACATGTTAGATGATTTCTGTACAATTTATGCGACACAGCTATGGTAATCCCTGACCAGAACAACCTGATTTTGAAAGTCACAATAATTTAATAGATGCATACGGCGCATTTGCATATAGAAATTTAACACTAGATAATTACAGTGTGGACCCATTCACGCAAATACATAAGAGGGAAATGCATTATGAGACAGAGTGTAATCCAGATAATCTAAAAAGGATTCAAACCGAAAATGTCAATTTTAACTAGGAAACCACAAATGAGTCCGCACTGTAGTTAAAAGTCACAGAGACTGTGTGTAACAGACGCTTACAACACAGTAATTTAACACTCGACAATTACATAACAGTCAGGTCAGGCAGAAATTATCTTGTTGAAGTGCAATGTTCATCCTGAACAAAAAAAACAGAGACAAAGGCACATCGTTAATGGCTGCACCCTGAGGGCAAAGCAAGCATCATGCCGCTAAAAGAAATGACTTAAAAGAAATGACGTAAAAGAAATTATCATTCACAACAACTGTGTAAAATAACTAACATTAACCGCTGAGAATAAACAACAATCCTGGATGAATACTTATAAGAAAATTCAGACTATAGTGGCTTAATTAACGCCACAAATAATTTCTGTACCCGATTTGAGCATACCACGGTGATATTGCTACAAATTACTGTAATAAAAAATGAAACAATAAAAAAATTGTGGCAATTTAATGATGAAAATAAAAATTAATAGTTATGGCGCACTATTATGTTTTTATATAAATGTAAATATACAATGTATGTGCGTGCAAGACAGAAATGAATCGAAAACGCTGTAAATGCCGGTAAAAAGCTATTTTTTCACAGTAAATACAGAAAATTTTTATCTCCACATACTGTTTTGGTGGAAAAACAAAGATAGCAAAATATAGGTACCAGTGAGACATGATCACAAATACTACTAGTTTCACTGAAGGTCAGAAAATTGCACTTTAATCATGGCAAATTACATGTAAACACTTGACAAGCAATACAGGTGCTAAGTAAATGCCTGTGAACATATAACACAACATTAAATAGATTTGATTTCTTATGAAGTTTGATGCAAACACAGACGTATCTTTACTCTGCATAAGATTTTTTACAAATGGCTGCCATTTTGAAATTGTTATTCTCAAAGCAGAAAACTGCTTTTTACTTTTCAACTACATTTGAACAAAGATAGATATGTTAATGAATCTGTGTTGACTGCTTTCAACATATTTATTTCAAATAAATAAAAAAATTACTAATGATCCCAGTCTTAGTCTGTTAAAGATATCCAAACCTATATCACATTTGCAGAGAGAAAGATGGGACAAGTTCATATTTGGGCAACTCGTTCTGGACTAAGATTTCAGCCCGTATTTTGGGTAGTTTAAATTGAATCACTTTGTTTAAATTACACCACTTTAAAAAAAATGGTTCACTTTGTTTGGAGTGTTTTGCTTTGTTTAAAGCGCTTATATCATTAAAGTATTTCACTTTCTTTATAATAGTGCAACATTATCCAGTTGTACGATTTAGCGCTCTTTACAAAAATAAATGTAGTAGTTTACGGTTCGCAGCACTATGTAAATGTACCGTAATATTTAACTGTAAGTGCTTATTTATTTACCTCCTAACCTTCACAACAATTTTTCACTTAACCAAGATGCAGAGAGATTCATATAATTCTGCATTGTAACATATCAGGCACAAAACTCTGACTTTCACAACCAGATTTCTACATTTTTCCTAGAAAGCCTTTGATTTACTTACCAAAAAGTTTAATCACACAGCTTAAGGCGTTACAATCGGCACCTAAACAGATTTAACATTATACACAATTTCTTAAGCATTTTGCCTTGGTGAAAGCCTTCCCAACGCCATGGTGAAAGCCATCCCAACGCCATGGTGAAAGCCATCCCAAATCCTTCAACTACAAGAGGGATTAGTCTTCCAAGTATTTCACTACACTCTCTTCACTACAGCGTTCAACTTCATTAAAGCTCTTCAGTTTGTTTAAAGCTTTACAAATCTCTCCAAAGCTTTAACTTTCAAAGCATTTACTTTGCTCACAGCTACAGTGAAGTGACTTAGAACCCTTCAAAACTTATATAGTCCCAAAAAAGTCAGGGAGAGACCACAAAAAAACAATTCGCGTCAACGTCTATCGAACCAAAAAACAAATGACAATAAAGCTGCAGGGATGAACATTCAGTCAAGAAAAGATGGGGATAACGCGCCCGTATCCATGACAACTAGTGTCGTCTGGCCAGACAGATGGCGGTGATAACGGTGAGAGTAGCCATCGTCATAATCAAACCTATCGTAGTCCATCCGATCTGCTCCGGAATGTAGCACAGGACAGCCCTCTGCAAACAGAACAACTCCACGGTAAATCCTTATGACCAGAGCTCCAGGCAGAGAAATTACAGGCCCACAGTCACCATGGGCAGAGAAATTCCTAGCCCCTAGGCAGACTAATTCCGGGGCCATAGACAGAGAAATTCCTGGCCCCTAGGCAGAGAAATTCCTGGCCCCTAGGCAGAGAAATTCCTGGCCCCTAGGCAGAGTAATTCCGGGGCCATAGACAGAGAAATTCCTGGCCCCTAGGCAGAGAAATTCCTGGCCCCTAGGCAGAGAAATTCCTGGCCCCTAGGCAGAGAAATTCCTAGCCCCTAGGCAGACTAATTCCGGGGCCATAGACAGAGAAATTCCTGGCCCCTAGGCAGAGAAATTCCTGGCCCCTAGGCAGAGAAATTCCTGGCCCCTAGGCAGAGAAATTCCTGGCCCCTAGGCAGAGAAGTTCCGGGCCCTTCATACCCATTGTTGCCTCAAGGATAGCAGCTTAAGGGACTGCTCCTCATCTTCTAGGAATCTAGGTCATGAAACAGGATAGAAAACATCGACATATATTATTGTGATAGTGTATCCTATTACATTACATTACATGGGCACGAACGGACTCCCGTTAGCAACCAACTCAGCTCAGGAGACATCATACAACAATTGATGCTTCTGAATAATGTCATATAAAAAACATACATACAAACGTAAATACACGCATACCAACCATAACCATCTTTCTTATTAACCCAATCCCAACAAACAGTGAAATAGATACAACGATCCCGGGGAAATAGGGAAGAGATAAAACACTTAAGGGCCCTTGGTCCCGTTAGCAGGGTCACTCTCACAAGTTTTACAAGCATAGCAGCTGCTTAGGGTATCATGTACACGCCAACGTTATTTATGTAAGTAGGATTTTTGAGTAAATAACTATTTAATTAAAATAACCAAATAATGAACTTGCGGTAATACAAAACAATTCAAGCAAGCATCACTATGTATGTATTGTATACATATACAATGCTATACATAATACACACACATCAACCCTTCATACATACATCTACACTATCACAAATAGTTGCCTTGTTTCGCCAAACATTATATTAATGACTTACATTCCATCCCTAGAACATTTCGACTGTCATTGGCCAATTATATTCTATAGCATAGAGAGCCCAACGTCAAGACAACCGAGGCTGAGGAGAGACCTGGGTCAATGGTGGACCCTCCCCTTGGTGGGGTAGGTCGGTCGGTGGTCGATAAGCCGGTCAGATGGCCGAGATACCATGGTTGTCGAAGTAAACAAAGGCGAGTGATGATGGTGGTGATTATGATGATGGCAGGCCGGGCAACTCCAGGCCAAGGCCTTGGACGATCAATAGTATACCTGGACGGACGGGCTACAGGGAGTGGGAGGAGGGTGAGGATGGGCATGAGGAAGGGTATGAGGAAGAGGAGGAGGAAGAAGAGAAGGAGGAGGAGTAGAATAGGAGGAAGAAGAAGAGGAGTAGAAAAGGTGAGAGAAGAGGAGGAAGAGACCGAAGGAAGAGGAAGAAGGAAGAAGAGGAGGAATAGAAGAGGAGGAGAGAGAAGAGGAGGAAGAAGAGAAAGAGGAGAGAGAAGAGGAGGAGGAGAAAAGAGAGGAGGAAAAATAATATGAGGAGGATGTCGAAGAGGAAGAGTAGGACGATAGAGAGGAAGAGAAGGCGGAGGAAGAGGAGACCGACGAGGAAGAAGAAAAGGAGGAAGAGGAGACCGACGAGGAAGAAGAAAAGGAGGAAGAGGAGACCGACGAGGAAGAAGAAAAGGAGGAAGAGGTGGACAATGAGGAAGAGAAGAACGATGAAGCGGAGGAGGAGGCCTATGAAGAAGTGGAGGAATATGAAGATGAGGAAGTGGAGGACGGCAGATATATGGGCACGATTAGTTAAATTGCGAGTCGATTAGAATTATAATTATCAGCCGCTAATCAATTACCAATGTGAATTAGATGAAGTGATGTGCATTCGGTCTATTATTTGTGTGTCAACTTTAATTCACCTTAAAATGACTGACAAATTTTGACGATGTTTATGGCTTCCACTGCCTTCCAATTATAGTATTGATATTTTTAATGCCTTCCAATTATAGTATTGATATTTTTAATTAATGAGAATCTTATCGACCAGCTAATCATCGTCTTAAAATAAGAATTATAACCCAAAAAATCGCTTATCCCTGGATTTGGAGAGTTAAAAAATTCGGATTTGGAGAATAAGAAAAAGAGGATTTGTAGAATAAGAAAATTCCGATTTGGAGAATTAGGATTTGAATTAGAATTGGAATTAGCCGTCTGTCATATCGTTTGTCAAATAGAAAACAAATGAGGTGATGGAGAATGAGACTAATGTGTAGAAGATCGCAAAGGACAATTCGGATTTGGAGAATAAGTAAAGTTGGATTTGGAGAATAAGAAAATTAGGATTTCCAGGAGTTGAATACAGTTGAGCACATGGATAGAAAACAGGGAGAACGAAGATTTAGAGGAAGCGCAGTACAGGGATACTGCGGAGGACTAGGGGTGGGGCTTCAGAGAAGGCGCAGATGAACATGGGTCCATATCGGATCACTTGGCTTCTTCCCACGCACGGCGAATCAGGTCAGTGGCGCACAGGTGCACGAGCGGAGGCAGCAGCAAGTGGCGACTGCTGCAGCAGCTGCTGTCCAGTATCAATCATCTCGTTGAGAGGGGGCGCTGCAGTCAACGACCAATCGTTCCGTGTCAGGGTCCAAAGGATTGTGGGACGCGGGTGCAATTGTTAATTTATATAGCGCCACCAGGAGTCTCACTCAGAGATGCTTTCGACCTGGAAACGAAGGAACGGTGTTTGCCTGCTTGCGCTCTGGTTGTGCCAACCCAGAACCTGGATAAAGGAGGAGGGCAGCGCTAACGATCTTTCTTATCACACAGAGTTGTTAAACCGAAACTACTACTCCATTTTTCCCCATTTAACTCCGTCACTGCCTGCACTTTGGTAGTGCCAGTCCTAAGAGTAGTAATAAAAATGTAATAGTATCAAAAAAAGTATAGTAGCGCAACAAAACTACTTAATAAAACAACAGTAAACAGCAATACAAAGAAATAGTAATAAAAATTTAAAAAGGTAATTTATATACTGAAGAGATTAATGATGATAATTGTAATTTTAAAAAGTATATCACAAGACTAAGATATCCTGAATTCGTCTCTGTGACTAACCCATCCACAAATACTCCCCAATACTCACCCATCCTCCTTGATCTGCAATCCACTTGGCGATCCTTTCCGTGAGTATGAATTTAACGACGAATCCGACGACGTTGGAGAAGAATCCGCGGATGCCTCGATGGATGACACTGACCGCTATACGATATCCGAAGCAAAGGAGAGTTATCACCCGTCCCCAGGTTATGTTACCATCGCGAAACAATCTGAACGACAATAGGATATTTAACATCTTAAGTAGGTTAATGTTTATTGGTGTAGTGCAGAGGTGCTGTAAACTTTTTGTAATGGCGGACCAGTCGCAATATCTTCCAGAAAACTCACATAGCCTTAGAAATGACAAGTTAGACCTTTTATTCTCAATTTTTTATCTTCAGACAAGGCTCCGCTGGCCAGAAACATATCATCGACGGATAGATATGACCTGCGGGTTGGTTCATTGACACCCATGGTGTAGTGGATAGAGCGCGGGACGATCGAAAGAGAGGTCGGGGTCAGGGTTCGTTTCCTGAGCTCTCCCGACCCAACCCCGGCCCAGAAAGATCGGTCTTAAGGCTGCCATAAAACACTTACGAGTAAACCCCATGGGATGAGGCGTACTGACAACTTCCCTGTTGACCAGAGCGATTGGTTAATGAATAATACACTTACTTAATACTTACATCACGCATACATCTCAAATTGAAGCGTGGCCCCGTTTAGTTGCTATTTAACAACACTATGTGATAACAAAGATAAATAGCGTCGCTCTCATCTTGAATTCAGGCTTGGGACTGGCACTCATAGAGTGCGAAAAGTCGATGGGTTGGCTCCTTGTAGTCGCGTCTGCCAATGGGGTTGGTGGGGAGAACGACCTCCAGCGGTAGACAATCATCTCCCATGACAGCCATCTCTCACGGAATTGGGAGATTTAACTTACGCTTCGGAGGCTTGGGCATAAACCAGGATTGTCGATAACCCTACAGTATGACGGCTTGCAACACCGAGTGACTTTCGAGTGTGGCCGATTGGTTAGAGCGGTTGGCCCGTAACGCTCAGTGTGCGCTGAGTGAGCGGGTTCGATCCCTCGTCCGAGGCGTCAGTTACTGTGTAGGGACCTTGAACAAGTCCTTCGCACACAATTGCTCTGCATTACAACTGCAGTAGCGCCCTCGAGAAGTGTGTGCACTTCTGAGCTGATTGTAAGAAGGGCAAAATCAAATAAATTTCAATTGTATTGTATTGTACTTCGATACAAGTCGGCCAGAGTGGGGATGGGGGGAAGGTCCCATGTCAAGTGAGGTTGTTAGACGCCGCTTCACCAGAGGGGGTTTAGAAATAATTGGCTAATGAAGAAATAATTGGTTGATAAAGAATAGGGCTTACTTTCTGGCTACTCCCGCGAACGCCTCATAAGCGGTCTCTGGCGTCAAGTTCATAAGTCGTATCATTTGAGAGAAGTGCGAGGCATGTCTCTCATTGATTGTGTCCCCAATTATCGCCAACTGACGACCTATCTGGGCAGCAGCTCTAGACAACCATAAGACAACCACACTGCAACCAAAGGACAACTACAAGACAACCACGCTGCAACCACAAGACAACCACACTGCAAGTACAAGAAAACTACAAGACAACCACAAGACAACTACAACGACAACCACAAGACAACTACAACAACAACCACACTGCAAACAAAAGACAACTACAAGACAACCAAAAGACAACAACAATACAATACTATCAATAACCAATGATCAATCGATAATCAATCATTAGCCAATAATTAATCACGAATATAATTTTTTTTTGCTAGACAATATTTTTTATTATTTAATTGTTTGTTTATTAACCAATAATTATTTTATTTACCAATTACTGTTTCAATAACCAATTATTATCCAATTGATCAAGAATCAAATAAAAATCAACCAATAATCAATTAGAAATCAATCAGTAATTAAACAATAATCAATAAGGAAGACAGTCACTTGAGGTCAAGTAACGAGCAAGACAAATCGAGCACTTACGAAAACGGTGAATCGGCGAAAGCAGTCAGCTCCGGCAACGTTGGAGTGTCGTCCGCATCCTGACCACTTCGATCTAAGGCATTCATCTGGTAAACAAAATTTCTAAAGACGCTATCCGTCTGCTGGGCCACATTCTCCTCCGTATCCGGACTCAGCTCGTTTGGAGCATCTTCCTTAAGGACCATCTGCGGCGTCTTGGGCGGATCGAAGTGATCGATTGGATTGTCGCCATGATCGTTTGGATCGGAGCTGGCCATGGCGTCCACTCGCGGCGTAGGATCGAAGTAAATCCACAGTGTAATGCTCTGTAACAGAAAATCAGAAACAGAATAAATTGCTATTAAAAATAAAAGTGATATCTCTGATGAACATCTTTGCTACTTACAGACAGACCCCAATGACAGCAGGTTAAATAAATATGAGAGTAATTTCTGTAATTCTTATTAACGATCAAATATGACTTGCTTACATAAAAGACTGATTTAACACAAAAGACTGATACAACAGAAAAGATCAATGTAACATAAAAGATCGATGTAACATAAAAGACTGATGTAACAGAAAGGAATAACGTACCATAATAGTCTAAAGTAACACAAAAGTCCGATGTAGCATAAAGACTGATGAAACAAAAAAGACTGATGCAATATAAAAAACTTATGTAAGATAAGTGACTGATCACATTTTCCTGATTCTGTCAAACTATAGCATTACAGCATTGCCTGGTCAATATGCTGTATTTCTCCTTCTCCGTTTGTTTTTGCCGCAATTATTTGTCAAAAAAACTCATAATAACAACTCTACTAGTAAGATTGGTTATTCTACAATGATGAGCAACAAGCCTTTCTTTCAAAATCCTACTAATAATACTCTTCTGATGAGCATTGGGCAAAGCCTGCGTTTCCAGATACTCACAACAGTCCTCTAGGCTTCTAGCACACAAGATAGCTGTATTAATATGACAACTAAACTGAAAATAATAATAAAAATATACCAAATTGGCTCACAAAACTTGTGAGCCAATTTGGCATATTTTTTCGTAATATGATTTATTTCATCTGACCAGACCGAAGGTCAAAATTAAGTTGAAATGGGTAGAGTAAGCCCCTGCTAGGAATTGCTCATTGAGTACCAAGTGGTAGGCCTACAAAATCACTTTAAAGCTGTGGATACTTCCATTTCCGTTACAGAACTAAGTTTTGGTTACTCATAATAAAAAATGTGGTCAAAACACTAAAATTATCAATTAAAAACAGCCTCATCGCCAACAGTTCATTTTGTTTTACAATCAAATCAGTTTTAAAGTCGACTAAAATTGGGTTATAGAATGAGTTTATTGTCGCACCCAGTGTAAGCCGGACCAAGTATAGCCAAACCTCCTTCGGCGTAATATATCAGCGAATTTTCGACTGATTTGTCCAAAGGAATTTCATACGGCCCAGTCATCGCCAACCAAAGCCCACTGTTAACCTCTGCGCAATAGCCGCCAGAAGCCGAGTCAGCCCTGATTTATGGCACGGATTATTTAAGTCCCATCAACACTAAACAGCTGGTCTAACCTTTTGCATAGCATAGCCATAGGAATTGCAATTCGACCGGGATCTTTTATCGCCCGCCCGTCAACGACCCAACTGCGATGTAAATCTATTCATAGCACGGGATTCCGATTGGTCGTAAAAAAATGCGACCAAAATGCAAAATCAATTGCTAGGCCTAACTGCGGTAGTTTTAAAACTTTTCAAAAGATTGCAGAAAATATCTTTGGCTCGAATTACGCGTGCATCCTTTAGGAAGAATTCCCAGAAATAAACAAAAGACATGAAATGAACAATTCGAAAATTGACGCAATCAGACAACGGGCAAGACCTTACTTAATTAAGGACCTTTGTTCCGAAGTAGGCCTACTGGCTGCCTACTGGCGCACCCTTCCAATCCTAATCACGCTTAAACGTAAATCTATTATTTCCTAAACCACAGAAAAAATTTTTGTCGCTATGACTGCATTATAAATAAAGCTATTAGTTGTTCTAATAAATTATTTAAGGCAATTTATGCGATATGTAGTACTGCTCGGATTAACAGGATTATTCTTTTCTTAATTTTTCCATGTGCAATTCCGTAGCAAATTTATATTAAAAACAACTTCTAGAAGCTTTTAAAAGGCGCGAACTACACGACAAAGGCGTTCTATTTACGTGCTGCGCTCAAGTCACGTGTTGCGAGAATTTCTTTGTTTGACAGAATTGACGATTGCCTAGCGTACGAACTCAATCATTTCACTTTCTGTTTTTGTAATCCATCCAAAC
This sequence comes from Bimastos eiseni, assembly GCA_959347315.1. Lineage (NCBI taxonomy): Eukaryota > Metazoa > Annelida > Clitellata > Crassiclitellata > Lumbricidae > Bimastos > Bimastos eiseni. Next base: position 27,290,880 of record OY365816.1, read on the forward strand.
TTCTTACCTGAACGACGTCGGTTGGCTGCGGTGTAATTTATCCGTTCGAAAAACCAAACGCTATCTTTTATTTCCACTAATTACTGCTAATCAGCCAATAGGCTTTTTATCAACTTCGGCCTATTCTCACACGCTGACTGTACGTACGACGGCGCACTGTTTATTGTGCGTATGGGGCGCCGAGTCGATTAATTGTAATAATTTATTCGAGCGCGGCTTGTTTGACGAATGATGTCATGCACGAGGCAGACGCGCGCACCTGACCCGAGATGTGTCATCGCGCGCGCACTGACGTCATCGGTAAACAAACGAGGAAGATGACATTGTCGATATCACGTGGGTTAAGTGATTTATCGCACCGTGTCTAGAAAGTATTTAGTAAAGGCAGCACCGAAAGGGGTTCCGATGGCCACGGCATATATATGGCCTGCTCATTCTAGCGAATGAATTTTGACTACGTTGCAGAAGCTTTGGATTCAAGATTGAGCTGCGTGATTTCTAATGCACAAATTTTCGCAAAACCAAAATAATAATTTACCTTTTCCAATACTGACTAACATTGATATTGATTAGCCGATATTGTTATCTTCACAGAGAACCAATTCATAATTAGCAAACTGCTGTTCAGTTTCTCTGCAAATGACTATGCGGAATATTAAGCATTATTATTACGTATAATGAGAGTAATGCGCAACACGTTTTTCTGCATAAGAATATTTTAGGATAGCCTACGCTGTTCGCCTACGCTGATTTGATAGACTAATCTCAGTCGATTAATCTCCCATAGACAATTTCTGTGAGGCAATGAGAACAGAAAACATATCATACAATGATTGCACGACATGTATATGCTAATCACATAAGCCGCATTAACTGTAAATCATTTGCTGATTCGCCAGATATAAAATCTTACTCCTCCCAGTGCGATTTTCCACACAGGTTGCCTCCCGCGGTGCGCGATGGGAAATCAGGTCGCAGCGTCCTTGTGTGTTTACCTGTTTTATTAGACGGTTGTCAGTTCGGACGCAGTTGAGTACCATAAATTGTCGGAAAATGCGTAGAGGGATTAGCCTAGATTAGACCAACAATGCCTTAATAACGTTTCAGATTTCTGGCAAATATTGGTCTATTTTTGAAAGGGTCGAGTGACGCTCTTTGGTTAACGCTAGCGAATCTCAAAGATATCCGGTGAACTACCATCGAGACTAAACAATAATTATTGTTCTCGTCTTTATTGTGAAACTTAAATTTGAAAGCTGGACGCGAAAGCCTGTCATTGAAACGTGCATTGATTCGATCTTCTGATAGATTTCGGTGCACGGTGGCTGAGTGGTTAGAGACTCAATGTATTCAATGCTTAGCTAACACTTTCATACAGATTAAGCCTGCACTACAGGGATTTCATTTAGGCATTATTTCGCTAAAGAGCATAATCTTTAACTTGTTCACAGCCTCAAATCACAGGATATATACAACAGCTGCAAGGATGATGATGATGGTGGTAGTGGTGGTGTTGGTGGGGTTGGTGTTGGTGGGGGTGGTAGTGCTGGTGGTGGTGGTAGTGGTGATGATGATCATGATGACGACGACGACGATGATGACGACGATTATGATGACGACGATGATGACGCAACAATAATTGAAGCAATCCTTGAGCGGCAGCCATGGTTGCAAACTGCAAACCGTTAACCACTTCTTTTTTCTTAACCTTTACATTTCTAAGGAGTTTTCTGATAACATCGATCGCGCTAGAATAAGGACTAAAAGGCATTATTAACAATCCAAACATGGGCAACTGAATTCTTTTTCTTCTACCGCTGGGGTAGTTCATTTTTTCTATAAAAATATGTGACGAAACGCAGCTATATTGTCGAAACGATGCTAAAATTATTCACCAGATGAAACAACGTTGATAGGACACAATCTATGCACTTGCTTGTAAATTTTAGAATGTAAGAAAATTGAAATTGTAAGGTTTTATATCAAATTCCAGAGTTTTTGGACGAATACCATTTTTATTTTTGAGCAATTGAAAAAAGGTGCCGGAACCCCGTTCATGTGCGGTCCGCCAGAAAAAACTGGCGATCCGCCAAAAAACATGGATCATTGCTAATATCAATGCTACTTCTACGACCACAATAAGCCTACTTTTACCGTTAAGCGCTTGGTTTTCGAGCATCGCTTTAGAAGTTAAACGATTACGATGCGATTATTGTTACAATTAATGGGCATACCGTATAAAAGGATTCGTTGTTATTATTTAACGGTCTTGAAGTGGAACCGATGCGATATTTGATATCCCTCGTTTCTAGAATGTAGGCTAAGTGGTGCCTCTGCGGGCGATCAAAGTGCGGCTGTGGAACACATGGGCCCCTAATGCTTCCACATGGGACCACTCTCGAATATTGGAAGCGACCGGAAATAACAAAAGCAACGACGATGATGATGATGGTGGTGGTGGCAGTGATGATGATGATGATAATGATGATGATGATGATGATAATGACGACGATAATGATGATGTTGACACTGACGATGATGATGATAACAGCGATGCTAATGATGATGACGACGACGATGATGATAATGATGACGACAACGATGAAGACGATGATGAAAATGATGGCGCGGATCTTCAGAAGGATGCTGCCGTCTTCTGATTGGTCCACTTCGTCAGTGACCCCTTCCCTCAGCGGACCGCTCCATTGTTGTCACAGGTGGGTTGGGTCAGTCGACATCCGGAGTCTCCTCCTCCTCTGTGTTGGTGTGGAAGGGTCGTGTGTCGGCGCAGGTGCGTGTCTGGGATGGCGGATACGGATGCTGGAAATGTGGGGATAAGACGTCTGCTAATGAAGCAGGCGACGTCATTAAGACGACTTCAAACCGTACAAAGCCATCTTTTCTTACGACAGAACACAGCCAGGAAGAAGGAACGTGGATGTATAGCATGGCAGACAAAACACAGTTAGCTGATGATAGGTTAAAGAGAAAGAAATTGCAAATGCCCACGCGTATACATACAGACATAGGTACATACATACATAAATAAATACATACATATATACATTTATACATGCATACATACAAAGATACATTCATACATACATACATACATTTATACATACATAAGCTACATTCATACATACATGCATACATTTATACATACATAAATAAATACATACATACATGCATACTTGCATCAATATATATACATACATATATATACTACATATATGCTTGCATACATCCATACCCAGTTAGTATAAATCCGTATATATAGTATGTTGGTAAGTGCTGTTCAACCTCTTTAACATCGTTGGCCAATAAAGAAGCAATTATTCCCAGAGTCGAAAGAGGAACCAGCCGACTCAAAAGCAACGACTATTATTTATTCAAAATTACCGCATTGACAGTTTATATTAAGGAATAATAATACTGAATAATAATCTATGAGTGCATGCCATGTCTTCATATTTTCAAACAATTGACCGAGTTACGAACTAATAGCTAAAAAAGTACAATCCGTGTCTTTCTCTTCATTTTCACAGGAATTGGCAACATTTTGAGATGTATATCGGGGCCAACTGAAATCTTATGAATAGATTCCTTTATATAGGATAAATATAATTATATGAATAGGCATGCATATATCTTAAGAATTTTGACCTATACCAGTATAATTATTAGTTTAGTTATAGCACCTTTGTGACGTTTCCAAGAGTATATATATATATATACAATATATATATATCTGATTTGACTTATTTGATATATATATATATATATATATATATATACATACGGCAGGGCCATATAATATTATCTGCTCATCGTGCGTCGTGTGTTCGTTCATCGTTCGCTTGGTGGCGCTATTGTCTCCATTGAATGTCGTCGGTTGTCAGTTGCAACCGTTGTCACATCTGTTGTCATTTACGTCGTATACGTTGTTGCATCGTCTGATGGGCAACCGTAGATGCATAATCCTCCGCGTCATCATCATCGTCGTCGTCCTCCTCCTCCTCATCATCATCATTATCATCATCATCAACAACTGCCAGCAGAGCAGAACGAATCTTATCCCACTGACAAATGTTTACTATCAGACAGTTGACGTGTACTGGCTCTACATAAGCCGTTCCGCGTGTATGCCTGCTTGTGCGTCTATAAGTGTGTTTGTATGTGTGTGCGTGTGTGTTTTTTGTATTTGATTGTGTGCGTAGGTGTGCCTATGTGTGTGCTTGTATGTCTGTGTGTAGACGTATGTGTGTTTACTTGTGTGTGTGTGTGTTTATGTGAATGTATGCGGGTGCGTGTATGTATGTATGTGTGTGTGTGCTTGTGCGTCTGTCTGCAGGGTAGTTTTAACATTACTCCATTAATCTCAGTGTGGCAGCTTGTCAGAGGAAGCCATTGTACGGTTTGGATATGAAGCATTATTATCGTAAGCGTAATCATAAACTCAACATTTCTACAGCGTCCACGAAAGCGGGAACCAGCTTATTCACGGGCGCTTAATCAAAAAAATCAATTGACTGTGCAGGGTCAAGATCCGAAGAGTCATGCAGGCAGACACTTTGATGGAGTAGATGGTTGGTATTTAGGGTTGAAAGGTCGGAGATTACAGGCTGAGTTGCAGTGGCTCTAACACAGATGGAGGAGGAAGAGGAGAAGAAAGAGGAGAAGGAAGGATAGGAGGTGGAGGAAGAGAAAGACAACTAAAGAGAAGAAGAGAGGAGGAAGAGAAAGAGGAGGTGAAGTAGGAGACTGAGGAGGTAGATGCGGAGAAGACCCTGTGCATATGTATATATGTTTATATATGTGACAAATATCATATATATATATGTCATATATATATATATATATAAGACATAAATCATATATCTTCGTTTAATGAGAAACAATCTGACAAACCGTAGTAAGTTACAAAAGGTCAATGTTCGTAGTTCGCGACCAGATCGGCAGGGAGGGTCATGACAGGTAGAATTAAGCCTACTTTTTATTCTCATAACTGGAAATTTGAATTTATAAAGAATCCTGGAGATAAAATTTATATCGTCTTTTACTGGGAGAGTATTTATCTGTGTATATGCGTAATGTCTAAATGTATAGATTGTGGACTGTAATGTTGTCGGTAGGCTTTTCTTCATTCTATATCATCATCGGGGGAATTCAACAAGTTTGAGGAAAGTCGTTGACTTGTCGGCATTCTGTTCTTTGCGCAGTAGGCGTAGTGTCTCCATCTCAAAACAACATTTGTTTTACCACAATGCGCTCTTCACATTGCTCAGCTCTCATCGCTCATTGCAATGTGCTCAGTGCTCATAGCTCAGTGATAATTGCTCAGCATACTTGTAGCTTATTGCTCGTTGCTAATTGCTCGTTTCTAGTTTCTCATTGAACACTGAACAGTGCTCATTGCTCAGTGCTCACCCACACATCGAAACATCCATACATAGTATTAAGTGAACTTGGTCGCACATGTGGCTTTCTAATGTCTGTATCTTCATAAGGAGACAATTAATTATTAGTATACCTGTTCATGCGTATGATATGTACGTATATATATATATATATATATATTGTATATATATATATCATATATGGTGCTGAATGTTGCATGAGCATAACTTATCCCATTATAAATTTTTAATGTATATAAGAAAAATTGTTTTTTCATATATACTGAATTACCACCCACGTATGTACCTACACACACACACCCACACACACACACACACACACACATAGACACGCATACTTATGTTTCTTTCTTATCTGAATATGTTCGTGTATAGAGTGTGGGTCGTACGCGCAGCTGTATAGGGCCAGATGTGTCTCTCGAGAAAGGTGACCAGGTCACCAGATTCA